>CM076574.1:1168148981-1168537824 GCA_034641835.2 Pinus albicaulis
TGCTTTATATACTTAATTTAATAAATGTGACTCTTCCACTTTGAGATCTTCAACGAAGATTTATGACGGTGTAATATTCCTATTTGAGAATATTTATAAAACACAGCGATGGAACAACTTCAAGAGCAAATATTCAGCGGTACACAAAATAATAGAAGCGGTCTATGCGACAGATACATGCTAAATAGATAATTCACTGAACCATTTTATTATGTCGAGAGATTACATGGAAATACAATACATACACAGGTGGTAGCACCCGAAACTTGCCCACGGCAAAACAAAAAGGTATTCAAGAAATAACAGAGAAACGACGGTGCACCATTCTGTGTACAGGCAGCTGGAATGCACTGCCATGTGCTTCTAAGATGCTGCGGCTAGAAAGGATCCACCAAGACACTCTTGATTCTGCTTTAGGCTCGAAACCTCCAAAATGGCAATAACACAGAGCTCTCATGAGATGAGTTGTGATCTTCCCACACTGACTGCGCCGTCACTCCCGACGCAGCTCTGCACAAGTTCCTAACTCGATCCTCTGACAAAACGCTGATAGAACTGCCTCACCCGAGCAGGCACTCATAGTCCCCCGGGGCTGAGGTTGAGATCTCCGCTCGGAGACACTCAGCGCACTGAATAGTGCTGCAGACTAGCTAAACAGCTGGCGTGCTCAAGTCTTAGCGACCAATAACAATTTCATAAATTCATCAACGATCCAAAAATAAGGAGCTCTCTTCCTTTTGTATGCGGCCTTCCTCTCAAACCCTCGACTCCTCCTTTCCCGCGCAGCCCTTCTCGGCCCCCACGCTGCCAAATCAGCCCGCGTACTTGCCTTCGCGTGCTCGGGTGAGTCCACGACCCGCTCACTGATATTTACGTTTAACTGTAGGCGGCAAAATTGGCCCGAACTAATATTCCAATTAGCTTATTGCTAATTAGGAATATTACAGTCTCCCCCGGCAAAATGTTGCTTGACCCCAAGCAACTGTAGTGATGGGCGCTGCAAGATCTTTTCTCGCTCTCCCAAGTGGCATCCTCATCTGACAAAAAATGCTTGTCCTCAGGCAATGCCTGAACAAGCCTCCTCTCTAGCTGATGCTCCTTACTGACACTGCAAAATGTGCTTGGGTCCAAGATGTGCCACTAAAACCTCACTGACCTCTGCATCGCCCTGATATGAAGGGATATCTCAATTCCAGGATCCCAAACTGACCTCTCACAGTACCAGCCAACCAATAATCCTCCCGAATCCCATCGCCACCATGGCCAATAATTGCCCAAGTCCCATGGCTCAAACTGCGCACTATCTCTGGCTATGACTGATGCTCTAAGAGGTGAAGACCACCAACAAGCATCAATGCTACCGGGCTCCTGCAGTGTTGTACCTGTAACTGCATACTAACTCATCATCTCTATCCAATCGAAATCCTGACTCAATCCCATGCTGATCCCGCTCTCCTGAAATCGGGAAGGAGTCATGAAGTAACGACAACCGGTGCACTCCTGCCAGCTGGGATCTGTAACATATACTATGTCTAAGGGCCCCTGCTATGCTATGCTCCCTACGAAGAATATCGTACCATCAAGAGGGTACCAACTCATGATCTCCCGCCAGTCCATCCTGGAAGAAGGGTCCGATGTAGCAACAACAACTGCATATGGAGCATGCCTGGAATGTCGCCGCCAGCCTGTGATCAACTCCCGCTACTCTGTCCTATCTGCCAAAGAAAGCTGCCTGAGGAAGGAAGCCCCTCTCTCTGTAATGGGCCAAAATGGGTAGGATATGCTGCAAGCTCCATCGATGTACTCCTGGAGAGGGATACTCACTAAAAACACTGCAGCTCTGCTGACTGCGAGTACATCTATCTGCACCTCATCCCTGTGTCGATCCATAGATAGATGCTCCACCATATCCAACAGCTCTTCCCACTCCTGATAAGGAATTTCATACTCCCGCTGTCTACTCGTCTCCTACAGAGCAATCCCATCAACCTGCAACACCCCCAGAAGATATGGATCCGCAACTGCCGTCACCCTACTCGATGGCAATGCATCTGACTATTCCTCCTCGATGGCTGACCCCGCGGTTAGCCGCATATCCATCACAGAATCTATGTGAGCCTCCATCTGGCTCTCCCTCGAAGGACTATCATGCATGAAGTGCATAGCATCCCCCTCTACTAACTTAGGCTCCAGCATATACAACCTTGGCTGGATCGTCACAAGTGTCTCTTCGTCCAGAGTATCTCCCGCAGAGTCCCATGACTGCTCACATTGGACACCGAAATGCAGCTCCGGTCTACTGTCACCATCTCTGCATGACTGCCCTCGCTCCCCAAGAGCATCCTCAACTGATCCTATGGGCTCACACTAGAAAATTTGGCGGAAATTCTGACGGCCAAATCGTTGCTATTCCGACACATTGTCATCGCAAGAGCGACAATTAGAGGGCGGGCAAACCGTGGTTTACCATACCGTCGCGATTCAGGCACAACTAAAGTGTCGCCGATATGCGACACTTTTTCCGTCGCTTCCAAACAAGCATCACTCTTCGACGTTTCCCAATACGTAACGCCGGAAGCCTCTATAAGCGCCCGCACTTCCGACGGGAAATGTGGTCCGACGTTTAGAACGTCGCTCTTCGACGTCTCTCGCATGCAATTACAACGAAATGTGGTCCGACGTTTTGAACGTCGCTCTTCTAACGTTTGTAAAATGTCACAATTATATGAAGAAATGTGGTCGACGTTTTGAACGTCGCTCTTTTGACGTACGTAGCTGTCACAATTACGACAAAATGTTGTCTAGAAGCGTTTTGAAGTTCGCTCTTCGACATTTCTAATATGTCACAATTCCGATGCTTACAAGACGTCGGAATTGCGGTAATTCAATTTTAAAAAAATGAAACTTTAAAAAAGGGAAAAACGTTGTTTTGAATATATTATATGAAGTAAAACGATTACATGAAGTCATTACATTTCACATGCGAAGATTTGAACCCAAATATCCATCCGGAAAGGAGTGGAAGTCCACGGACAATGATAGAAAAATACCCCATGTCACATACGAGGACATGATATAAAACATCGATAACGTTCACATGGATATTATCGACAATCTGAGAAAGCATCCAAATATGCCCAAGGCATCTATAAGAAAGTGAAATAGCGATTTATGTAGAATAGTAAAGCAACGAGATAGAGTACCGATGTCCATTGTTCCAAATACAAATTAAAGTACCCAAAATCCTTGAACGAGAGAAAAACACTAATCATGTGAGGGTGTGATATGTCCCAAATATAAAAAGACCATGAGACCATATCAATAAACCGACAACATAGACCGACATCGCTAGTTTTGAAGACGAGTGATAAACATTAATCATTTTTTCACAAAACGTTGTTTTGAATATATTATATGAGTAAAACGATCCATGAAGTCATTACATTTTCACATGCGAAGATTGAAACCCAAATATCCATCCGGAAATGTGGAAGTCCCACCCAGACGATGATAGAAAAATACCCCATGTCACATACGAGGGGACTTGATATTAAACCTAGTAACGGTCCACATGGAGATTATCGACAATATGATACTCTTTGGCTACTCTTTGGCCTCTTTAGCGTGCTCTTTAAGCGCTCGATACTGCGTTGACCTTTGTTCATCCTTTTATCCTTTTTATCATGATACAACGCATGGTAAATAGGCAAAAATTTATGTAAGGATAATTTTTTACAAAGTTCCATCATTTCTTCCCACCATTGAACTTCCTGGCACTCTGGTCCTTTGCAACTTTCTTAGTGTTTCATCGACCTCGGTATATACGAAAACGGTGATTTGGGAACAAATGATTTACTTCATGCTCAGATAAAATAAATTCTCCAATCTGTCATGAAGGTTTTCGTGTAGGCAATCTTTAACATTGATGAAATGGTTGAAGAACTAGCTTGATTATCGGCATATTTGTCCAATTTTCAACATAACTATCGAGGTCCATTAGCTTATCTTCTGCAACTATAGAATTTGGGCAATCCTCTATTTAACAAAATATTCAATCTTTCTGCGAAGGCAATGATTTCTTCTTGCATATCGAGCACCTTCGTTCTAAATTAAATACCCCGAGTTCTTTTAGTAAAAACTCTCTTTATTTCCATAATTGTTCCGGTCATGTCACGAATACCAATTTATGCAATTTTGATTCTTAGTACGAGTATTCAAAAAATGTGAAAGTTTATTGGCCTCTTCGCATATTTCCCAACTCTTGTCTTGATCTCTCAATCTCATCCAGAGCCAATTTAACTAAGTTATTATTTTCATCCATTATCTGAATTGAAGACCAAACATCCTTTATTGATTGAATGATATTATCCCAAAGAATTTCATTTATTTCTTTTAAAGGTTTCTCAATGTGAGATCCTTTTTCAATGCTTTGATTATTTTTCTAATTTGTTCACTTCTCTTGTTTTATCGACAACACTCATTTTCGAAAGATCATATTTATGTTCTAGAGTGGCCAATTGTTCCTTTGTTTTGTGAAGCTCTATGGCTTTGAATGTTTCTTATCTTCCATTGAATTTGTTAATTCATCGGTGTTCAAATTTGTATTGTTGCTCTGTGACAATTAGGTAGGTGACCTATTGTTCTTTTATTACTGTCACTACTCTGCTTGTGAATTACTAGAATATTTTCCTGCTTATCTTTTAATGCATTCTCAAGCTCTTTTTCAGTTGCAGTAAGTTGCTCATTCAATTTTAAGAGCAAATCCATTAGTTCTTCCTCAGAATTTTGTTTGATGATTTCTGTAGTCTGTGGATGTCTTGAGGCCGGTAACTTTAACTTTTTTCTCAGAGCTGCAATATCATCATCTTTTCTCTTGATCAAAGCTTCAATACCTTTCACATCTTTAGGATTATGACCCAAACCAATGATTATTTCCTCTAAAGTTTTGATTCTATTATCCTTAGCCTGGGAGGAAGCTTTTTCAAGCTACAACTGTGTATTAGTATTATCCAAAGAATCCTGCAACTTATGGGTCATCATTGATTTATCCGTCGGAGTAGAATAAATCATCTCACCTGTTTGCTTGTGTAGCTCAATTTGATCTAAAGGATGGATATCCTTTGCTAAGACTTCAAAATTAGTCCTAACGTAATCTGCAGCTATCTGAGGCTGCTGCACCTTGGGCTTCAAATGGCTCATTAACATCTTACCCTGTTGGATGTCATAAGCTGACATCAATCTTTCTTGATTTTTTGGAGCCATCTTCAAAAATTGGTTGTACACTTGAAGTCTAAGTGGATCGTTCCTAGCCTTTATATTGATGAATGTTCTTTTGATGTCCCAGGCAGTTTTTATTGGAGGTTTGAAAGAAGATATTTCTGCACTTTGTTGCCTCTGTATTTCCTATTTTTGAAAATTAGTGGATGTCCCACTACCTGTACCTGTTTGCTGACTGTCTTCTCTTCCCTGGTTGTCAGGGATTTCCTGAAATGATTCATCTTCTGGAAGGGGAGTTAATTTCTGCCTTTTAACATCTTGCTGTTCATAAGAGCCACCAATAGGAGTAGTTGTTTCAGCCTCTCTCTTTTTTCCCTTTTCTATATTCAGAGGAGTTTGTAAAATAGAAATTTCTGGCTCACTGATCTGAGTAGGAGGAATTTTTCCTTGACCTTGTTCTTTAGAAGTCTCTGGTTGCGCTGTCATTATGAAATTTTCAATTATTTGTATATCAGGCTCCTTTTCTTTTCCTTTAGATTCTACTGCTACTGTACTAATCTCCTGCAAATTTTGTTGTAAAGTCCTGGCTGAAGAAGATCCATGCACCTGTCCAAAAGATTCTAGGTCAAGTATCTTTTCAAGATCTTTCATTACATTTTCAACATTGACCTGCTCACTATATTTTTCAACCAATTTCCCTTCTGTCCATTCATCCATATTAACATATTGTTCTATTTCTGGGATTCTTTGATGGATGTATGGTGACAGCTTATTTTTCATTCTTCTATCACAGATAAAGTTGTTTGGATCATAAGGCACCCAGTAGAAACTCTTTTGTAGTCTGAGATAGTCTTCTAAAATCCTTTCGGCTTCCTTTCCAGCTTCCCTAGAGTTACAAATGAAGGGACCTAATTGGTTCTTGATCCTGAGTTGAGCCTTTTTCTTTGCATTGCAAAAATGAATTATATCTAAATTATTCATCTGCCTAAAATATTCTAATGCAAAGAGTCTCATTGGGACATACTTGGGTAGTTTGAATGGGCATAATTCACATCCATATATCTTGATCTCTGTGTAGTTTTGATATAGGTACCAGTCACCTATCTTGTACTGCTTTGAGAGCTGAAGGATTTTCTTGATTTCATTGTTAATTCTAGGAGGAGAGACTCCTGTCAACAAGGTAGTTGTAGGATGAACAAAAAGGTCAACAAACTCATTATAGGAATAAGGAGAATCAGAGGAATTGTGAGTAATGGCAGACCAAAAGATGACTGACCTAGGATTCCCTTTGGCATCAAGTTTCTTAACATAAAAGGGAAATTTTCTGACTGAAAGTAAATCATGAGATGATATATGACAGAAGAATACTTAAATACTCTCTCATTCTCAAATCTCATGAACTGATCATGGATTTTGTCAGCAAAATAAGATGCAAAATCGTACTTGACAGCAGGAGGCTGTCCAGGGGTAAAAATGGATAACAATACTAGGGTTAAGTGATCAACATACTCACTAGTATTGAAGCCCATTATGGAAGATATCATGTTTAAAATAAGTCTACCCTCATCAGTAAAGAAAGTATAACCATAAGGGGGAGGGTTTTTAGGCTGATGCTCTGGTAACATGAAGGTTTGGCATAGGCAGTTTAACTCTTCATGGGATAACTTAGTATATTTCTCAAGTAATTTAGCCATGGACAGGGGAGTGAGAGCTTGACCAGGTTGGAATTGTAGCATTTCATTTATGGACTGAGCAGTTATTGGGAAAAGGACATTTTGACTTGGGGATAAAACTGCTCGTTAGTTGGGATCATAATTTGCGTAGCAATAATGGATTAACTCAGGAAAAATATGGACTGAGGGGAGAAGGTACATAGGAAGATTTGATTCCCAAAGTCCAAAGATGTTAGAACCATTCAAATAATTGTCTACTATGACAAAATATTCGAAGAGGATTCTCACTAAGACGCAAGTCCTTAATTTGAAAATCCATATCATCTAAAGGCAAATAATCCAAGTCCTTATGAGGGGCATTGATGGGCACGACATTCAGAGCTACAGGAACTTCCATTTCTGGTTCTTGTGGATTCAGAAATGGAATTTTGGGGTTTTTGTGGAAAAGGGGCACAATTACCAGTTTTGGGAATATAATTGCAGTTCTGGGAACGAAAAAGACCAAACTGAACTTCTTTTCAAACCTTAGTGCAGAATTAAAACTAAAACCAGGATTTTTTACAGAGTTTAGCGGGGAATTGGAATAAATACTTGTTTACGGGAAATGAAACGTGTTTAAACAGGCGCTGGTTATGACAGAAGAACCCTGAAATACTCGGCTTCAATTCTCTTCAGCAAGGTAACGGTCAGCAAGCGTTAACAGTTGGTTTTTGAATTTTGTTGCATGGAATACTGGCTAGCGCACGGAACAATGAAAATGACGCAGACGCAATTTGTTTTATTTACAAAGTCAAAAGGGTGGCGGGTTTTGATTGATGACGTCAGCATGTACGATGGTTTCGTCACAGAGGGATAGGAGCGGATATTTGTTTGGGCCGCTCGAGCAGTGGAAATCCGGACCCGAAAAAGATTAGGGCGAATTTGATAAGAAATTCACGTCACAAATCTCCCTCCGTACGCCAGCCAACTTCGGACCCGAAAAAGATTAGGGCTGAATTCATTTGGTTTTCGCGTCACAAAATTGGCCGACGTCAGCAGGCTATTTTGGAACACGAATTTGGTTTGAATTATCGTTTATCGCCGTTTGAAGTCTAGCGGGCTCGACTTAAGAACAATTTTGTTTGATCCCATCTTATAAAATCTGTGTTGGTTTTCTTTGATAATACACATATTTATAATAAATCATGGGAATACCACACTAGTAAACATGTGGAAAAGTTATATAAATTATTGAGAACAATCATTTTTATGTAAAAATATCAAATGTGCTTTTGGGAAATAAGAATTCGAGTATTTTGTTCATATTTTTTTAAAGGAAGGAGTGAAGTTGGAGCCTCAAAAGATGCAAGCTATTACAAAATGACCTATTCCTAAGAAAATCAAGGTTCTTAGAAGATTTTTTAGATTTACATGATATTATTGATAATTTGTTAAGAATTATGCATACATTTCAAGTCCACTCACATATCTCTTGAAGAAAATATCATTTATATGGAATGATGAGGCTACTTTGGCATTCTCTCTTTCAATGGATGCCATGTCTTCTACACCAACGTCGGTTGCACCTACTTTTGGTAAAACATTCATAGTAGAGTGTGAGGCACTAGGACAAGGAATTTACGTAACATTAACACAATAAGGGATATCATTGGCTTTTAAAAGCAAGGAATTCAAAGAAAATATTTGGTGGAATCTACGTATGAAAAATAAATGGAAGCAATATTACATGCAATAAAAAATGGGGATAGTATATCATTGGGAGGTACTTTAAAGTCAAGATATACCATGATAGCATAATGTATTTTTTGAAGCTATGATTTTCATTAGAAGATTAACAAAAATGAGGAGAAAAAATGCAAAGTTTTAATTTTGAGATAATCTGCAAAAAAGGTAAGGAAAATTTAGTACATGATGCTCTTTCTAAAATAGAAGAGGCCTCAAATTTATATCCAATTACATTTTCTATTCCTAGGTGGCTAGAAGAAGCTTGCCATAATGGAAAAATGACAATAGTACTAAACAAAACTAAAATTTATAAAGGATGGGATGAACTCTATGGAGCATTGGGAGTGAAAGAGAGATATACTTTGGTGCAAATGTAGAATATTTTTATGCACGCAAGCATATTTGAATAAACAAATATTAAGGGATTCCCATGTCTCTCTGATGGTAGGACACAGGGTTCCTTAAAACATCTCAAAGGATCAAAAAATATATTTTTGGAAGGAATGAAGAAAGATATTCAAAATTTTGTAAGAGAAGGTCAGGTTTGCATAATAAATAAAAGAGAGATAGTAAAATCTCTAGGGTTACTTCAACCATTCCACATACATATTCAAAGACTAGAAGATATATCAATAGACTTTATTACAGGGTTACTGAAATATAAAGGTAAGTATTACATTTTGTGGTCATTTATATAGACAAATTTGTAGATTTTTTTTGTAGAGCTCAAAGTACATAAACAACAAGCCAAGTGGCAGAAGTGTCCATGAAAGAAATTCATCGTCTTCATGGTTTTCCTAAAGTAATAGTAACAAGAAACTTTTGGAAATAATTATTTAATATGAGTGGAGAAACACTAGCTGCCATGAGTTCTACATATCAAACACAATCAAATGGTCAAACAAAAATAGTTAAAAAATGTTTTTAAGGTTATCTACAATGTTACTCTTTAGAAAAGAAATATTAATGGATGAAGTGGGTTCCTCAAGGAAGAATGGTAATATGATACTATCATACTACCTATCACACATCTACTAGAATACCATGATGATGTAAGTTTGGAATTTAACATTTTTACATGTTAAAGACAAATAGTCAAAATCACTGACAACTTAGTATGCCATAATTAATAATCATTCCCTATTCACTTTTGTTAATAGGTTTATGTCACACGATGATGCAGGGGAATTAGGCACTAGCCAGAAATGTAGGAGGTTTTTTCCACATGTTGTGGCTAGGAGGGTTCGAAAACATTTGAGTTGTAATAGCTAGGTGTCAATACCTCAGCTGACTGTATTACTTAGACTAGTTAGAGTTGTAGGAGTCGAACAGTTTCAGTTAGTTGAATTATTATAATTAGACCTTTTGATTTCTAAAACGGTCCTCTCAGAGGAACCGAAGAGCCATATGTTATGTATATAAATTGTAATTCCTCGGATGAATAAAAGTAGAGAGGGAAGAGGAGAGTAGAGAGGGGATTTCTGCAATAAACCTGTGTGTGTGAACAATTGTTTCCAGTTAAATGATTTCCAAGCTTAGTTGCCATTGAATTATCTCGAACTGCTAATTGTGAAGAATTTTTTAACTGTGAGGCGATTGGGTACTGATAATTCCATTCTTCTGTCTTTGAATTCTCGTAAATTGTTGGATAACCCTGTGAACTCACCCCACCCGAAGGTGAGGTCTGTGTAGAGAACCGGGGTCGTGAAAACTGTTCAAATATAAAAATCCCGCTTAATAAAGAGACAAAATTGTTGTGCTTTCGGAACCTGACCTAAGGATTGGACATGAGTTAACAAACAAAAGGATAGCGAAACCAGACTTGCACCCGTGGTCAAGCCCTCTACCAAAACCACGAGCGGAATCACAAAAGCGGGTTGCCCATATCGCACTGCTTTTGCGGAGTAGGCGGTATTTCCTATTCGCGAGCGATTCCATAGGGAATGCGACACATGGCGAAGTGACCCTGGAAAACAACCGTTTAACCCACGCCATCGCATGTTAAAGCCCGACGTTGGAAGCTGAGCGAAATTGCCAAGAGTCGTTGATTTGGAGAAGGGCCATCGGACGGTGGTCGCACGTTGAACTTGCCCAGAGGTTAACTAAGGTGTGCGGAGGATAGCCAAGTATGATACGAGTGTTTGATTGGTTATTGATATATATAGGTGGGGCCGGAGAATAATGAAATTGTTTAATTAAACGATTGGCGGATAATTAGCATAAGTCTGGAGCGTGATTGTTGTAAGGCTGGGTGGTGAAATATAGAGCCGAAAGTTCATTACAAGTTATTTATTTAAAAAGAAACGTGGAGTATAAATACAAAGTGTTGGAAGTTAAACATTGGTTATAAGGCTTGGAGATAATATAAAGTCGGGAATATAAATTAAAGTCCAACCATTGTGGATAGTATTTATTTATCAAATTCTACGAATTTGATAAATAAACTCGAAGAAAGAAGAAGTCAATTAAGACTCAGGCTGGAGGAAAAGAACGGGGTACACCAAGGGAAAATGCTGACACAGCGATTGTAGACACACCAGCTCTCCTTGGGGGTCCAATTTCAGTTTTGTTGCGTCACACGATGATCTCTCTTCTCTGGCATTTACTTGTAGTGAAGATCACTATTCTAGGAATAAGGAGTTATTTTCTCCAAAAATAACCCTAGCCAAACATTGACAATGCATCAAGGATATCTTTCTATGCTTCATAAGCACATTTGTTCTACTTATAAATCATGTCTTGGAAGTGGTTGTTTTGCTGGAAATTATTCACCGGTTGGTTTCATACCAAAGTCTTTTTCACATTTTCAGCATCCAATACATGAAAAAGATAATGGTTTAAAACAACATAAATATTTGAAATTTTGCAAGAATTGTCTGGCACACTTTGAATATGAATTTTGAAGTCAAGTGCATGATGCTGTATAGGATCAAGTGTCATTTGAATACCAAATGTTTCACAAGAAACTTCTCAACATGCTACCCTGCAGTAAGGATTAAATGACAATATTGCATCAACTATTTCCATAATAAAAATGCACCTCGGCCATAAGACTAAACAACTACAAATGTTGTAGATCTAACAAGACCACACAATCAAATGTATTCCACAAGGCCAATACTGTATGAAAAATGAAAAGGAATTTGCAACCAAAAATACCTTAGGCAACTAATTCAATTAGATACACCAAACCATCAGCAAAAAGGAAAACCAGCCTACTTGGCCCCAATATTTTCAACTGGGTCCTCTAATTCAACCAATAAAAAGGCCAAAACCATAGCATTGAGATACATTTCATTACACTTTCAATAACAATAAAATTTGACTCAGCCATAACCCTTTCCTTTTAGACCACTAGGTAACAAATATGTTTCCTTTCACCTTTGAGTTTTCAAATTATGCCTACCAAATCTAAGACATTTAAGAGGGGAAACTAATACAACGTTAAAAAGAAAACCAGAGCACACATCTACAAATTACCTCCTTAGCTACTGTCACACCATCATTAACTATTTTCGGAGAACCATGCTTGCTCTCCAAGACAACATTTTTCCCTTCGCCCAAGGGTGACTCCAACAAGATCAGCAAGTTTGTTCACACCGCCTGCAAGACAAATTGACAATGCTTTCAGTAAGTGTGCAATTGAATGCCAGACCATATGCCAAAACAACCCTCCATGAAAATTAAAATAACACATTAAAATCGAATATAAGTGGACAAGGAAAGATCCACCGCAGTGAAGTTTCACGTGAAGGTGACCTTCCTTTAAACATAATTTTTTCTTTGACCTGCAATTTTTTTGTCACTGAGCCATCCTTGTTGAAGTACAACTCCTTTTCCATATCTCTTGTATTAACTACCTTCTCTCTGTCGCGTAATCTCAAAGTCCCTCTTCTGCTTGAGCGATTAAAGGAAATGGGTGAAAAAACTGAAAGAGAAGACAATTGTCTGCCATAATTATCAAGCATTGCACCCAACTTCTTCCCCTTTCCATTGTTACCCAATGAGGTAGATGTGGCAATTGTTGTCATACTGCCCAAAGCAGAGGCCATCTTCTCTTATGCTAAATATAGAATTACAAGATCTTCATATTAGTATGAACCTTAAAAAACATGACTCCCATTGCTAAAAACCACTTTTAAGTTGTAACATGCAAACTAAACAACTATCGCAACTTTTGGCAACTTCTGGAGCATTAAGAGAGAAACAACCAAAGAGAAATAAAACCACAATCCTCATTTTAATGAGACCGGACTATATATTTGCATTAAGATAATAGAAATAAATCATGACTATATTAAGGCCAGCACAAAACAATCTTTAACCAGTGTCTCTCACGGCCTTCAGGTTGCCATGCTAGAGGTTGCATATTTTTAATTTAAATTCTTGACCTCTCGTGCCCATCTATGAATGCATCCAATGGGATATCTACATCAAATGCTCCTTTATATCCTCGAAAACAAATTCCCTACTACAAGAGCACCAGTATTGATGGATCACCCCACACCATCCCACCCACTAGAAACGGTGAAAAAGGAAACCCGAGAAACCTTCTGAAATATCTCAAGATGACTATATGGGTGGTTCTTATGAATCAACCAGCCATTCAGAACATGCTCATCAATCCAAACCATGAGTATTATGTGACAATATTCAAGTAGGCACTGAATCGGATTTCTGAAGCTATGTTAGAGAAACCCTAAACTCTCACTGAAAATAGGTGAAATGTGGCACCACTCAGAGATTGACATGTGCCAATTGGTACAAGTGGTAGAAAATTGGCATGCTCGAACAACGAGGTGATGCAGGAATGACATGAGGGAGAAAATATCAGAAAAGCCCCAAATCTGGAGAACTAAAGCTCATCACCAACCTGAGATTGACAACTTTACATGATGTAACCTATGAAATCGTAAATGGAGAAATCATAGTAACAATAAGTAACCTATGTAACAATAAAGTCGGATTCATCCTGGGAGTGGTAATGGGAGAAATCATAGTGAACAACAGGAAACATGCAGAGTTGCTTACAATCAAATAGATGAAAAAACACATACAAAAAACTTAGATAATAATCATGAACAAGCTTAATATTGAATTATGAACTGTAAAGGAACTTACAAAATGTGACATTACAAACCTGGTCAAGCGCACAAGAAAAAATATCCTAGACATGACCCTGGTTGACAAGTTGTATTGCTCATGATGCAAGAGGATTTGTACCTGCACTGCCAAGTCAATCAAAATCCATCATTATCTATACAATAAATACAAGTAATTGATGTAGTATATTTTACTCTAAGATGCATTCTTATGATAATGTTAGAACATATGTTAAAAATGTCAAAACATACCTGAATAAGCTCCTCTTCGTTCAAGAACAATTTATTGGAGTCGCATGAACTTGGAACAAGCCTCCCATGATCTGAAAGAGTAGCAACTAAGTCAACAGTGACTTTTTTGTTGCTACGCTGGATCAAGGGAGGTTTGCTCCAAGATTAAATCGCTCCAATAAATTATTCTCTACAAAACAGGGCCAACCACGTGAAGGTGGAAGCTCTTATGGCCCCTCCCCCCCCTCTCACATCACTCTCAATTCCCCAATACCCAATCTATATTTCATTTTTTACTTTCATGAGCATAAAAAAAAATATTCAATAACTAATAAAAAAACAATTCAACAAAAAGTACGCAAGGAAACATTGCAATTAATGCTTGACATAAAAATAGTATGATAAATGAGTTTTTTATATAACGCAAAAAACGTTCCAAGTATGGTCATTAGTAACGTTTGTCTTATAATAATACAATATTTTACATTATCGAATTTTCTTTTTCTTCTTCCTATTTTTAAAGCTCCTAATTACATCATCAATATCATCATGCTCTACTCCTATTTCGTGCCTTTCGACCCGCACTGCTGACCTAGTTGCGTAGTCACGATGTCTGGTCTCATCCAGTGACGGGGCATCGCCTACAAAAATAGATAATATTAAATTTTAATTGTCAGTTTTTAAATATCATTGAACTAGTTCGGTAATATTAATAAAAAAAATTGCAATGAGATTATTTACCTGGTGCACCAGTTGTCGCCGCTGACCTAGTTGCGTAGTCACGATGTCTGGTCTCATCGAGTGACAGGGCATCGCCTACAAAAACAGATAATATTAAATTTTAATTGTCAGTTTTTAAATATCATTGAACTAGTTCGGTAATATTAATAAAAAAAAAATTGCAATGAGATTATTTACCTGGTGCACCAGTTGTCGGCGCTGACCTAGTTGTGTAGTCACGATGTCTGGTCTCATCCAGTGACGGGGCATCGCCTACAAAAATAGATAATATTAAATTTTAATTGTCAGTTTTTAAATATCATTGAACTAGTTCGGTAATATTAATAAAAAAAATTGCAATGAGTTTATTTACCTGGTGCACCAGTTGTCGCCGTTGGGACTGTTGCCCTGTCTTCCTCTCTGGTGGTAAGATCCTCAAGGGAAACATTCTCTGTCATTTAAACAAAAAGCGTTATAAGGACAACCATCAAGGTATAATTAGAAAAAATTATAAGTGGAAATTAATTACCGTCACGGCCCTCACTGATAGTAGCATTGTCGGCCTGGTCCCTACTACAATGATCAGGTTGCACGTGAGGATCATCTACATTTGGCTCTAAAACTGGGTTATTTGCGTCATTGGTAGTGTTGCTCCCCTGATTTAAACAAAGTTGTTAGACATTAAATTTATGGATGAAAACAAACATATTGAAAGGTTAATGTTTTACCTTATCAGGCATTCTGGATCTTGGGACTTGCCCCAAGCTTATGCGACGTTCAACTACGGCTTGATAGCCGAAATGGAAAGCGATATTTTTATCTTCCTCTGTTGTTTCTGTTTCGAAGTCATCACCCTACATTACATATGTCTGTGTATTTTTAATCATATTTGATAGGATTACAAAAACGTTGGAAGGCGATACAATTAATTATAAGATGTTTAGCTACTTAATTACAATTCTTGCGGCCAATTTCAAGTAGCCGCCCTGGCCTAGCTTGTGATGGCCCTTTTTTTTCAATCCTAGCTTTGGTTTCCTTTGAGGTGTCAGGCAACCTAGCATCAAAAGATTAAAGTCAGATATGACGTAGCACACTTTTATTTTAGACATAGAGAAAATTAAAGCTGTTGAATTAAAGTTGTAATTTACCTTGCGGGTCCAGTTGGCATTTTTCCTTCTTTCTTTGCCCTTTTCTCTTTTCCGTCATGGATGAGTGCTCTCCACTCACTCTCTGAAACTGCGAGAGGACGCTCATATCTAGGGTTAAATTGCAATTGCGTCCTATAGGTGTCTCTGGTATATTTCAAATATTTGCCGGCTACCTGAGCCACCGCTTTTCTGTCAAATGTGCCGACCCCAAAAAGGGCTTCTAGATAATCTAAAAGTTCTTTTTTCAGGTTGGAATTCTGGGAATTCCACCCTGTACGTATGGTTGGGCCAAAAATTACCAACGCATGGCTCTCCAGAATTCTGTAGAACTCATTGTTTCCTACACAGAATAAAACCAAAAGAAAAAGAAGATATTATCATTAATTTAAAAATAAAAATCATGATAAATATGTTTTAGATAAAGCACATGAAATAGTTAAAATATTAAAATTTACCTGGGAGTTGTACATGCTTTATAGGGACACCTTCATCGTTCACCAACAACGTGCCATTAATGGTCCCTGTGGAGCTGACACGTGTAGCTCCAGGAAACGCAATAATGTAGTTGGCCATATCAACCTCATCATTGCCAACACGTTCAGCGGTTGGCTAGGTGTCTGCTTGGGCAGGGTGTGTTTCTTGGCTGGCACCTAAAGGAGTAGAAGGTGTACGAGAGGGTTGTTGGGCAATATCTTGCCCTTGTGTCCCACTACCACCAACACCGGGTTCAGCAAGTGCCAGAAAACGCTACATACAAAAGAAATTTTTGTTAGTTTAGTCAATGTAAAAATTAAAAATCAAACTATCACAATTTATCTCATGCAGAACAAAAAAAATATCCTTTTGACTTTTTATTATTACCTGATATCTTTCTAGCTGGCTCATAAGATGTTTTATCCTCTCTTTTGTTTCAGGTGTTTGAGGCGCGTCTATCAAAGTATTAAATTCTGACCTTGCATCTCGTGCCTTTTTTCACAACAAGAACACTGGAGATAGGGATGAAGAAAGCTCTTCCTCAAAGAGGGAATCATCAGGCGTACCATGGCTAGGTGTCTGCATATTTGAACAAAATTAATATTATTTCAATTGTGTAAATAACTAAAATACCTAAAGATAGAGCAATGCTGGCACTTTACATGTTCTTCCGCTGGCCTCTTTCCGCGATCATCCTGTCTCGGGGTTGTTCCTGCACTGCTCTGATCAGTCTGCCACATTGCAATAAAATTATAAATCTAAAAACTTGAAAACAATATCTAACTTGAAAACACAAAATGAAAACTGAAATAATTTCTAATAAGACACCGGAAGACAGAGTTAGAGTTTCAAATATGCCTTGCATTGAATTCAGTCCTGGAAACATGTCATTGCACATTAAGGCACCCAAACAAGAGACGAGTTGACAATGAAGACCTTATTAAATATATTGTTGGAGCAACTTCTAGTAAACTTGTTGTGAAGACCTTGAGGACATTTTTGGAGCAACATTGTTGAAGCTGATGGTATAGCATTGTTGGAGACGATCTTGAAGGGCCTTGAAGTGAAGCTTTTGGAGCAACTATTGAAAAATACTTAGAGCATTTAAGTAAGGCACTTTCTATATTCCATCACCTTTTTCCTTTCAATATCCTTTAAATGATTTTGTTGATATTTAATGTTTGAAATCACGTTATAATTCCTTGATTATATATGTTTGGGGACTAGAATAATTTCACACTAAACCATGCAAACTTAAAAGTAACTTAACAGATCCATAAAGTAATAATAATCATAATTCCTAATTTCCTATTGTACGATATAATGAAAATTATTCAAACATGAAGCAATGAAGACATGCAATGTCTAAATTTCAAGATTGATGAACCAATACAAGAAGTTAGAAACTACAACTTTGATTCAATACTCTGTGTCCTAACTCCGGGAAGGAATCTAGTTTGTAGTACAGAACATGCATCGTGTATTATCAATTCTTAATTGACAACAACTAAAGGTCATCTACATCATCAATTCCTTCCCATTTTGTGTTTTTATGTTATATTCCTTATAAAAGTGTCAAATTTATCTCAAAGTAAGCAACCACTGAATAAAATAAAAAATAGTTGAGATATGATTGAGAAATGGTCATTTATTTCTTGAAAGGATCTTCACAATTTCTTTGGTTGTTTTCATCTCAAGAAACAAGAAATGACCTAAGAAACTATCGTGATGTAATATAAGAAACAACACGGTGCAATGGCCATTTTCAAAGCCAAATGATGTCCATTGAGGACATGGCCTTTATTTGGTTCTTGTTTCATAGGAGTTTCAGGTAGAAATGGAACTTTGTTGTACCATTTCCAGTAGTAAAAAAGGAAAACCTTCTTTTTCCATGGGAAATAATTTACCTTTCCTTTTTCAAGATAATCTAAATCACAAAAAATATGAACTATACTGCACACATTCTTGGATAATGTGAAAGTGGAAAGGAATACCCTACACAAGTGATGCACACATGTACATTTGAACACTAATAGATTTTTGTAGTTGAAATGCAATGCTTGTTTTCATTTAAATGTAGGGTTTTTAAAGCAGGGAGAAATAATGGCTGCCAAATTAATAAGCATTTCTTTTGGAAAAATTTAAATCTTGTATTGGGTGATGAAGATAATAGAGGGTATTGAATCTTGATTCTTGACATTGTGTTTAACTTGAATAACTCAAATGATTATAAATATCGGTGGATGAGTTCTTTTTTTACGGTGCAATGGCCATTTTCAAAGCCAAATGATGTCCATTGAGGACATGGCCTTTATTTGGTTCCTGCTTCATAGGAGTTTCGGGTAGAAATGGAACTTTTTTGTACCTTTTCCAGTAGTAAAAAGGGAAAACCTTCTTTTTCCATGGGAAATAATTTACCTTTCCTTTTTCAAGATAATCTAAATCACAAAAAATATGAACTATAGTGCACACATTCTTGGATAATGTGAAAGTGGAAAAGGAATACCCTACAAAAGTGATGCACACATGTACACTTGAACACTAATATATTTTTGTACTTGAAATGCAATGCTTGTTTTCATTTAAATTTAGGGTTTCTAAAGCAGGGAGAAATAATGGCTGCCAATTTAATAAGCGTTTCTTTGGGAAAAATTCAAATCTTGTATTGGGTGATGAAGATAATAGAGGGTATTGAATCTTGATTCTTGACATTGTGTTTAACTTGAATAACTCAAATGATTATAAATATCTGTGGATGAGTTCTTTTTTTCAAGTATGTCACTCAAAACTCTTATGTCAAAGCATTGTATGATGGCTAGCATTTGCTTGTTTCCCTTTCTTCAGTTCAATGTAAAAATTATATTAATATATTGGAGCATGAATGATAACTACAATTGTTTGCTCTGCAGTATATCCAGCCCCAAGATTATGAAATTTTTTCTCAAGTGGAGCTATTTGGTTAGGCTGTAGGGTCAACCCTCTATAGGAGGAAGGGCCTGCAGTAAGAACTTACCATTTTGCAAGAGCTGAGGGCGAATGCTGTTCTGCAAGAGCTGAGGGCGAATGCTGTTCTGCAAGAGCTCAGGGCGAATGCTGTTCTGCAAGAGCTCAGGGCGAATGCTGAGGGCGAATGCTGTTCTGCAAGAGCGGAGGGCGAATGCACGCGTGATATTAGACGTTAATGTAGCACACATGTACATTTGAACACTAATAGATTTTTGTAGTTGAAATGCAATGCTTGTTTTCATTTAAATGTAGGGTTTTTAAAGCAGGGAGAAATAATGGCTGCCAAATTAATAAGTGTTTCTTTGGGAAAAATTTAAATCTTGTATTGGGTGATGAAGATAATAGAGAGTATTGAATCTTGATTCTTGACATCTAGAGAGAACCATACAGCCTAACACAATCCAATGGAATTGACCAAAAAAACCCAAATAGAGTCAACCCTACTATAGGAGGAAGGGCCTGCAGTAAGAACTTACCATTTTGCAAGAGATGAGGGTGAATGCTGTTCTGCAAGAGCTGAGGGCGAACGCTGAGGGCGAATGCTGAGGGAAAATTCTGTTCTGCAAGAGCTGAGGGCGAATGCTGTTCTGCAAGAGCGGAGGGCAAATGTGCGCGTGATATCAGACGTTAATGTAGCTATTGCGACAGATACGAAACAATAAAATCATTTTTATGTAGCGTGCATATAAGTTTCGTATTTTTATTTAGCGTGCATATAAGTGTCGTTATACCGACGGCAGAAAAGGCGTCACTATTGCAACGAAGGCCTCCAAACGTCGCAATTACGACACTTAGACATTGTGTCGCACTTGCAGTCGTCGCAATAGCGACACATTGGGCCATAGTGTCGCCAGTGCGACGTCTTCCTCCAAACGTCGCAATGGCGACACTTTTCTAAGTGTCGGTATTGCGACACTTTTCTATAAACGTCAGTATAGTGACGATTTCAGGCGGGATGGAAAAAAATTGGGGAAATTTCCGACATTTGGTCAAAAGCGTCGGAACCAAGTGTCGGAATTTCCGCCAAATGTAGTAGTGATCAATGTAGTAATTTGGTTTTCATATATTAATTATAATAACTTAATAAAATATCGTTTTCATATATTAGTAGTAGATTATATTATGTTGCACCAGTACAAGAGAATATTGCAGCAAATATTAGTATTGGAAATGATGTCGTAGAAGGTGAAGAACATGTAGCGAACGATGAAGATGATTTTAATGATCCCATGGAGGTAGATGATGAAAATAATGAGACATTTCACATTAATTATGGGACAAATCAAATGCTCCAAGACTTGTATGGTGAGTCAGATGATGATGGTGGAGATAGTGACGGTGTTTATGATGTACCTCTCATTGAAACGTCAGATGAATGACTTTTTGAACACTCAAATGCAACTCTTCTCTTTGCTACATTGTTGCTGGTGAACTAAAAGGTTATGAATAAATTGTCGAATAGATGTATGACACAGATCCTAAGGTATGCAATATGCATATATGATCACATATATGTAAATGTTGATTATTTTCCGTTTTTTAGTTGTAATAAATGTGTAAAATAATAATTCAATACTTATATATGATTAATAATCTTTACATTAACTAGTTTTTGTTTATGTTGTATATTGTTGGGTGAATTTTTGTTACCATCGCCAAATACTTTACCTTGAACATATCGAGATATACATGCTATTATGAAAAACTTTGTAATGGAATATAACACTATAGATGCATTTCCTAAAGATGATATTATATATTACGGAGAACATACGTCGAAAACATAATGTCTGAAATGGGGTACCATTAGATATCAAACTGATCAACTAACAAAAAAAGTGCCTCAAAAGGTTTTTCGTCATATTCCCATAATTCCACGTTTGCAGCGAATGTTTAGGTGTAAGAGCATAGCACATTTTATTGATTACCATTCAAAGAATAGAGGTGGAGACAATGTTCTTCAAATGCGTGCAGATGGTTCTGCATTTAGGGAAATTGAGGAAAAATATGTAGATTTTAAAAATGAACCTTGTAATGTCAGGCTTTCATTGGCAGCTGATGGTGTTAATCCATTCAGAAAGCTTAGGTCTACTTACTTAGTGTGGTCTATTTTCATTATCAACAATAACATTCCTCCTTGGATGTCAATAAAGAGGGAGCACATAATGTTGACTATGATTATTCCAGGTATTTGATACATTATTTTTTTGAACGTAACATTTTCATTTCTCTCATTGTTTGCATAATATATTTTATTTATTTACTTACTTATATATACATATATCATGGTAGTAATTATGTACCATAATTTTGAAAAATTTGGTAATTACCAGGTCAAATATATGAATGTATATATTGAGCCTCTTATTGATGAGGTAATAAAGTTATGGCATGGCATCACTATGTATGAAATCACTAAACCAATCAAGCAGAAGAGATTTCAATGTCGTGGAATGCTTGTATGGACAATTCATGATGCCCCGGGACTAACACATTTTTGTGGCATGTAATATTTTGTTGCACTTTAATATAATATATAATTATCTAAATTAGATATACCATATTGCATGTTTTAAAAATGATCTCATTGTATAATTGTTATTGATCCATCTATTGCAGGTCTTCAAGCAAAGGGTAGATTTGCATGTCTAGTTTGTGGCCATAAGATGAAGTATTGTCATTCACTATACTTATGAAAGATGGTGTTTGATGGGTTTAGGCACTTCCTCTCTAGGAACCATAAGTATCGTACTAGTAAAAAACATATTTTCAATGATAAAGAAGAAACTAGATTAAAACCACGAAGAATGACACCTCAGTTGTGGAAGTTGGAATATAACAGAATTAATAATCGTCAAGATGGTACCTAATTTTTCCATATATGTATATATATATTAATTGTTTATGTAATGTTTGGAATTTTTGATACAACATTGATAAAAATGATCAGGCGGAGAGTAGGATGGAGAAGAGAGGCGCTAGGGTTTGCAGTTTATGGAGCTATGGCTGTGTGGCAGCGACTCATATAGGATGGGCATCTGAAGGAAATGATGGATCGGTAATTACTGAATTAAATTGCAAGAGAAGGAGAAGGCAGAAGAAAGGTCAAGATCTGTCACAATGCAGAACTGGACAGCTGGAAGATGCAGCGATCACTGGCGAATGATCATATTCATTCTTTGAATGTGATGGCTTCAAAGGCGACTCTTTGTATGCGATGGATTTGAAGGCTACCTCTTGACGGTGGCTACCTCACGATGGTAGTCGCGGGGGAGGGGTAAGAAAATATATCTCTGGCGGGTTCACAGCAGAGGGCAGCTATGGAGACTCTCGGTTTAAGGGGAGGAACGAAATATATGCCACTACCATCGACCATCGACTCCGTGCAGAGCCACTGTGTAGGGAGATCGGGGCTCCAAAAATGCAGATCTTGGATTGCAGACTTCACCGGAATTACACACTAAGGGTAAACCCATTATCTTGCACTGTCATTTACTACTATTTTGTTTCCATCGATTATAGTTGGACGTATGAAGGCTGGGGGTTCTAAATTGCTGCAAGGGAAGCGAGGGGGTTACAGTCCCATGGTTTCTCACCACGACATAGTGATTGGGTATGGGAAGAGGAAGTACCTACCTGTGGGATTTCCTTGTCTCTAACTCCCACAGGCCCTAGAAGAAGGGTTTGCTCGTTTGAGGGGGACTCCAAAAAAACTCCCAACACAGACAATAGTGTAGGGGCCCATACTCTCAAGACCAATTTTCATATTTTTATTAAACTTTTAGATGGAAAATCAAGAACTCTATGGGTACAGGGCATGGATTTGGTCACAAATCTGAAGCACAAAATCCAAGTGCTAATAGGTATCTCGGTTACAAATCAAAGCCTGATCTACGCAGGGAGGGTTCTATAGGAAGATTCTCAATTAAATGAGTATTGCATCCAAAGAGACTTTCAATTGTCTTGAATTTAAGACTAAAAGGTGGATCCCTAGGAGTTAAATCATCAGTTATAATAGAAAAGAATAAAAAAACTGGATCCAGCTGGGGCGAAAACACTTCCAAAACTGGCCCCCAAAACGGTAGCAACAACATCTGAACCAACAGAGAATACTCCCAAACAATACATCGTGGAGCAACTGAACTGCACACCAGAACTGAATATAAATGCAATAGAGATCGACAAACATCAATCCACATTTGAAAGGCAAGAAATAATCTACAGATTTAACTGCCTCTAGCCCAAACCTATGGAGCTTTTCCATTGGATTTTCACCAACTGGACGATGGACTGTGATATCCATCTCTACTCCAAGGGGTATTTCATTGTAAAGTTCCACTCTACTAAAGTCAAAGATATCATTCTCAGGGCGGGACCATGGTTCTGGGGTTCAATTGGACTCTTTATCATACCTTGGTTCCCTGATTTTGATGCAAACACGATGGAGATCACCAGTATGCCGGTATGGGTTAGACTGTATAACCTCCCGCTCCAATTCTGGAATGAACATGTACTAGAAGGCATTAGAAACACTATAGGCAGATACATCAAAACAGACACCCAACGCTTGGAGGAGAGAATATTCACTTTTGCACGAATTTGTGTGGAAGTGGACCTCAAATCAAGGGTTACTTGAAAGTATTCAACTGATCCACAACCATAAAAAATGGAAGCAACACCTGGACTATGAAAACACATCATTCAGATGTAGGATATGCAGGAAAACTGAATACCTACAAAACACATGTCTGGATGGAAAAAGATAAAACAGGAGAAAGAAGAAGACAGGGAAAGCATCCAAAGGATTGCAGTTCCCCTTAGGTGGGCTAGAGCCAGAATCAAAGGAAGAAGGGGATATACCCACTTAAAATGAAAGCAAACAAGAATAATTCGATCTTGGGACGCCAGACAGTGAATCACAGGACCCACTAGATGCAAACGATACACCTCAGCCGACTCAAAAAACATTGGATCTTACGTAAACTAGGGAAGTTTCTGCTATAAGCTCAGGAGCGAATAAAATATCGCATGTGTCGGAAAGCTCAAATTATTAAAAGGAAAATTCCATGAGGAACTATGAGATGGCCTTGATTCATTCTTCCCTGCATGCAGGGACATGGCAGACTGTCCAAAAGAGGAAAGGCAAATGTGAAAAGCCCATCCATGCTAGAAATTTGAAATCTTTTATGGTAGCCTAGCTACATGTTGGTGTGCTTGCGCACACGTGCCCTCTGGGCATCTTGAAATGCTTAAATTCATGTAAAAAAATGTAACTTTCATTAAATTTTAATAGAAAGTTGCTGATTTTTCCCTTGGAAAAAAATGTTTGGAATTTTTGTTTTAATTAATGAATTTATTTTATTGTATTTGATAATTATTGTTATGATTTATTTTATTCTTTGTATCAACTTCATCGTCGTGAAGGTACTAATATTGTACTTCCACCTGGAATGAAATGATATCCTTCTCAATTCGCGAGGTTTCCCTACTATGAGGACCTTAAAATTGCTCATTTTTTTTATACAATGCATATCAGGAAGAATGTGACAGAAACGTTATGGAGAATCATAGATGGTTCACATGATAGAGATAAAATTGACAAAATTGTGCTGACATTGAGAAATCGAATCAAACAATGAAAACTGTGATCAACCGATTAAATAACAATGGAGGTCGAAATTATAATAAAATTCCATGATTATTAACAGAACAACAAAGAAATGATGTAAAAGAGGTCGTTAGAAGAATTAAATTTCCAACAGGTTTTGCTTCAAACATAAATAATATCTTAACGAAGAAAGGTGACTTCAGGGGGGTGAAAACACATGATTGGCATACCTTTGTTAAGGTAATTTTTTTGGTATACATTTTTGTATATTATTGCTTGAATACATCTTTTAAATTTTCCTTTTTTCTTTTTAATTTGGAAACCAATAACAATTCATTTTTTATGGTTATAGTATTTTCAACCTGTATCTCTCCCAAACGACTTTGACAACAATGTAAAACAAGTTATATATGGTCTTAGTAAATACATGAGGGAAGTAGTTTTGATTTATACGCAAAATCTCGCTACAATTTATTTTTGTACTTAATGAGATGATGTGTTAATTTACTTGTAATGTAATATATTTTATGTTTCATTGAAATAACCTTGCATAATGATTTGCATATGGTTGTCATTGAAAGAAATCCATCAAGATGAAATAAAGTATTGGAAGAGAGAAGTTCCTCGGCTAATGTGTGAAATGCAAAAGTATCTACCTCCAACATTTTTCAATGCACAAGAACACTACTTAATACACCAAGTTGAGGAGATGAAATGTGTGGACCAGTACACACAAGGTCAATGTGATGGTGGAGAGGCACTTGAAACCCTTTAAGGTTTGTGGTTAGTGTTGTACTATACAATTATCCTCCTTTTTCTAACTTAGAAATAAAAATTAGAAATAGGTCCCTTTTTAGAAATGAGACACTTAGAATAAAATTCATTGTTTTGAAAAATTTCATATTCAACATTCAAAAAACTTATGGTCCGATCTAATATACAAGGCCTTATCATAAAAAACATATCAAAGTTAAAAGTTCAATCGCAATCGGAGAATCGGAGATAACCCTCAAAAGAAATTTCATATGCCCATTTCAAATCTTCCGATGCGATTAGTCCAATCGAAAAATTTTAAATCGCTAAGAGTTTAAAACAGTCAAATATAACTTCCGATGCGATGCGGTCAATCGCAATCGATTAATCGGGACAGTCTTTAAGAAACTCTTTACGCTTAGTTGAAATTCCCCGATCCGATGTGCATTTGATAATAAACGCTTTTAAAAGAAAATCAAACATTTGTTTTAAAAATATGGTAGACCCCACCATTAGAGATCGGAAAGATCTGCAATCGCAATCGATCAATCGGGATAAACGTATTGTGATACTCATTTTCCATTCGAAAACTTCCGATGCGATTCATCTATTTTGCATACGAAGATTTTTGTTGAATATATTAATATATCACAAGCGCCAAATCTTTATTGGTACGAAGGCATTCAATAACGAATCAAATGAATATGGTTTAGGATTTGGTTTTAAATACTTAAGGGTGACCCAAAAGGAGCATTTATGCAATATACGAAACAAATAAATGAAAAACCATAAATTCATAAATCATTCCGTTTGAATGGCTTGTTGATAACGACTGAGAGTTTATTGTCTTGCAGAGCCAAAGAACAACAAGTTTTTTCATTCACAGACAAAGGGAAGCTGTAGCAGACGCAGAAATGTCAAAGAGAGGAAGAAGAAACAAGACTGCTCTACCAGTGAAGCTTGCCGAAACTCCTACGGTCTCAAAAGAAAAGCCCATAAAGCCAAGGCTAGTCACAGATACATCATGCCAAGGTCTTGGGAAAATGACATGGGACACAGTCTACAACCTATTGGAAAAAGAAGGCCCCAAGGTCACAGTGGAGAAGGCATCAGTTCCAGACGAGGATAGCTCGGATTCCGACTCTGACATCAATGAAAGAACACTTGCAAATTCATTTTTGCATCGAATTGCAGCCAGAGCGAGCATCATGCCTTACTATGATGTAGTTCGATGGGTTATTGACAGTGTAAAGATACAAGATAGAATGTTTGTTTCAGCATCTGGAGTGCCTTTCGGCTCGTTTAAAGCAGAAGACTTGAAAGCAATGTACCACCTTCCAGACCCACAGAAGGTGTATAACAAGGAATTTATCAAATAATTTGCTGATGATAACAAAGTCCAATCCGACCCTATCAGAAATTGGAGGAAAAACCCAGAGAAGCACCGAAATGAAGCATCCGGTATGTATTCTGTAGATTCTCTTCTGCCTCCATATTGCTATGCAACTGCCATGATGTGTAGGTTATTTGGCAATAATAATTCAGCTAGGTTTTCTATACAAATGGTCCCATTAATCCTAGCAGCTGTGAATTCCGACATTATGGATTGGGCTGTTATTCTTTCTGATAGAATGGCCAATAGGATCCTTGAGTACAGACAAGAAAAAGATGCTGGAAATTCTACCCCTTTTTCTTTTGTGCCTATATTCTTGATGCTATTTGTTTCAATTCCGAATTTCCCTTATTTGGATGGAAATGGACTCCCAATAACCCCCTTCCAATCCATATTTATCATAAATTGCTTTGGAAGATTCATTTCCAAGATAATGTATATAGAATCTGTCATGGCTTCCTCCTTCCCGTTTTCCAAACCATTTTTAATCGCTTTCCCCCTAGGATTTCTGATAAAGCTAAAGCCGACCTGTCTGCAATCGGAGATTGGTTTGGGGAGGAAAAATTTACTTACATCAGGGTTTTTGGTAGTATAGTGGAGCCGTATGTTCTTCCGCTTTTTGTCCCAGACAAACTTCTCGCTCAAGAAGTTTCTTATCAATTGACAATTGAAGGTATATCTAGGTCTTTGAACAACAGCAAGAAGAAAATGTGGCCTCAATTACCACTCAATTGTGGTCATTTCACTCTAAATGATTTCAAGCATGCAGAAAAGGAAGTCTTCAAGATAAGAGGTTGTAAATTTGCAACCATTCCTGGAAGACAATATGATCCAAAAAATATAGCATTCGATGTCACTGCTTCAGTTTCAATTGCTCGTTTCGAGCATGAACCAGATATGTTTGATGATTTGTTTGTTTCATTAGATAATTTTCCTCAGATTTTTGACTTGGTCAAGTCTAAATTTCAACAGGAGGAAATAAATAAATTTCTCTTATTTAGAAGCCAGAGATTGTTGAGAGTACCTCCGGACCAGCTGAGAACTCAAATCCAAAAATCAGAGACAGAAGGTACATCCGGCCAAACGCTAGTAGAAACATCTACCAGCAAAATCATTACACAATCGGCTGTCAACCAGCCGATTGTACATACTCAAAAAGTGGTCACTATTGACAAAACTGATGCCCCAAAGGGAAATACTGCTCAAATGACAGACAAATGCACAAATATCAATGATCAGGTGCATAATCAAAAGGATGGATCGGATGATAAAAGCACTAAGCAGAGCATAGATAAAGAGAAAGGAAAAGAAATAACTAAGGAGATTATGGTTTCCACTAATCTTGATATTTCTTCTCAGCTATTAAATCAATATGATCAGTTTGCTCAACAGCTTGGATTGCAGGATAAAGGTAAATAACAAATAGAGCAGGATGTTGAAATCATTCCTGAACATCCTACAAGGCATATTGTATTAAAAGGTGAGGAGATCCCTCCTTTGGATGTATTTTACAGCCCTAAACATAAGGCTGTTGTCAAAAGACAAAGAAAGAAAAGAAAAACAGAACAGGGTATATTTTCGACTCCATCAGAGGAGTTGATGAATATTGTTTATAAGAACAATGAAATGAATCCATTTGAAGACCTTACGAAATTGTCCCAGTATACAGGAGCTTATAGTGCTGCAACAGTGGATAAAGTTGTAGAAGTTTCTCAACTAATAACTCAGAAATATCTTCACATAGCTTCACTGGAAGAACAAGCTAAGGAGAATCAGCAACTGATCAGCCAATTGCAACAACAACTACAGGATCAGACATTCAGGTCTAAAGAATTGGAGAAACAGCTTGCTGAAGAAAAGAAGAAGGTTGATGAAAAGCTTTTATGCAAACAAAAGCAGCTAAATGAAGAAATTTCTAAGTTACAGAGTCTGTTACAAAATGAGGAAAAGGCAAAAATGATTCAAGAAAAGGAATTTCAAGCAAATTTGGATAAGTTTAAAGATTATCCAAAGTTAAATGAATTCAAATCAGAAGCCCTTGAGGCTAATAAATTATTGACTCAGCAGTTAATTGAATTTTGCTCAAAACTGTCACAAGCAGAACCTTTTTGTGAGATTACTTCATCTTTGATCCAAACTATCATAACTCTTAGACAGGAAATAGATGATGCCGATGAAAAGATTTATGAGTTTCTCAACTGGCAGGATAC
This sequence comes from Pinus albicaulis, assembly GCA_034641835.2. NCBI lineage: Eukaryota > Viridiplantae > Streptophyta > Pinopsida > Pinales > Pinaceae > Pinus > Pinus albicaulis. The sequence goes on from CM076574.1 coordinate 1,168,178,242, forward strand.
AGAAAAGGGAAAAGAAGCAAATCTTCCTAGGATAGAGGAAAAACACAAAGAAATCCTGTTTACAGAATGGGAACATCAATTAATGAAATCTGATAGAGCAATATCAAGAGCCAGAAATATAATGAACAATCTCACGCAATTCATAAATGACAGCCTATATTCAATTAATCTCATTTCAGACTGTGTTCCTGGCAGCTTGCCAAAGATAAAAGAAACTGAAGACAGATGGAGAGAAGAAATGGAAAGGAAAAGTCAACAAATCGGCAGACTTCAAACTATATCCTGGGATAGTATGTGGACTCATGTGATCAAGCCAAACAATCAACAGACAGCTATCAAAATTCTATAAAACGCTATCGATTGTCTAATTCCAGAATTTTCTGATGCCACCTATGCTGGACAGTTGCATACTGAGATGAGTCATCCACCAAGACTCCGAGATATGTTGAACATTTGCAACTTGGCTTCATCAAGCGAAGGAGAAAAACAATGAATCAGTTTTTATTCAAAATAGCATTTCAGTTTTAATTTGATAGATTGTAGCAGTAGTATTAGGATTTTGTTATGTAATTTATTATTTAAATCCCTCTCATGCATTTAGAGAAGGATCAGAAGTTGTAATATTTTTGGGATTTGGAGCTAACATTTCTGTACTTCATTCCTTATTATATTTATATGAAAGATCACATCTGGTGATTTTTGTGCTTAAATTATCTTTGAAGTGTTGCATTTTTGTGCCTTTGGATTTAATTTTACATCGGAGTTACTAGGTCAGAGTATCACATTTCGTTTGACAGTCTGCAAGATGAATGAGGTATTTTTATCTGTTCATTGTTGATTTTCTCTGTTATATGGTATTCATTTGAAGAATTTGCTATCATTTATATATTTGATTTACATAATATTTCCTTTTTATATTATCATTTTTGAGTATAATTGGAATATTATCATTTATAGACATATATGAATGGTATATGATGATGAATGCAATATGCTAATATAACTCTGTTTAATTTATTAAACAGAGTTATCTTTATTCGTTTCTGCATATTTCAATTTAGTTAATAATACATTTCCATGGTTATTATTAGATTGAAACAATCTTAAGTTGTATTCACATATAATCGCCCGGGTTAAAATTAGAATTTCTTTATCAGCATTTAGTTTAGATTATATAGTTTTATTTTTTGTTAATTTAGTCCCATTTTCACCCATTCAATTCAATCCACTTAGTTATAAGGAAACTGGTCCTTTAAATCCAGTCGGAGCCACCATCCCAAACTGAAATGTGTGGACCAGTACACACAAGGTCAATTTGGATGGTGGATAGGCACTTGAAATCCTTTAAGGCTTTGGTTAGACAAAGAGCACGACCTGAGGGTTCTATGGTGGAGGGATATGTGGTATATGAATCCATGGTGTACATTAGTCATTATCTTCCTATATTAGTTGCACTAGCTATGGATGTTGTGGATTGCATTTGGGATGTGAACTCCATCAAAATATTTGAAGGGGAGCACCTGTTGGGAAAAGGTAGAATGAAGAAAGTGAGAGGTAAAATATTTATTATATATAATACATGTAATGTTTCATTTTTTTACATCATGTATATGATCATATTAATTTAAGTCTTATTCTTTCATCGTTTATTAATTAATATAATTTACCATGGTTATAATCTATATTTAATATTTGTACTGAACTATTGTTTTTTTATTTAGGTGCTCAAGATTATGAGGCACTAATTTTGTACATTGCAAACAATCTTGAGTGGATGAGTGAATGGATTGAAATATGTAAAGAACGTAACGATGGTAGGTTATCATGGCAACTACTGTCTGAATTGGTTAGAGAAGCTTATCGTAGTGGAGATGGAAATGTTACAGACAGGGAAATTGATTTAGCATATGGTTTGAAAGATAGAAAGGTAACCAATTAATTCACCTATTTTATTCATTACTTATCTTATATTATATTTATAATGTGACAACAGGTTTGATTTTTCAGATAATTTTCAAGCTGTGTAAATTATATGATTAATTATTAATTGAGAATGCATCTTTTTCATGTTTGGCATATTGCAGTTGAAACACCACAAGGCTATGTGGTGCAATGGTCATAAATTTCACATTAAAAAGTTGGATGATAACAAGAAAAATTCTAATAGTGGGATAACTACAGTATTCCAGGTCACTAATGTTTACTCCAGGAGTGACAGACATCCTCGAGAATCTAAAAATAGATATTATGGTCTTTTAGATGATATAGTTGAGTGTGACTTTAATTCATTGAAATTAGTTTGTTCGATGTCAAATGGTATAGGTTATGAATGAATGTACGTGATGATGAAAAAACTCTTATTCAACATGACAATGGATTTCCAATGGTTAAAACATCGCAGTTTGAAGCAGGAAAATATCACTATGTTTTTCCAAGCCAATGTGAACAAGTCTTTTACTTAGAGGTTCCAGGTAAGAACGAATGGTCATTTGCTATTAGGTATGATCCAAGAGGAAGGAAAATAGATTATACTATAGAGGAAGAAGATAATATTGATCAAGAAGAAGATGATGTAGTGGCAGATGAGCAGGAAGACGCATTGACAGATGAAGAAGATATAGAAGATGAACCAAGCGTAGGAGACGATACAACAATTATTGATGATGACGTCGATGAGGATATTCTTGAAAATGACATAATTGATGATGATGATGACATGGTCGATCATTTCAACACCGTTTATGAATCAAATTTTGGTATAGATGTCAATCAGTTGGATGAAGATTAAGAAGATACAAAAGAAGAATATTGATACAGATGTTGTATTCGAGTATGAGCTAGTATGTTATAACTTTATATTTTAATATGTAGGAATTATTGTATTTAAATAATTTACTAATTAATTGGTTTTATTACATGTTGTTTATTATGTCAAACCAAAAAATAATGGCCATACTAGTGTACAGACTAAACTAAAATTATGTATTTATACAAACACATGAATTTTTTTTTTACGAACTTAATTAATTTATGGTTTGTTCGTATTCTATTTCATAGATTGGGTATTGGGAAAATGAGAGTGATGTGAGGGGGGTGGGAGGGGACATGTGAGCTTCCACCTTCATGTGGTTGGCCCTGTTCAGTAGAGAATAAATTATTCTTGAAACCAAGAGAAGCTAATTCATATTTATTTGCATTATCGTAAATTTCATTATTGTTCTCAGATTATTGCAGCGCCGAAATTGTTGAAATTGTTAGAGAGCATTAGGTCACTTATGAAATGATATTACCCTGCACCATTATCTTTATAAGCCAAGAGTGACCCGTGAATGGGGCCAACATTGATTATATGTTTCTCGAAAGGGTCTTCAGTCAAAAATTAATTAATATATTCCGTTGTAATACACTATTAATTCCTTCTAAACTCAACAGATTAAACACCATTTGGGAAAAAAATTTAACTACCTCGAGGAGTTCTATTTGTCAAAAATTACCAACAAAAATTCCACTCATGAATTTTCTCAATTTTGACTCGTGCGCTCTATACTCTCTGCAAATTCTTCTTTCTCACTTATCAGGCACTCAACACCTCCTCTATACTCATTAGTAAACTTATCCACTCCACCCCCACCTCCATTTCATTGCTCTAGCCAAGGAAGACTTGTGATTTTCTTGGCCTATAATATGAGTTTTCATAGGTCGATCACATAATGTGAAATGGGTATTGCTTGTACTCTTGGCAATCAACATATAAGGTAATAGGGTTTGGAAGAGGTCCTTACCTTCACAACAAGATGAAATGATCATTAACAAAACCTTCAATTGTAATGACATCCTCAATGCTTATGCGCTCATTTAATATCCTCTTATTCACTCTTTAAATAGCATTATAAAGAAATTATATTATATTTTTCATTTGTTTAAGGTTTTTCAAATTGGAACATTTTTTAACCTCTTCCTTGTAAATATTGCTAGCAATCATCTCCTTCACATAACATAAGTCTTATCACACATGGAATTTTATCCTTTTCCTTCACATAATGTAAGACTTAACACACATGGAATCTCATCATTGGGAATGCCCAATGTTAATTATGGTGAAACCTAATGGAACAATTGGCTTTATGTTAGAATAAAAGTGCATTTCTTTTAGGAATTGTCCAACGAGGCCATTTTTGTCTGGATGACGATTTTCTTGCTAGAATATGGCGATAAATTCTTCAAAAAATCCCACTATGGTAGTTTTTAAATTGTTCTTTTAATGAATAAAATGGATTCAACACTATCAAGGACCCTTGGGGCACCCAAAATCTTGAAGATTGACAACTATAACCTGGATTTTCAATAAATTCTACTAGATTTTCACAAAATCATGCTAGAATTTCTATTGTTTTATGGATGAAATTTTGGCTTCATTAGACTACGCATTTATTTTATACGAGGTTTAAGAACCTTCCCTATATCTTGTGTTGTTAGAATGACATGATAACGTTTAGCCATAATGTAAACACATGATTTCATGGTTTTATTTCCAGTTTTCCTCCTACTTCTTTGTGTTTCATGTTTATAATTGAATGGTCTTTCCCTTCACTTATTGTTAATTCTTTGGAATTTTATAAATCAATAACTCTAGGGGATGTTCTATCCTCTTCACAATGGTGCCTCTTTATAAGAATTGATCTTACTTTACTTTACCTAGAGTTGCTACAACTGAGGGTTGCATTACCTTGTAGATAATATTGAGGATATAAAAGGAATGTGCCACCACTTTCGTTAATTGGATCCAAACACATTAAATCTTCCAATGTAAATGCTAAGAAGTTATATGAGAAATGGTGATGGTTTGAATATTTTTTTTTAATGGCCAACATGATTGATGGTTTGATTTGTTCAAAATAAAATGATTACCTTTTACATTTTTAAAAGAAATGATATAGCGTACATTTTTAAAAGAAACGATATAGCGTAGGCCAGGAACATTTGGTATTTTTTAGAACAATGGGCTTTGACATGTAACGCAAGGAAGTAGGGTTTTAACAATTTCCTAGGAGGGTTTAACGAAAGCAGCAGTGGCCCAAACTTTTTCTTTCGTCCATTTTCATTTGTACAGAGGACGGGGAGACCAAAGTTGAGTCCCAACAAGTAGGTATGGCTGTAATTCATCGCCATCTTCCTCCTCTAGCAGAGGTGATGGACAGTAAAAATGTCGATGTCGATGTCAAAGCAACGCAGGGAAGTACGGTTTTAACAATTTCCTAGGAGGGTTTAAAGAAAGCAGCAGTGGCCCAAACAGGGAGTCGCAGTAGAAAAGAAGAGAGAGAGGAGAGGAAAACCCTTGGTCTCGTCCTCCTCTGTAGGGAAGAAGTGGTTACTATGACAGTCGAAGGCTCGCCCCCGCCTGATGAATCGCGAGTTAAGACTGTCGCCGCCGCTTAGGTAGGCCCTGACTTAGGTAGAGAGGCGGGTCAAGGAATCCCCACGACGCCCCTTGTTCAAGCGCAGTCGGGCTTGGTTGGTCCTGTCAGAGGAGTTGGAAGCCCTTTACCAGGCATGATGCAACCCCAGATCTCAAGGCCTCCCATTCTGCAGGTCTCGGCGCCCCCCATGACTTATTCTGCCCCAATTCCAATGTGTCCTCCTGGCCCTCCTCCACTATTTTTGTCACAGGGAGGTCCTCTAGGCCATCCCGGGATTATGCTTCCTCCTCCACCTAAGCCTGGAATGCCCCCTCCTCCACCTAGGCTTGGAATTCCCCCTCCTCCACCCGGCGGTGGTGCCCCTCCTGTGTATGGTGCTCCTCCTCATATGCAGCTGAGACCTAACATGCCGCCTCCACCACCTGGTCAGCAGCAGCAACAACAATAGCCACCTCCTGGACATCAGTAGCAGAAGCTATCAATTGAACAGGTATTTTTTTAATTTCCCTGCATATTTTTGATATAAGAGAACATCTTTTTATGCTTTCCAGCAGCATTGAAAAACTAATTTCACCATTTCAAGTCATGAGGATTTGAATATTTTTCATTCTAATGAGAAAATGAATTAGCATCTCCTGCTGGGGAAAGCCCAAATCATTGCAAACATTAAAATTGATAATCCTCCTCCAACTTATATTAAGTGAAGATAATTTCATGGAAAAAATTAATAGGCAAAGATTTTGTAGAATTTGTAGTTAGTTGAGCTACTACAGTTTGTCTTTACTTTGATTAAGCTGATAGTACTGATCATTTTTTTTTAAATCAGGGACCTTTTGCAAGAGTCATTTTTATTTGTATAGAACATTCATAAAAGCATCTTATTCTAACCTTATAGACCTTATTGTATTTGCTATTATGTGTATTCATTATTAATCACCATATTCTATGCTGAAATGCTAAAAACTGTTGCCTTGATTGAATATTTGTACATATAAATTTTCTTCTATTTAGGAATTGATAGGTTTTAAAACCATTTCACTACGCGGTTACCATATTATATACATTTTTTGGCATAAAATGTTTTCTTTAATTATTAATATAACAATAATGTACAGATAGGGCATTTTTTTAATAAAAGTAGGGTGTTGTGTTGCGCTTACCACAAGCTTAGGTATACCATGCGAAAGATTCCTTAATAACTGCCATAACTACCTAAGGGCATAGAAGTTAAAAAAACCGCCACCTGGGCATATCCAATAACACTACCATTCCAAAATGTCCAGCTAGCACTTAACCATTAAAGCTAATAAAGTCTTGCCTTATGGTATGAAAATAAATAAACACATTTTTCAAATCCTGAAGGAATTGTTGTTGGGCTGAGACCTGCATCAGGAGAGTTTTTTTTGTCCTTGGGAGTAGGCCTCCAACCATTATTGGTTGATTCAACATTAGTTATAGCAGACCACTGCCTATCATTTGTGACTTGTCTATTTTTGCAACACCACCAATCACTCATTGGGGCATATTACTATCTTTGACACCTAGCCTTTGAAAATTTACCTTGATTCTGCTCTATTTTACACGTTTAATACACAATATTATGCAATGCATCCTATTCGTAACATTTGCAACATAGATAATTCATAAACATGTAATCTACAAAAAATCACAATATAACATAACATTTATCTTTGAGAAATGACACTAATTGGTTGCAGACCTAGATGTTCCGCTCAACAATATAATATGCTACTCATATCTCTTAGTAGTGGGTAATCCTCGAGTTATGGTCAAGAATATATCGAGGTAAAAGGCTACCTAAGCCAACTATGGTCCATCGTTGCACTAATATGGTAGCAGACCAAGGTACTTGATTCCAACATCTTCCAACTGACTTTATCTCATCCCCAATTTTCATTCACAACCCATGGTAGTGCACCCCTTCCTCTGCACTCGTAGTCCATTAGGTTGTGGCACTACAATCAAAGGTTGCCAACTTAGAGTGGCTAGGGATGTTCCAAAGGCCCATGGCTTCTGGGAGTTCCAAATCCACCACACCCAAATCCACCTAGGATTGATAGGGTACGAAATACACATCGTCATACCCCTCTTCCTCCTCCAGGAAGATCAACAACCAACCAAGTTCCCTCCTATAAATTGAATAATAAAAAAATGAAACACAGGGTTCAACTTCTAATCATGATGTCTGATTACTCATTATGGTGTTTCATAACTTCATTTAATATCACTTTCCAAAATCAATACTAGTAAATTTAATCGCAGGGTTATCTTAAGGCCTTCTTCTGCAAGCTCCTTTGCAAAATTCAAAAATTGTTAGAAGCTACTCCCACATTTCTAAAAGAATAAAAACTGTCTCTCTAGCTATTTTTGGCATGGAACTTCTAATTCCAACTTTCTAGCATAACCTTTAGAAGCTTCATTAAAATCAAGCTTATATAAGGGAAAAATTGGAGGATTCTAAGCCACATGGAGTTCCAGATTATTGTTGAACGATTATGCATAGAAGTTAATTGCCCATGGTTGGAGTCTAGTTTCCTCTTATGGAAGAAATTGCAACTCTTCTGGTTTTTGTGTTGTCTTCATGTTGTCGCAACAGTCTCCACTGTTGTACTTCATCTTGTAAAGGTCACTGAAGATACAATGTTATGCTCTCCAACACTTATCAAGATCTCCCAAATATTGAATGAGAATATTCTCATTAATATATCTCTGATGTTCAGTTACCTAAAAGACTACTCTTGATAGTGAGTTAGTGTTTACTCTTAATGTGTGATGCAATTTAGTTAACCTTATTCCTAAGTGAGGAACATTATCTTTTAATATTATTATGGAAAAATCAAAATAGTACGTATGATTTAAAATTTACATACTGAAATGTGTTTTTCACGCAACCAAAGAATTTTTGTAAGAATTTTATACCAATGCATTGCCTCCTATCAGCCTTTATCACCTCTGCAACCTACCTTGTCTCTATAATCGGGCTCTTTCTCAGGCTTCGAGAGGGCCTCCCCTGCAGATTGCTAGGCCTTAAGTGATATGGAGCAAGGTGATATCATAAGTAACCCCTGTGACAGAAATGGTTTAAAAAAAAGGGAAATAATGGTGATGGAAGGATGTGAAGAGGAGTGGCAATATTGAAGGTGCTATGGGTGGGGTTGCGTTCACAACCCCCTGTTTGCCAACTCTTCCTTTAGGAATGGATGGGTTAAACAATTCCACTCAACATTATAGAATGACCTACAAGCTTATAAAACTCTTTCAAAAAACTTGTGAAAGGGGTCGTGACAGTTAGTATTAGCGCCTACTTTACAAAGGTGGACATTGAAAAAAATTGAAGGTAGAGCCGTGTTAAAGTCTAGTTTAGCAGGGGAAGAGAGAAACCATGTCGGGGCTAGTGATAGTGAACATGTTGCAAAGGGAACGTCATAAGGGGACTCATGGTATAGGTAAGAGTGGCATACATGGTATAGGGAAGAGTGGCATAGAAGAAGGAAGTAAAAAATTAATGGAATTTTATATATTTATAAGTGTTTTTGTGAAAGAAACTTTGAAATTTGAATTTTTCAGAATTGATTAATATCATAAATTCAAATTTACATTTTTTTATTAGATATGTTTACTTTTCTTTCCTATATTTTTACACTTCATTTTCTAACAGAAAATCATCATATATTTTTTCCAAATAGTTGAAACACAAACATTGTAGTGGTCTTATAATTGCAAGAGTTTGAGTATCTGATCTCTCGTTTCAGGCTTTTCTTGTCCATAATGCAAATGAAGCACTTAGATGTATCAGTTAATTCTTTTTGTTGTAAGAACGCGTTTTTGAAAACAATCTGGTATTTAAATGGACCGCGAGACTCAGATGTCTTCCCAAATTTCAAGGTGAATCCACTTGAGCATATAATCCTCTAAATGTATTTGGCTTGGTTTAAACAGTATATGCTTGTTGAATGGCATTTATGTCTAATCCCTTTAACCAAGCAATCGATTCCACATGTCCCTTCAATGTATGCATTTCTCTCAACCTGCACAAGTACTATGAGCATCAACATTTTTTTCCATCCCCCAGAAAAATGGTCAAGTGAAGCAGAACTCAGAGATTCTAGATGAATAACTTGAGTATATTTTCTTGAATGAAGCAAATGGCAGGGATCACTCGTGTGTAGTCCATTAAAACAATGGTTCTTTCCCAACGTTGTTTCCAAAATACAAAATTATTTTCTCATATAATTGAATAGGCTCAAGAATTGAGTTTTTGGTTAACCGATCATCAAACATTTGCAAATATCAAAAATAGGGTTTTATTGCTTCATATTATTGGTTAAATGGAATTGAATGCAAGTCATGTAGATTTTCCTAAATAATAAAACTTATGCAAAACACATAGAACACACTTTTTTCTCAGGGCATGGTATTTAGAACCTTAAAATAATTTTCAAAATCTAGAAATTCAATTCAATTTGGTTTTTCTCATGAAATAGGATTACGAATGAAATAGGATTATGACGATAACATAGAATCTGAAAGAATTATGCATTTCCATGATGCGTTACCTTGAAATTTCTGCACGTCTTCTGGCTTTCTCTCCAATCATGGATGAATTCCCAGCAGAAGTGTAGGCATCAGGAGTAATCAGACCATGTAAAGTTCTCTGAGCAAGTGCCCATTTGGCTACTTTGTCCTCTCTTCCGTAATCCTTGTTGTGAAAGTCATATGCATGATGTCATTGTTACCAAAATTAGCCTTTGCAAGAGAAGAATATATGCTCGAGGGAAAATTTTCCCACACATAACAAAACATAAAACCTATGAAGAGGGGAGAACGCTTGAAACTATGCTTCCTCTCAAAGAGAAATTCCCAAGCTTGTCCACTAAGAGTGTAGCACACTACAAACTTGATTATATCTAAAGGAAAATATAATACCACACTATAAAGCCAAATCGCTCTAGCCCATCCCCATCCGATGCCTTCTATGGAAGAAAATCCCCAGTGGGAATATACTTCTATCAACGTTGCAATCTGAAATGAGGATATTTAAACATGAAATTTGCACAGAGAGATAATACTAGGTTTGAAAGAAGGAACAATTAAAAGGCAGTTACTAGAATTATATTTGATCTGAATCCTGAATGTTTAATGAATTTTTTTAAATGGACACTCATATTGTATCAATGCAAAAGTTACCAAGCACAGATTCTAAAGTTTCAATTTTAAAAGGACAAGCTTAGTCATAATTACCAGACTCGGCTTGGCAAACTAATTGGAAAGATAAAATAATCACGAAAAAAAATTTGTGTGATGAATGTTGCTAGTGATAGTGAACATTTTTATGTAGCTTACAACGTTTCTGGTAATGCTTAACACGCAAAATATGTCCCAAATGAAAAGTTTTAGATGAAGTTCATCTACCAGTATATAGATAAAATTTTCTCATTTTTGAAATGTATCTGATAACCTTCTCAAAATATCTGTTGAGAGAATAATACATGGGCATGCTTGTTATTGATTTTTTCACCTCTTTTGTAGCTACCTACCATGGAGCCACAATCTGGTTTTCACCCTCTGGGGTAGAAATAACGAGTTCAATATTTTAAATTGGATTATTTTTCATATGTTTTGTTTCTCTCGACCAAGTAGATGATCCCCACTAACCAATTGAATAAAAACACTGACAAAAGTTCTTGTAGGTATGCAACACCAACTTTTTTCCACAGACCACGCCTTGTTCGTGTGCTTTGACAAAATTCCTGTGCACCTTATCTCATCGCACTCCTTATAACAAATCTTGGCTCACACCTTGTGCAAATATGGTGTGGTTGTCATATGTGATGTGTGGTCCACCTTATTAATTTATAGAGGTATGAAAAGTAGTGAATGAGAAACTATAAAATTTCATAACACTACCTTTGAATGTGATGGAAAATACACAATTTTGTGTTGAGTTTTCGAATGTGATAGACAATACTCTATATGTTAATCAATCTGCTCAACACCGTAGCACACTTCTTATGAATTTTTAATCAATTTTGAGTTTCCAATGTCAATTAAGACACCAATGGTTGGATTGTTGTGTGTTTATTTTACTGAGTAACCACTTCATATTGGCATCAATTGCCCCCTTAAAACTCACCTAGGGCATCCATTTATTTTTAAGTTGATTTATCTTTTCCTGGTTTAAATTAGGTTTTCAAGTCCATCTGGAAACATGTTCAAGATTAGCATTCAATTATATTTTAGGAGAAAATTCATTTGAGGGTTGGTGTTGTTGGTGTTGTTTTGAGACTGTCGATAACTCATGTTCTTCATTTTCCAGAACCTAGCAAAACCTCATAATCACATTTCTATTCACTATTTGCAACAGGGCCACTCGCTATTCAAGGAATTGAATTATGGGCTCTCTTAGAGTGATTACGGTTCACACACAAATATTAAGACATTAATGATATTGTGACTTGATATTTCTTCAATTGTGGACACCCGATTAACACAATGAAAATACACGATTCCTATGTGGCGTTATATTTGAAATTTATATGAAGTTGTGTTGACCTATGTTCAAAACATTTGTGAATAGTACAACCTATTATCTATTGTTAACTATAGACAGTCAAATTCTTGGATATCACTTTTGGAAAGGGTTCCATTGAATACTACCAATTTTCTACATAAGTAACCATGTGCTAGTTTTTAAAATGTGGTAGTTGCTATCATTGATGGTTATAGTTTTTAAAATTTCTCTTGCATTTTTAATTTTATTGTAACGTATCAAGGGTTTTGTGATTATGGTTATCTTTGGAGAAGAAAGGTTGGGAATCTGTGGGCTATTAAGTATCCAGGACGACATCTAGGCTTTTAGCTTTTTCTACTATCTCAGTTCAAGGTATGGTCCTGTATCAATGTTCATTTGAAAGTAGTGCCCCGTTGATATTAATGTTGAAACTTGATGTAATATTACATCCCAAATGTCTTTGCCAACAAATCACGCACCAGAGGAAAACATGTCCATTAATGCCAAAAGTTGAGCACCATGCATATTTTCTGCCAGAACCTTGCAGTGACAGGTAGGGTCCATGGAACCTTGAATTGACAGGTAGGCCTAGTGGGAACCTTGAAATTTTCGAGGTTTTAGGAAGAATACCCATCACTTAAATGTTCCAATTAGAAATTATGTATGGTGGATAATGGTTACAATCCATTACTAGCTACATCACTTCATACTGATTTTCTTTTGGGTTTTGAATTGTTCTATCAAGTATAAATTATTGACCGATGAGAATATATTTCTAACTAGAATTACCATGAAGTTAATAATTCTGTAAGATTACTTGTAGATATAATTTATGTCGTGAATCTTCCAATTAACCGAAAATTTCCAATATTTAGTCAATGAATTTTGCAGCATTACATTGCAATCAAGGATACATGCAACTTGTGGGGCAGGAAATATTTTGAAATGAAATTTTGACATTTTCGAGGGAGCAAATATTTCTCTTTTGCTAGAATATGCCATGTTTATTTTTCAATAAAATTATGTAGTGCATAATGATAATTTCTTGGTCGTGTGCCTTTTTTTGTGCAAGTAAAGGAATTTATATTAACCTGAAAAATAGAGTAATTCATAATTATGTCAGGCCTGTATTGCAAGTAATCACAGCGTCGAAGACACGTCACAAAACATGAGATACAAAAATAGCAAAGATTTGTCACTTTATGCTATATTATTTACAAAAGATTGGCTTGTATGAGGACTTAAATATCAAATTCATGTTGTAATTGAATCTCATGTGCACATTATGATTTTTAAACATACAATTGGCCATTGCAAAACCGAAGATAAATGAGTACATAATATTTCAAAACAACACCCCTCTTTATGATGGATGTGTTGTTGAGCGTGGTACTCTAGAAAGTTGTGAATCAGATGTGAAGTTGGATTGCTATACATGATAATAACAAATAGAATATATTCACACATAATGGTACAATTAACAAAATTGAAGATATATTTTTGTCATTAATATCAGATCAATTGAAATTTCTCTGAGACCAATATTCTGTGTCTCTAAGACTAATATTCTCAGGAACTTTTCATGAATAGTTCTTCAACAACTTGTATACCGCCATGGGAACTAGCATTCAGACTTGTCAATCTGTCCGCTGCCATACTATTTGAAACTTTGAGAATATTGAATATATTTTTCCATTAGTTTTTTTTTTTTTGGGGAAATGTTACAAGAAGAAATTCAACCACCATAAAATTATGGAATTGAACAAGCATGCAAAACATGGACTTCAAAAAAATTATCACTAAAAATCCTAGCATAATATCATAACTCAAAACGTTCAGCGTTGCATTGTTTGTATTTATCAATCGACGGGGATTGTCCAATTATTTTATGTAAATATTGACATGACCAAAGTTGCATCTTAAATATTTTATAAATAAATCAATAGGCCAACAAAATATTGTTAAAAAAGAAAACTTAATGGTCATCGGGAAGAAACAATTACAAAGAAATATAGAAAATAGATGAAATCCTTGGTAGCAATGAGTGAGTGACGCCAGAATTGAATAGCTTGAATATTTCCTACCCTTTTTCGCTCATATTGTGAATATATAGAATAATAATAGGAGAATCGAGTGCCCACCAATGTAAAATGGTAAGCCCGATCTTATAGACCCCATAGATAAAATGGACGAATTTTCATTATATCCATGATCACCACACAATGATTCCTAAAAAATGGAACATAATTTTGATACAATCTTGAAGAACCAATAGGTGCACTTTCTTGTCAAGATGACACTAGATTCTTCTATGGTACTTGAGTCTGCTCGCTTGATTTTTTTGGTTAATCTTGTGTCAGTGGGGACAATGAAACCGTATGCATTCTTTTGACGTCTTTTTTTTTTTTAAAAATATTATTTTGTTAGCGTCGGTATTCCAAATATACTATCTAGTTACGGGTACACATTGAATGTGCGGCGGTTTGGGTCCACATCCCTGAAAACGTCGGTATAGTGACACCTGGATGACTCCATCGGTAGAGCGACCCCTGGCTGAAACCGTCGGTAGAGAAACACCTGGCTGAAATCGTCAGTAGAGAAACACTTGGCTGAAACCGTCGGTATAGTGACACCTGGCTAAAACTGTCGGTATAGTGACACCTGGCTGAAATCGTCGATATCGTGACACCTGGATGAAATCGTTGATATAGCGACACCTGGTTGAAACTTCAGGATAACGACACCTACCTGAATCGTCGGAAGAGCGACATTAGCTTGCTAACGTCGCAAGAGAGACGACCATTTGGAAACGTCGAAAAAGGTGTCGCTCTTTCGACAGTTAACTCAAGTGTCAGAATTGCGGCCTTATGAGAAACCACGTTTTTCCGCACATGAAAGCGCTGCCCTTGGGACCACTATGTGTTGCAAGAGAAACATTATGGCAGTCGGAATTTGGGGAAAATGTGCTACTGTGAATATACAATAGAAGATAGTGGGGTTTTGAGCAGCAAGCTTTCCCCGGGAAATTATCTATGTTGTGGTTTGATTGATTCTTCTTTGCTTCATGTGATTGGCGATTGTGTTTTTAATTCCGAAATTGATTTATATAAGTGATTTAGTATATATATTTAGCACATTGTTAGATCGGATTGAATCCGTGATATACATGCTTGTTGTATAATTTCTACATGGTATTAGAGCATAGGAAATCACAATAGTGAAGGAGGAGCTGAGTTTGTGACTGAATAGAATTCGAATTTTCAAAATACTTTCTTGGTGCTACAGCTGATTTGGGATCGAAATGGATTTCAATGGATTGAGATTGGAGTATGAACTCGAGGGAAGCTCTAACTATATTTATTGGAAAGACAGGATGGAGGCAGTACTCAAAGACAATGGCTTGAAGGAATTCATTGGAAATGATGTTCCTAAACCCGTTGTGAAAAATGCTGCAAATATTAATGCATGGAAAAAGAAAGTGGCAAAGGCGAGGAGGATCTTACTGGAGGGAGTATGAGACCACATTTTCTCAAGTCTCCATGGTAAAGCCACACCATATGGCATGTGGAAGGCTTTGACAGATCTATTTCAGAGCAGGAGTGACTAGAGGAGATTGGCACTGAAAGATAAACTCAGGAAGATCAAGATGGAGAAAGGTGACTCCATGCAAAAATATTTAAAAAAGTTTATCCAATGTCGGGATGAGTTGGGGAGCGTTGGCATTACTGTCACTGATGATGATTTGGTGAGTCTAGCTCCCTAAGACTTCCCAAGAGTTGGCATAGTTATCAAGACTCTGTCAATGGAAGGGAAAACATACCATATTGGGAATGAGTGGTCGGATTTGGTGCAGGAGGAGTTCAGATGGAATACTAGAGATGGATCTTCATCTAAGAATCAAGATGAAGAAGACTGTGCATTGGCTGCCAAGGTGAAGAAGGGAAAATGAAATAAGTTCCATTCCAAATCCAAGTCCAAAGATGGAAATAAGCACGACATGTCCAAAGTGAAGTGTTTTCACTGTCACGAGCATGGGTATTATGCTACTAACTGTCCACAAAAGAAGAAGAACAAGAAGGCTTCAGGATCTGCAGCTGATGAGGCTTTGGCCTTGAAATTTGAACTTAACTTCTCACTCATTTCATGCATGGTGTCAAGTGCAATGGGATTAGTGTGGTGTTTGGATAGTGGCACATCCTTTCACATGACAAGAGACAAGGAAATTTTCAGTAGCTTGGAGGAGAAGGACATCTAGATGCATATCGAAACGGGCGGTACAGTGCTACTGGGATTGGTACCATTACCTTCTAGAGATAGTCAGGTAAACCCTTTCAATTAAAATATGTAATGCATGTACTAGGCTTGAAGAAAAATTTGGTCTCAGTTGCAATGTTAGAGGATAGAGGCTATGATGTTGATTTCAATGAAGGAAAAGCTTTCCTGCGACACAAAACAACAAGACAAGCCAAGAAGATAGGAATTCAAGTTAAGAATCTCTATAAGCTGGATGTAGATGGTTGCACAACATTTATGGGTAAGGCGGAAAAAGTGGTGAGACAGGATGAGGGTGATTTATGGCATAGGAGTTGGGCCATCTTCACCATGGATCCTTAAAATTCATGCAACAGATTTCTACTAGTCTTCCCAAGGGTACACTTGTGCAGTCAGACACATGCAAGGGATGTACTATGGGAAAATATGTAAAGGCCACTTTTCATGAGAAGGAGAACCGAGCCTCGGGGATCCTTGAGAGAGTTCACACAGACGTGTGTGGACCATTCTTTGTTTCTTCAAAAGAAAATCATAAGTACTATGTGATATTTGTTGATGACTTTTCTCGAAAGTGCTGGATATACTTCATGTAGAAGAAAGGTTAGACATTCTCAAAATTTCTTGAGTTTAAAGCACCGGTGGAGAAATACACAGGGAATCATGTGAAGGCTCTTAGGAGTGACAATGGTGGTGAGTACATCTCTAATGAATTCAAGAAATTCTGTAGCAAATATGGAATTCGGAGAGAATTGATAGTGCCTCATAACCCACAATAGAATGGGGTCGCTGAAAGAAAGAACAGAACAATTATGGGTGTAGCAAGAGCGATGTTGCATGATCAAGGTCTATTGATGCATCTGTGGGCAGAGGCATGCAACACAATGGTATTTATGCAGAAATTTTGTCCTCATAGGATACTTGGCATGAGTACACCAGAAGAGGCTTTCACTGGTAAGGAACTTAATGTTTCACATTTTAAGATTTTTGGCTCATTTGTTTATGTGCATGTGACCAAAGACACCAAAAAGAAGCTGGAACCAACAGCTGAGATTGGGATTTTTGTTGGGTACACTGAAACTCCCCACAACTATCGAGTGTATTTTCCAAACAACAGAATGACTATTGTGCGACAAGATATAAAATTTGATGAGGAGAAAGACATGTGATTGTCCCTTGAGAGGGAGTTGGATTTGCATTGAGAGGAGGAACTATTTGTTCCCAAGGATGAGCTTCAACATGTGGAGCAACCACATGTGAAGGATCATGGAGTGGAAGAAAACACTCATGTAAAGCCATCCATTAGAAATGGTAGAAGTCGCACCACGAAAGATGATAGATTGAGAGTTGATGCTGCAGAGAATGTAGGAGACCTTACTTCACAGCACAGACAGAGATAGTCTCCAAATAGGTTTACTAGATACATGGCTCTTATGAGCAAAAGTATTGTGATTGAACCATCTTCCTTTCAGGAGGGAGTGCAGCAACCAATTTTGGTTGATGAAATGGTAGAGGATTATGACTCCATTGTTAATAACAGTGCATGGGAGATTGTCCCAAGACCGGTCGGCAAATCAGTTTTTTCCAGGACATTGTGAGACAATTCGCTGAGTATAGGAGGGCTCTTGTGAGAAGAGTTGTATGTAATTGTTTCATGTATCCATGTTGAATATGCAATAGAATATAGTGGGGTTTTGAGCATCAAGCTTTCCTCGTGAAATTACCTATGTTGTGGTTTGATTGATTCTTCTTTGCTTCATGTGATTGGCGATTGTGTTTTTTATTTAGCAACTGATTTGTAGAAGTGATTCAGTATCTAGCTTTAGCACATTGTTAGATCGAATTTAATCCATGATATACATTCTTGTTGTATAATTTCTACGGAAATATCTAAAACAAACTATTGAATCACTGAAAGGATGCTTGAATTATGCTTATAGGCCTTGGTCTAGAACTAGATCTCAGATAGCAATACAATTTTAGCAAGAGTACTAATTTTAGAATTTCCTATGCATAAAGAGTATACTTCGTTCCTATGCATGTAAATTTTATCATTTTCATATAACATAGTAACGTCCTAAAAACAATATATCTCATAGTTGTCATATAATCACATAAACACATGTATCTTTGCCACAAAATTCACATAGTGCTTCGTTTAGGGTGTCACAAAAACAAACTTCATGTCACTTTAGATAATAAGCTTCAGCCTTCTAATATACTTGAGTGAGGGTTAATTATGACTTCAATGTTATTGAAACTTGCATTACCATAGGATAATATGCCTCTATAATTCACATCATTATGTACCTCTGAAATTTGTATTAACACAATGAATTCTGCCACAGGAACTCACATCAGATATGTCACAAGAAATATTCCACAGAGACTCGTATAAAAATGAGAGATATATGTCACAAAGCTTGTATCCAGCCATCATAGAGTTTCATATTTCTTCACAGTTGTGTATCTTGTTCCAAGTATCACGAAAGGTTCAAACTGTTAACAAATGCTACCACAGGTTTGGACTTCTCACAGAGTATCACCACAAGTTTGGACTATTCAAAAGTGTCATCACATGTTTGGATCTAATTCTTTTCTTAGATTCGGATACCCAAAAATTTCTTTCTTGTGTTCAGAATTATTCATTAGTGTTCTAGTCTTCATCATAGCTCTGATACCATGTTGAGAAATCAAGTCTAGCAAGTTTAGGATTGATCTATTTGTATTTATAATTACTTGTGAATGTTTAATCTCTTCTTATTACTTCTTCAAGTTTTCTTCATCAATCCATTATACAAAATGTTTTGTATTTTA
Source organism: Pinus albicaulis (assembly GCA_034641835.2). Taxonomy (NCBI): domain Eukaryota; kingdom Viridiplantae; phylum Streptophyta; class Pinopsida; order Pinales; family Pinaceae; genus Pinus; species Pinus albicaulis. The sequence continues at coordinate 1,168,197,277 of CM076574.1, forward strand.
ATAAAAAAAAAAAGACAAGAGACACCAAAAATTAGGCTTCAAGCTGTTAGTTTCTGTGATTCACCAGTGATCAAAAGTACTCTTTCAATGTCATTTGATAGGGTCCTAGGTCAAATTGTTATAGTTTCAAATGAATTTTCAAATAAAATTTGATCATTGGTCAGTATCTAGGTATATTATTGCTCCCTCCATTTTCAAGGTCAAAAAATGTCATCATGTTCATGTCATCACTCCTTGTGATAGGTCATCAGAAGAGTGTCTTGGTCATTATTATTATTTTTCATCAAATCATGATTATGTATATTGCAAGGTTCAAAGTTCCAAATCATAGTTTTATATATGCATTTGGTGTCATCATTAGGTTAGGTCATCAAAGGTTATAAAAGAGTCATGTCATCACCTTAGTCACCATCATGGGAGCTATTAATTAGGGAAAAATTGTTCAAAAATATTTCAAAGGTACATTTACCTCTCAACAAAGATGTAACCTTTCCTAATAAAGTGACAAAGCTGCAGTACATTGTCCTACCATTTTAGTTTTCAAAAAAGACATGTGATTTCACTCCATGACCAAAGCAAAAATTGAATTTTCTGCTATAATAAGACCATCCAAGCATTATAATTCTTCATTTCATATTCATTGAACACCTCTCCATCATACAGATTCATCTAAGCCAGCAGGGCGTCGAATTTCTTCATTTAAACCCTTGCCTACCTAGCTCGATGCACTTATGGTGCCTTCGTTGTGTTTCTGCTAGCACGTTGTGTTTTTAATCTTGGAGGGCTAAAGGATCATCCAAAGGGATTCATTAAACATTCAACCAGTTCCAGGGACTCCAAATGAATTAATTTAGCCTTTATTACCTCCCTCATGTAGTTATTTCTCTAAACAATCATTGCAAATCCCTCTCCTAGGGCTTCATTGCGCTTTTGGTTTCTCTAAGTTTTTTCTTCATCTCAGTCATAAAATCCCTATTTTTCCCGCTCTATCACCCTCATATGCACCTTATATACGTCCCCCAACCATTTACCATACCCATTCCTTTCATATCCTCCATTTTCCCCACAAACCCTATCCCACGCTGCACTTTTGTAGAAATTCTGGGTTAGGATTGTGTTTGGCCCTTTTCCCCTCTTTCACTCACTCATTTCAAAAATCACAGTTCCCAAGTCTCCCAAACATCTCCCAAACATATATCCCTACCCCCTCTAATTTCCCTAAAATTTTCCCTAATCCCTATCCCCTCCATTCTCTTCCCTAAACTATTTATCCCTTTTTCCCTGTTTTCCCAATTCTACCCTACCTTTTCCTCCTACCAAACCTAGGGTTTTGTCAAGGAAACTAAAACCATGGATAGTGAGAAGAAGAAATACAATAAGGGGGGTGATGTATATAGATTTTATCCGTCCAATATGAAATATATTAATGCTTCATCATTCATCAAGAAATCATTTGAAGATGTTGGTTGCCTAGGGTTTTCTAAAAGAATACAAGAGGTGGCCTGCCTTGATAAGTGGACTAGCCTCTTTTCCCCCAATTTCAAGAGGGATAAGACCAAAATAGAAGGGATTGAATTCATCATATCAGCAGATGCCATAGCCTCAACCACATGTATCCCTAACCAAGGAGAGATTTGGTTTAAAGGGATGGATTGGGACATTGAAAGTTACAAGATATTCCTGAAACCACACTATAAATATGCTCCTACTCATATATTTCCCTTCGGAAAATTATTAGATAGATATGATCCTTTGATGAAGGTGATCATGAAATATTTTACTTGTGAAGGGAGATTTTCTAGATTGTATCAGTATCACATAAGGTTGCCGATACATTTCACTGCCATCAAACCACTGAACTTGCCTCATTACTTATTCAGAAGCTTAGTCAAGATGATTGAGAAAGTAAAAATCAAAGGGAAAGATCACCAAGAAAGTTTGTTTCATCATGGTTTGGTAAAATTCATTATTCTTCATCATATTTCACGAGTTAATATATCATGGGAGACATTCATGCAAGCAGTTGGCTTTATGCCTACCATTATTCAACCTACCATGGCAAAGCACTCCATTAGCACCATCAAGGCCACAAGAGGTTGGCTCATCTAGTAAACCATCATCTTCACATACACCTAGAGCAAAGGTAAAAGACTAGTGTTTGCCCCTAAGATTATGGAAAGAACTCAACCCATCACTATCAGAGAAGAAACATTAGGAGGCAAATATGGTGCACCCTTTCATGAAGAAGAACATGCACCTATTGATATTGACATGTTTGAACTATCATAACATAAGGAAGAAAAATTAACTGAGCAAATAATTAAAGAAACAGAGGCAGAAATCAGAGAGTTTAAGGATATCATTTTTGTAGCAACAAAATAGGCCACTCAAAGTAAATCAATTATTTTCAAGCAAACCTAAGGCAGATTTGGTGGCAGAGAAGGATAAGGGTAATTCAGTGATAGATGTGGAGAAGCTAGAGGACAAGGATGTTTAGATCAAGTCAAGGAGGCTAACGACAAGAGGACTAGCAAGATAGAAAAGACACGGAAGTGAGTCATCTTCTCCCCTAGGTCAACAAGACATTGATGACACTATTGCAACTGAGATTGAAGAAGACAAACAATTTTGTCTTGGGGTAATCAATGAGAACATGGAGAAGCTTCCAAATAAGGAAAAGAGAGCTACAAACCTTCATAGACACATGGATAGACATTATTACACCAGGAACTAGATTTGCAAAAATAGGGTTATGAATATAAAAAAGAAGCTTAAGAAAACCCTAATCAAGATTAAAAAGAGATATAAACTTGATATTATTTCTTATTCATCATTTTTTTTCTAGGCCATCACTGAGAGATGCTAAAAATGAAGTTTTAGCAAATTTCGAGAGGTTTTGGTTAATTTTTGGATTTTTGGTTAATTCTGGCAATTTAGTTGCATAGAAGCGCAGCATGGCCATGTTGCACTTCTTACAAGGGCATCCAAATAACAAATGTCTTACATGTATGGATATACCTTGACCCCCACATCACAAATATGCACTTTATTTTCCATGTCAGCTTACAATTTTGGAGAAAAAGTCAATAAACAGGTCATTTTCCATGTTTCTTCCTCCTTTTTGGACCCCACGCTGCACTTCTGGAGTAGCCTTGGGAGATTTTATTTTTAGGTGCCATGGAGGTGGATTTTTTCAAGTTTAAAGGTTCATAGGCCTAGTATACATCCTAGGCTATCTCCATCAACCTTTAGTTCATCTAAAAGATCAGGTTAAGTGTTAGGTCCCTATATTACTAGTGTAGTCCCTTATCGTTGTTAGTGTATACCCTTTATTTTTATTTTTGTACCCCTGTAGCCCCCATATTGTTATTATTGTGCCCCATAAAAAGCCACTATTGTTATAGCTGTGCTGCTACATTATTATTGTTAGGTCAGCTAGGATTATATTGTGACCCCATGGACTCCTATGTATAGAAAGGAGGTTTTGTCATTTGTATCATCCAAGAATTTTTCATTTATGTAATGTAAAGGAGGTTTTCTCCTTGAAGTGGATGATTTTTAAGTCGTTTATCTCTCATTTATTCTATTTTGTGAGTTGGTTTCATAACATATGGTATCAAAGCTTTGGATTTTAGGGTTTCGCTATTTCAGAAAAGTCATCGTGGAATTTTCTCTATACTTTTTTTTTCTAAGAAGTTTCAGAAGCTAAAAACAAAACCCATTTGCAAAGAAATCCTAAGGAAGTTCGTGTAAAAATTTCAAATCTCGGTTTACAATATTTTCGGAGATATGATCTGTGGAAGTTAGGGTTTTTTCAAGCTCCCGAATTTCATCTCAAAGAGGTGACCTTGGTAAAATCATCATAACTCTCTCTCTGAGCATCAAATTGGAATTCTGTAAAAACTGGTCGAAATTAAATATACTTTATTTTAATTTATATCAATTTGAGAGCTGAAGGATGAAATATTGACACGTGGAACATCATACAAGTTCACTCTACTGAACCGGTCCATAATTAGGTCATTGTGGGAGATTGGGCATAACTTTGTCTTGAAGAATCCAAGTCAGGTCAAACATGTGGTATTGGAAAGGATATTCAGAGGGATACTAAAGGACTAAAGATAAAATCTCGAGGATCTAAAATTACAGAGATATATCAGTTTCAATATCAAGCTCCTCAAAAGCAAGAAAAAGGTGTGTATTTTTTTTTCAAATTGCATAAGTCTTGTTTGAAAAATCAGTTTGAAGTGATTCCAAGGGAATATTGAAGAATGGATATTAGTATTGGGTACTAAAATTCCCCCTAAAATTAATTCAACACCCATTAAGCCCTCAGAAGGCTCTTCTATGACTGATGAAGAGGAATAAGTGCAACATGATATATCAAAATTACAAGAGAAAGTGCAAAAACACTTGCTCTCACAAAGAGAAACAACAAATGAAATGGAAGTTTTGAAGAAAGGCGTGGAAGCTAAGATGGATGGTTTGAATAATGGCATAGAAGACATGGAAGAAAAAATGAAAGACAACATGGAAGACATAAAGAATGATCTAAAAGCAGACATGGAAGGTTTGAAGGAACGTTTGATAAAGTTGATACAATAAATGATTCCTAATGGTGAAAAGAGAGTAGAGGAAACTCATGATGAGAACAAAATAAATGTTAATCATGATTTCATAAACTATAATGTTGGATTTAATACCCACCGTATTCCAAAGATCGATATGAGGAATTTTTATGGCAAGGATATCATAACATGGAAACTACAAATGGAGCAATATTTTGATCTCAATAATTGCAAAACACACAAAAAGTATGCATTACAACTTTATATTTAGAACAAAATACATTTGTATGGTATTTATGGCTTTTCTCCCATAAAAAAAATTATCACTTGGCCAATTTTTACAGAGGAAACGATATCACATTATGAGGATACAAAGAACAACACCTTCCTTATCCAATTGATAAATCTCAAACAAAAGGGTTTAGTGGTGTAGCATATTGAGGACTTCAAAAAAATTGAATATAAGGGTAGCTAATATTCCAGAGGAACACATGATTGATGTATTCATAAGGACTTTAAAAGATAACATCCAACATGACGTTCGCCTTTGGGAACCTAATTCATTGGAGAAAGCATTCAGGTTGGCCAGAAAAATTTAATGTAAAATTATGGCGACAAGGAACCCCACCACTCACATCTATAAAGATGGAAGTGTTGCTACTCCTAGACTTCTAAAACCTACAAGGTATACACCACAAAAATTGGAATAAAAAAGAGCAAAAGGTATTTGCGACGGTTGTGATAGAAAATACACTAAAGGTCATAAGTTTGCTGAGAAGAAATTATTTTACATAGATTGTGAAGAGGAGGAAGAAAATAAACAAGAAACTTCAAAAGAAGAGGATATACACCAGGAACCAACCCTAGATAAAGAAGAAATGAGTCTGACTATATCCTATAATGCATTGGCAAGAATTAACACCCCTCAAACTCTCAAGATAGAAGTACATATCAAGAAGAAAAAGGTAATAATTTTGATTGATTCAGGTAGTATCCATAATTTTATTCATTGTAAGGTAGCCAAGGAATTGAATTTCTTCCTATACCCAGCACCAGAGTGTCAAGTGATGGTTGCAAATGGAGGAAATATAAATTGCTTTGTAAAATTCCATAATATCAAGCTAACCATGGGGGAATATGTATTTAATAGTCCAATGCTTTCCATTCCAATGGGAGGTGTTGAGGTTGTAATAGGAGTACAATGGTTACAATATTTGGGGACGATTGCATTTAATTTTCAGGAACTTCTCTTGAATTTTTTTTTCGGAAGGAAAGGAATTTGAATTACGGGATATCGTGGGGAAGCCAGGAAAGATGATAAGCTCTAATGTCATTACAAACATTCTAAATAAAGAACAACAAGGCATAATTGCATAATTATGCTCACTAGAAGTTCCAACATCAAAATCATCTATTTCTCCATATCTCCAAGAAATCTTGGAAAATCATTCCAAGGTGTTTGAAACTCCCATATGACTCCCACCTATTCATGATTAGGATCACGCTATTCATTTTATTACATGAATTTTTCCTCCAAACATCAAGCCTTACAGCTATCTTTATGTCCAAAAGAGCAAAATTGAACGTATGATTGCAGAAATGTTAGAGGTTGGTATAATTCAACCTAGTCAAAGTTCTTTCTGTGCTCCAATAGTATTGGTGCACAAGAAGGATGGATCATGGTACATGTGTCCAAATTATACGAAGCTCAATAAGCTCACTATTAAAGATAAATTTCCCATTGTTGTGATTGATGAATTATTGGATGAATTACATAGAGAAATTTATTTTATGAAGTTGGATCTTCATTCAGGATATCATCAAATTAGAATGAAGATTGAACATATTCTGAAAACAACATTTCAAAATCACGAGGGTCATTATGAATTTTTGGTCATGCGTTTTGGCCTTACCAATGCACCTTCTACATTTAAAGGGTTGACGAATTCTATTTTCAAACCCTTCCTTAGAAAATTTGTGTTAATATCTTTTTATGATATACTAATCTACAACAGGTCTTGGAAGGATCATGTTCAACATGTTGACATGGTGCTCAGACTATTGGAGGAAAAACAATTATATGCAAAAACCTCCAAATGTTTTTTTTGAGTACAAGAGGTGGAATATCTGGGTCATATTGTATCTCAGGAGGGTGTTAAGGTAGACCCTAACAAAATTAAAGCCATTAAGGAATGGAAATTCCCCACAACCATAAAGTAGTTGCAAGGATTTCTCGAGTTAATAGGGTATTATCACATGTTTGTTAATAATTATGGGATAATATCAACACCTTTAACAACATTATTGAAGAAAGATGCATTTTCATGGACTCCTGAAGCAACTAAGGCCTTTAAACATCTTAAAGAGGCAATGTGCCTAGCACCGGTCTTAGCTATGCCAGACTTCACAAAAACCTTTATTGTGGAATGTGATGCCTTAGGAAATGGAATTGGTGTTTTTTTAATGCAAGAAAGAAGACCCATTGCTTTTGAAAGTCGTCCAATCAAAGGAAAGTATTTATAGAAAGCTATTTATAAGAAGGGAATGGTTGCAATACTACATGCACTAAAGAAATGGTGACCTTACCTAATGGGAAGACTCATCAAGGTAAAAATTGATCATGATAGCCTTAAATACTTTTTGGAACAAAGACTATCTTCATAAGAGCAGCAAAAATGGGTCACAAAGATGTTGGGTTATGAATTTGAAATCATCTACAAAAAAGGGAAGCTATATTTTGTTGCAAATGCACTCTCAAGAAAGGATGAAGAGGTGGAAGCATTACTTTGTGTCATTTCTATTATCCAACCAGATTGGATAAACGAAGCAAGGGATGATTGGAAGAAGTACGAAGAAGTGTGGACACTCATTCAAAAGTTGCAGCAAGATCCTAGTACATATGATACATTTAGTTGGAAAAATGATTCCTTATTGTACAAAGATCGCTTATATCTTTGTAAGAATTCCCAACTAAAACAAAATATTATTTTGGAATTACACACCTCTCCCTTAGGGGGACACTCTGGATTTTTTTAAAATTACCACAGGGTGCAGAAAGATTTTTTTTGGGATGGCCTTAAATCTGATATTCAAAATTTTGTGGCAGAATGTTTGGAATGCCAGAAAAATAAAGTTGAGACAATTAAGACCCTGGGTCTTCTATAGCCTTTATCCATTCCAATTCAACATTGGGAGGAGGTTTCAATGGATTTTATCACATATTTACCTTAGTCCAAAGGAAAGAGTGTCATCATGGTGGTACTTGATAGACTTACCAAGTATGCACACTTTTGTGCATTATCTCATCCTTTTAAAGCAAGTACAGTTGCTACTAAATTTATGGAAAAAACTCAAAAGCTACATGGAAACCTAAATATTATTGTAAGCAACAACGATCCCATTTTTACTAGAAATTTTTGGACGGAATTATTTTCTTGTTTGGGTACTCAACTAGCTCATAGCTCATCTTATCATCCTCAATCTGATGGGAAAACTGAGATAGTGAACAAATGTTTGGAGGGATATCTTTGTTGTTTTGTATCTGATAAACAAACACAATGGGTCAAGTGGTTACCTCTGGTTGAATGGTAGTACAACACTTCCTTGCATACTGCAACAAAAATGACCCCATTTATGGCACTTTATGGATATCATCCACCATCCATCACATCATCTTTAAGAGAAAATTCTAATTTTCAAGCAGTGTAAGATCACATCGAGCATCAACAACAAGTTCTCCAACTCTTAAAGGATAACCTAAATTTGGCACAAAGTCGAATGAAACAACAGGAAAATCAACATCACAGTGAGAGAAGTTTTGATGTAGGAGACTCAGTATTTTTATGGCTACAACCATACAAACAAATTTCCCTCAAGAAAGCTAAGAAGGATAATAAATTATCGCCAAAGTACTATGGTCCTTACAAGGTGTTGCAAAATATTGGTGCTATGGCATAAAAATTGGAGCTTCATGCTTCGTCTCGAGTGCACTTAGTTTTCCATGTTTCATGCTTAAAGAAGGTTATAGGTGACAAAATATTGCAAGAACTTGATGAGGAAGGAAAAATCGTATTCGAACTTGAAGCAGTCACGGAAACAAGAACTTGAAAGCTACAAAATCGATCAATTTCAAGGTATATCATAAAGTGGAAGAAATTACCCACTAAAGATTCCACATGGGAGGATGAGAATTTTATACATAAGCATCCAGATATACTCAAGTGTTGAGGACAACACTTATTTTGAAGGATAGGGGCATGTTAGTTCCATATATTACTAGTGTAGTCCCTTATTATTGTTAGTGTATCCCCCTTATTGTTATTGTTGTACCCCCGTAGCCCCCATATTGTTATTATTGTGCCCCATAAAAAGCCACTATTGTTATTGGTGTGCCCTTACATTATTATTGTTAGGTCCGCTAGGATTATATTGTGACCCCATGGACTCCTATATATAGAAAGGAGGTTTTTGCATTTGTATCATCCAAGAATTTTTCATTTATGTAATGTAAAGGAGGTTTCCCCATTGAAGTGGATGATTTTTAAGTTGTTGATCTCTATTTTCTTCTATTTTGTGAGCTAGTTTCATAACATTAAGCCACCCAAAAAGTGCCTCAAAGACCATGATGCGCTTCTGAGATTTTTACTGCACTTCTGTTAGAAAGTCAAATTTTCAAGTTTTATCAGTTAGAGTCAACTTTCTCGTGATTTAATTCATATTTTTAGGAGTTTACATGAAAGGTAATAGTGTTGGTAAAGTTTAAATTTATGTAAATTCATGGTCATTAATGCTTGTAAAGTCAGTCAAGGCTAAATAGAGAGTTAGTTCATAACCTCCCTAGCTTTAGGTTTGGTTAGAGAGATTGATGTAATCAATTCCTATCATGATGGATTCGACCCCTGAGAGGGGGGAATGTAGTTTTTGATCTATATGTAGCCCTGATGAAATCAAATCAAATGTTGGAAATCAGCTGGACAAAGGCTTGGAGCTAATGTACATAATATTTTTGCAGGAAATATATAGGCAATTGCAATTATTATCTTGGGATTCTTGTGGTATGCTTTAGTGATAGTGTTTTTCCTCGGTTTTATCATCATATTGAATATTTGTATCTCCTTATTACCATTAGCATGCTTTCATGTGATATCTCATGAGTTTTTAAGTAGACTTTATAATTTATATACTCTGTTTTGATGAGATTTTCATGTTTGTGTCTGATTTCTTCTGATAAATGAATTCATAGTCTTACACTCATTTTGAGCCCTCTCTACTTAAAACCTATATCACAATGACAACTAAAATATGTCACTGATCATACTTACCTTGCCCCATCTTATCCCCAGAACTGATCATTTGAAACCCTAACCTAGTTCCCTACACCTTTGAACCTGATCCAACAAACCCTAAAAATCAAACCCTAGTGAGTTGAATATCTAGCCTAATGTATATTTTTCCCTACAGTCACTTCATTGGCTATGAGATTGCAGATAGAGCCCTCTCTGATTTGGTAGGGCTAGCTACCAAGTCCAAATTTTGTTTTAGGTTACCTCCTTCGGTCTCCTTTCTCAGCCTTGGGACACTGAGGAGCGATAACACAAACCATGGAAAAACCCCACAAGGTGGAAAACCCAACAAAAAATCTTCTCTTATAGAATCAGATAAAAATGAGATATCCAAAACCAAGACCAGAACTACAACCAAAATTCCAATTCCAACCCTCCTCCAATTCATTTCCAAATTCAAATTCAACATAGGTTAAATTGGTCAACCTTGTTATCACAAATAAAATTTCAATTTTTGATTGATAGGGTCATTAGCATAAGTTTCATTTGTCTCATAAAATTGGTTCATGAAATTGATTAAAAATCATGAATTGGCCATTATCCTAAGTCTAGAATAGTCCATTGGTCATGTCATTAGAGTCAAATCTATCAAAATCTACCAAATTTCTACATGCATTGGTTTAAATTTAGGTAGTGGCCACCTGTTTGATTTTTCCTGAGTCTGCAGTGAATATAACTGCAAACAGGTTGTTTTCTATACAGACTCACCTCACCAGTCTGTAGTGAATCTGCTAGATTTATAACAAAAAACGTTGTGGATTCATATTTTTCTGCACCAATAAAAGGTATGGTGAGGTGTCGAGCTTTTAGAGGTTTAGGGTGAATGTGAGGTCACATGATCGGTTATTAGAGTCATCCAAACATGTGTAATCATAAGTGGCATTCATCATTACACTTCACTCCTCCCATTTGTCATTATCCCTCCCATATTCGAATTTCACCTTTTAAATTCAACTCCAAAGTTGCTCTGGTCATCCTTTCTTCGACCTTTTCATGCATCTGTTGATTATCATCCCTGAAAAGTCCCACTCCATTGCAAAATTATTGTTGTTCTATTTGTCTCTTTGCAGGTTTCACATCATCAATAACTCATCGTAGTATTAAGGAATATGTCCATGAAAAAAAAACAAATAAAGGATGCTCTTATGTAAGATACAACCCCGTGAATCTCAAGTTACTCAATGAAGACCCTGGCTTTGCAGAATATCTCAGCAATGTTTGATGCATGAAATTTTGCCAAAAATTGCAAGGTTTTCATACCCAGGTCTCAAAATATTTTGCAGTCAATTTCATAGGTACAGCTTCAAAGGTGGCGGTGCTAAGTTTTATAGTGTCGCATGGGACAATCTCTCAAGCCACAAAGATATCGAGGATGGGTGAAGAGTGGTTCAAAGCCACTAAGTTTAAGATGCAAAACTATGATGAATTTATAAAACCTGAGCACATTGGACTAGACATGAAATATGGAATCCAAAGGAGCTACATGAAAGAGAACTACTCTGAATAATTGCTATTAATAAAAAAATACTTCACTTGTGAGGGAAGGTTCCATGTGGTCTATCAGTACCATTTCAGGATTTTGTTGCACTTCACTAGTAAGCAGTCTCCAGATCTTTCATTTTTCTTTTTTAGGAGTCTATGTAAGATGTTAGACAAGGTTCAAGCTAGGCCAGAATGCAGTGAGACCTCAATTTTCCATCATGGTTTTATCAAACTTTTGGTGTTGGAGGAGTTGAAAAAACTAAATAGATATTGGGCCACCTTTATTTTTCTCAGTGGTTATGAAGTAGATTAATTAACACCCAAGAAAACTCCAAAGTCAAAAGCCACTCCTTCAAGCAAGAGTGACAAACCTGTAGCTGAAACAGAGAGTGTGAATGGGGAGGAGATGGAGCCCATTATAGAGCCCATGGATATTGAAGTAGAGCTTGCACAAGAGACAGAAATTCCACAACCTACACTTGCAAGTAGCAAACAAAAGATCAGCAAGAAAATCCATGGAAGGATAACCAGAACCCAAACAATTGAGAAAGGCAACCTTGAAGATATTCTTCAAGCCATAGACATTGAGGAGACTCCAATGGTCAGAGCTGAAGATGTTAAAGGGAATAAGAAGAAAAAGAAGGGTGTAACTACTAAGAAGCTTGATTTTTCATGGGAATATGCAGGGTTTACATTTCAGCCAAGAAAACCACTCACCAGGTTGCAACTTGCCAAAGGTGTCATGGCAAGTAAAAGAACAGAGGTTACTGACAAAGGAAAGCAACCTATCATAGAGGATATCATTGATTTATCTCCATCAAAAGAGGAGATCATGGTGCAGAGGAAGGGTAAAGAGAAAATGGTTGAAAAAACTAAAGTACAAGGGTTAAAGGAACATTTAAGAGAAGCTAGAGATGAGGTTATTAAGACAAAATTGGAATTGCAAGAAGCCAAGGTAGATAAGAAGCTGATGGAAGATTTCAAAGAAAAGGTAAATGAGCAACTAAATCAATATGATGAGTCATTGACCAATGCCAATAAATTGTTGAAAAGGAAAATTCCTCTATGAAGGGTAATGAAGCACACAAGAAAGAGAAATATATGGTTGCACGCTGAAAGAAGGAAATTCAAAATCCAAGTCAAAGAGCTAGAAGAACATATGGAGATGAAACAATCATAGTTAAATAAGAAAGGTCTTAAAATCACAGTCATGAATGAACCTAAATGGATTCAACCTCCTACTGTCAAAGGTGAAGCTTCCAAAGCTTGAAGAGTTTAAAAACTACCTTTTTGACATTTTTGCATCTTTCAGATTCAGCATTTGCAGATCCATAGGAAAAATTTTGAAGAATAAATGACATTTTTTGAGTTTTCTACGAATTAGGAAAGTTCGTAGCGAATCCCAGGCTCGAAGTTCAGATTTCACTACGAACTCGTTGTAGGTGTCTTTTTGTTTAAAATCATAGATATGGTCAAAATCAAGGCGGGTAAAAATTTGTATTTAGATCATTTGACATAAAAAACGGTTCCAGATCAGCAAAGAGAGCTAACAGCTGGCAGATATAGGTGAAATAAATTTGCTACAAACTTTCACTGCAGCGAGAAAGTTTTTGTAGCATTTTTGGGTTTTTATTGTTTATTGGAGGCAAGTCAACCACGTGGAAATATTAAAGAGTATCAGAAGAATATTTTGGAGGAGGCATGGTCTTCAACAAGATTTTTCAGCCCACCAGCTCATCATGAAGACAATAATCATTTATCATGACACCACCTCCTTAAAATTAGGAACACTAGTCTCCTAACTTAGTGGGAGTTATTATGTTCCTGGTCATGGTCAATGCCACCCAATCACATGGCTATATTTGATGTAAATATGCAGTCTTTTCAGTTGGTTGATGTAATAAATAGGTAGTACAGTCCTATTTGGTCTCTAAGTCCTAAAGTTAGTAGATGTTAGTTTTATTTCCATGTAATTTTCTTATTGTTAAGATAGGTGTAAGCAAAGGGACTTGGTGATCTAGCCATGTAGGAAAATCAAATGTAAAGAGGTTGAAGCCTATTAATAGGCACAATATCAGAGAATAGAGGGTTGAATGATGTTATTTACACTACTACCATTGTACACATTTTATGATCAGTAATATATAGTGTTTGTTGGCTTTTTCTTCACCTGAGATTAATATCATGTTTTCATGAGCACTTGTCCTATGTATCCTGTTATTTTTCCTTCAGTAATTTAATGTTTGATTACTTATAATTCATGTGCATGATTCTCTAACCTCCTTTAAGCATTAAAATACTGTGTATATGTGTGTATTGTCTTTTCATAAAAACATCTATATGCCTCAGCTTCCACAAGAAGAACCAAGTCATTGATTTTATTAACCTTTGGCTCCATAAGCCCATTGGTAGTGAATTCTATACATTTTTCACCTTCAAACAAACACACTTAAAACAATTTTGTTAGAGTTAGCCATTTGTGAGCTTAATTTACATAATATTATCAATATCTTTGAGAGAGCCCTCTCAGGCCGAAAAGGCTAATTTTTAGCTAGAATTTGGTTTGAAAGAGTTACTCTAGGTTTTCTAGTGGAGCAGCCCATCTATACCAACTTAGTGATAAAAAAACCTCATGAAATTTCACTACTAAAATTTCAAGTTTGTAATAATTTCTAAAATTTGGCCCTGTAACTAGATCAGAAATTCACCCTTTTTCATTGAAATTCCTCCACATGTGCGAGCTCTTTATCTCCTCCTTCTTGGTCCTTTTCTCCGTGTATGATGATATGTATGATGATGATCCAATAGGTCGAATATGTGGCTATTGAAGGCCTAGAACGACTTGTTCCCAAGGAGGGTCAACATGATAATTTTGGTGGACTTTGACTCAATATTTTTCTTACAAATGTCCAAATGAGTCATGACTCAAGTACATTTTCTTTGACTCAAAATAATTTCTTTTTGACTCTATGCGCATGAAGAACATGATTTTACCAAGAATAAAACATAATAATTAATATAATAAATATGTCAATAATAAATTTACATTACATTATGAAGATTGACACTAGTTACATTTTTAGCAGAACAATTCCTTCCATAATCAAAGGGTTACAAAACACTTTTTGAAAATAGATTTAATTAGACCTCATGCACAAAATACAATTATTTTTCCTTTTTCCATTTACTGAAGTATTTCAATATGAGACACTTCATATCTTCAAAGGTCATCTTTGAGGCCTCTCGGCCCTCTATTACTAGACTTGAGGCCTTTTCAACCTTCCTAAGATCAGCCATGGGGAATTTTTTTCTCTCTGCAACTAGACTAAAGCTATTCATTCCTCAATAGTAGAAACAAAAATCTAAGTAGGATCAAATAGAGACAGTCAAACAAATAACACACATAATTTTAACCTAGGAAAACCCACTTGGGGGGGAACCCAACAACCTTTTCATTAGAGAAATTATTCAATTCTACAAGAGATTAAAAGTGATCTTCTAATAAAAAACAAATTCAAGTTAACCACAAACATTCCCAAGTCAAACATATTCAACTAGAGACACATTCGGCCTCTTAAAATTTTATCCCCCCTGAAATTTCAGCATGTTGCCTCAGAAATCGGCCAGCAGCTACATCAGAAATTAGTTCTACCCAGATTCTCGACTTTCCCTTTACACTCAATCTACCCTTGTATTTCTCCTCCTTCACTTAAACAAAGGTGAACCTTCGCTTGAACCAAAGTATTATTAAATTCCTCCCAAATGATGAAGTCTAATGGGTATATATAGTTATTGGATGAACCCAAAGAGATGTGTTTGAAGGATCGAGACAACTTAATATTTTTGAGGGACGATTTGACATTCTTGGAGCCAAAAAATTAAATTTATAAATTGAAATTATTTATTTTGAAAATGACATGAATAACATGTCTTGAATTTAATATTACATATATATATTTGGAGGGCTAAAATAGTAATTATGAAAATTGGTCGTAGCTACAAAAATCAACATTTTGAATGTCAGATAGCTCCTTAATGGTGAAAACTTTAGGATTAGACCTTAAGGGAAGATATCTTAATATTTTATGAGCAATAGCAACTTCCTTGATTCTTGACTGAGACCTATGATTGTGTTGGCAATTTTGACTACCTGAAGGAAATATGAGGTAATATTTTCATCTTCTTCCATTTTAAAACTTTTAAACTAACCTCTATGAGTTTGCAACTTAGCATCCTTTATTTTTCCATCCCCTTCATAACAAATTTTAAGCATGTCCCATAGTTATTTGGCTAAATTTTAATGTGTCACTTTGACAAATTTAGTATATGATAAACAACTTAATATGGAATTTTTTGCCATGGCATTGAATGTATATAGAGATTTACCAGTAGCATTAGTGGGAGGAGTTGCAGGTACTTGGTGACCATTCTCATAAACCATCCATACATCAATACCTAAATATGTGGTGTAGGTTTCCATTCTTATATTTCATAAATCATATTTTGTTCCATAAAACTAAGGATCCTTGCTTGATTATCCTCTAATATTTTCCATGTTCCTTGTGATCAATCTTCTAGTAATTGATTGTTCCTGAAGAACCTACTCTATTACCAATTATTGGAATTATGATCAGACTAAGGTGGGGGAGCGAATAAATGTAATTTCCAATTTAATCAACTTCACAATTCATCATAATTTAAATCATAATAGTGTATCAATAAAATCAATCATCACATCAATACATATGAACACCAAATAAACGTGCAAACCCTTGCAGGATAAAATGACAAATTTTCTTATCTTCTTCAATATTTGATTACATAAATTTGCAAGCACCAACTTGCTCGAGGCATCAACCTATTGTAGGAACCAACCCCCAAAATCAATTTGTAGGCACTAACCTACTGGAGGCAACAACCCCCAAATATATGCAATCTCCAACTTGTTGTAATTTCCAACCTTATGCAGACACCAACTTGTTGTGGGCTCCACCATGATTGAGGCACCAACCTCTAGAATTAATTTGTAGGCATCAACTCATTGTATATTTCAACCTAATTGTGCACCAAGCTCTTATGTAGGAACCCACTTCCTTCATCAAAACATAGTGGACCACTTTTCATAATATTTCAAAGTAGATCGACAAGCGCAAAACACAATAAACACAACTTACAAGTCTGGTGATATCAATGTAATCTCAATTTGTTCTCCAATCAACAATCATAACATCTTCTTAATTCCTCATTTTGATCACCAACACTAAACATGTTCATCAACCCTAAAACATTTCCACAAAAACAAAAGACACATAACCTCTTGACCTCAAAAAATTGTCTTCATGACTTTTCATATCCCCCTTTTATATCACAAAAAAAATTATCACCATCTACCCCTTTTTAAAAATAAATTTGGGCCTCATAGTGACCCAAAAACATTACCAAAAACAATATTTCCATAAAATGGCCCTAGTGGGTCATTATGATGTATCGGTCTTATATGTGGTCTAAAAAATGAACTTCTCCAACGCACGCTCAACAATATGCACCCAACAGGTGTGTTAGTTTCAAACTTTGAAAAATAATTGACCTTGATGAGTCTGACAGGACTTGAACCTGTGACCAACTTCAACACAAGCCACCCCAACACCGTCTGGACTACACGATGCTCCTCACAACATAATGCACTTTGCATCCCTTTTCTCATGAGTTGTGTTCTCAAATAGTAAAACAAAAAAATACTATATGGTTCTCAAAACATGACCACCTGCAACCAGGATTTGTAACACTTTGCACTATTTTTAATACCACATTTGTGTGTTGTTCACATGCAAACTGAATGATTTCATACTAAGCCATAGATTGCATATGTACATACATGTGTTAGGGTGTTTAAAATGCCAACATTTGGGTAATGGGGTTTATTTTTATGTAATGGGGTTGATGTATGTGTAGTGGGGCTAATGTATTATGTGACCACATTTTTTATGCCTTAAACCGTGTCCAGGTAACACCAAAGGCTTGAATTTATTTTTAATGTGACAATTTAATATGCCTTGGGCCTCAATATTCTATGGGAAAATACATGGTGACATAAGCATGATTTCATTTTGCTTCATGGCACCCTCTCAGTGCTTCCAAGTGTCATAAAAATTTGGCCCACTTGACCACCCAATAATGTTGACTCAACATGCCACATGGCACCCTACTATACTACCACATCATCCATTATGCCATTGTCTATGTCATCATTTTTCCACCAGTCTCAAGCTTCCACATGTCAACCTATCATTCACTAATGTATCAACTACGTCACCCATGTGTCATCCTGTCATTGGTCACCAACATCGTCCATGTGTCATCATATCACTGATTACCACGTCATCCTTTGGACTTCCATCTCATTAGTACCATTCTACCACATCATCATTTGTGCACCAATCACATGTTTCCACCTGTTAATCTACTTTCTATTTCATCCACGTCTACTTTGTATCCACGTGTCAACCTATTGCTAGAGGATCCACATCGTCCAGATGGAAGTGACATGTCATATGGCATGCTCCAATATTATCCAAATCCTAATTTATTCTCTATTGAACAGAGCCAACCATGTGAAGGTGGAAGCTCTCATGGTCCCTCCCCCCCTCACATCACTCTCAATTCCCCATTACCCAATATATATACTATATAGGAAATCATTGAAAGAAAGACATTAAGACACATAAAAAAACAAACAGGAAAAATTCATTCATAAATCCACAAAATATTTCATCTCAATAAATTTATTATAAAAAATAGGTTTATATAACATGAAACAAGGTCATTGATCTGAAAATGAAAGTATTTGTTTTGCTGTTCAAAGTATTCATTTCCATTAAATTAAGTGTGCAAAGTATTTGTATAGTCTTGCAAGTGAAACAAAATGTTTTTGTTAACTGTTTATGAACTTTGATGTGAGGGAGTGTTGTTTCAATTTAATGTTTAACAACTTTAATCTAAATAACACAACATAATAACTTCACCATAAACACACAACAACATGATGAGGTAGTTTACCCCTCCTGGGCTACATCTGCCGAGTCCAAGGCTCCCAATGGGCATGTCCTTGATATATTATGATGCTCAAATTGGTAATACAGTGAGAAAAATTCCTAAACAGACCAAACCAGTTGTGAAAATGGATTCATAACACAGAAAGAAGCTAAGAATGACTTTGATTTCACCTAAAATAGTGAAGTGTAGTCCAATGCAGCTCTATTTCCCTCAAGGCCTTAATGGATCCCCAAGCTTCTCTGATGTAAAATTGGCCGAAAGACACCTCTGATGGCTCTGCAACATGTTCCAATGGCTCTAGAATGCTAAGAATACCCGAAATAAAATAAAATAAAAATCGCTCCAAAAGGTTCAATAATGTGAAAGTTATGCCCAACTGAAGTTTTGTCCAAGTTGGCCTAAGGAAACTCCAAACTTGGAGTAACTGCAATTAGCTCCGTTAACTTTGGAAAATTCCGCCCAGAATGGTTCACCCACCTAATTTTTTGGAACTGTTTGCATTGAAGTTTAATGTCAGTGGTAGTTGTCACAGGGACCAACTCCACCGCCAGTGGAAACGTTTAGGCCAACGGTTATGAAACCATGGCATTAAAATGCTACGTAACCTCTGCCACGATAAATATGTGAACGCTCCCCATCACCGTAACGGTCAGGGCTTGTGTTAAATTCCAGTGGACTAGGCCTGTGGTTCTCCGCCGTGGTTCTATTATAAGGGGGTTGGCCCACTTTACCGCCACCCGCACCATATACAAACTTTAAATATACGTATGCACCATAGTATGTTAAGAAATAATATGTGGGAGGGCCGGTCGGGCCTGTGGGCTGGAAGCGACCTGACCCGGGGTCGATTCCTGCCAACACACAAAAAAATTTCCAATGAAAAATCTGCAGTCTTGCGGCCACATGGCAGCCTCCGGGCAGGCCATGTGGCACCCATTAATTGGCAACTAAAATCCATAGTATATCCACTGTGCAATCCATTGTTGGCAAATGTCGATCTGTGATTGGATGATGAAGGAATATTCCTAGAATATTCTGTGGAATATTCTTTTTTAATATTTTTTTTATTCAAAGTCAATCCAAGTTAAACTGAATTTTTGCATGAAATTGTGAATTTTCAAACTTGAATAACTTTCACATACAGTGTCGAATTTGAGTGTTGTTCATGGCTATAGGATCGTATCGACGAGGCCTATCCTGTTGTTTTGGTTTCAACCAGTTCTGAGCAGTTCCAATTTTGAGCACTTTCTTCACGTAGGACATGATCACCTGATCACACCTCCCAAATGGGAAGCTTTTGGACCCACAAAAGCTATCTGATTACAGAAAATGAAGATGAGGAGACTGATTCTCCACTCTTCCAACTTTGAACCACTGAAATCTTCCTGACTTCATCAAATTGAGCTTCTCATAAAACGATAAATTGTTCCTTGAATTCATTGACCGACCGTTGTTAACATTGACTGAGTCATGATGCAAATTCTTGAAATTTGCAGAACATCAACTATATTTTTTAGAATACATACTATTTCTACAATGGTCAAACTTCAAAGAAGACTGAAAAAAAGATTCACCTTTCCAACTGTCCACATGGAAAAATTTTGCCGAATGAGCCATGTACTTGTGCCAAATCCCAACCAAGTTTTCTTGCCATACCAATCTGCCATTCTAAAACTAGTAATGACCCTTGCTGAACTATGTGCCCTATTTGCTTGCATGCATTTCCATCTCATGGACTCTTGCACCGCTTTGCACCAACACTTCATTTTCTACATCGATCAACACCAAAGGTACCTTGTGCAACATATTGTTATCTTCTTTCAAAGACGAACAGTTATCAGACTGAGATATATCATCATTTATATCAGCAATATCATGAAAAGGAAAATGTACAAAATCTTGTTGTTTAACCATCAACAAAGTCAGATTTTGACTTGCATTAACTAGCCTTTTCAATTGCCCTGCATGGACTAAAGAAGATTCTAGCTTCTTCTTATGTGCTCTCATAATGTACTATTTTCCATCCTTGAACAAGTGATACTTATTCTCATGGGGATGGAAGATTGCCTTTCTGTCATATAAATATGGACTACCCAACACAACACCTGTAATGTCAAGCGGTACTACATCCAGTTCAACCCAATCAACATAATGAGCTGTTATGGCGAAGTTCAAGATGCACTTTCTTAAGACTTGTAATTTTGCATCCTTGCATATCCACCCAAGTGGATAAGGCTTTGGATGTGGAATTGTCTCAAGTTTCAACTATTTGACCAAGTCTTCTAAGATGAGATTAGCTTGAGACCCACTATCAAAAAGTGTGTCTATCTTTGTGTGGTTTGAGATTATCCTCACATGAAATAGCTCTATCCTCCTCTTTTCATTTTGAGTTTGTTTGTGATAGATTAATGTGCTAGAACTAGAATTTGTTTCTTGTACATCCTCTTTCCCCTTTATGTTCTTTAATACCATGGTGATACTTTTAGTCTCATCACCTTATTCAGACCCTAAGTCCTGTTCAACATTTGCAACAGTTTTTCCCTTTTCTTTGGTTTTGTCTTTGTTTTTATATTTCTCTGGTTTCAGCTCCGGATGAAACTTCCAAGAGCGGTCTTCATCGTGGCTTTTTTTTGAACAATTCTTCCAAAATCATTTCCCTTTTTCCTTTCTAGAGTTTGCAATCCTTTTTCTTCCTTTGCCTTTAAAATCACTACCCTCATTCACATCAAAATTTTTTTTCCCTCTAGCCTCTAAATTCGTAGCTTGTACACAAACTTCATCTAGACTAGTAGGATTGAACATAAGGATAATATGTATAAGGTAATTATGAAAACCACCTATATATTTCAGCAAAGTATCTTTACTTTGTAAGTATACTCCTAATAATAGTGCTCTTCTCCTAAACTCTTGAGTGTATTCTTGAACACTTTGTCCTTTAAGCTGTCTAAAGTTTTGCCAATTCATTATAGCCTTTTGTAGATGAGAAAGAGGATAAATTGCTTCTTAATTGCAGAAATAAATTCAATCCATAATAAAGTAATCTTACCATGTTTCTTGATTTCATCCTTGGTCTTGGCTTCCTACCATACCAATGCTGCTCCATCCATCCTTAATGAGGCTAATTGAATCTTGGTGTCGTCATCATGTAAGTTTTGAATCCTTAAATAAACTTCCAATTGTCTAATCCAATTGTCTAGTTTCTCTACATTGACTTCGCCGTTAAACATTGGCAATTCAAATTTGACATCAAGCTTTAAAAATGGATTTTTACCAGTGGTTTTCAACTTATGTGACTGATTTACTGAAGTCGAGGAAGACGATGTAGAGGAAGAGGATGACGATGGAGATGGTGGATCACCATTTCCTCCCTGTCCTTTCTTAGACTGATCATTAATCTTCTTTCCTCCTAAGGAATCCTCTCCTTCTTTTTGGTTTTTAGACCCTTCTCCAGCAATCCTATCATTTCTTTCTTGATAGAAGATCCTTACCATTTCAGTCATATCCAAGAAAGCTTTCCGGAAAACCCGTTCTTCTTCCTTGGGATCCATCTCTTCAGGAGCTTCTCCTTCTCTTGAAGACATGCTTGAAGCTGCTTCTAGGGATCTTGGAGGTGGTTCTCTGACTCTTCTTGGTTGTGGATTATTTTGTGCACTAACCAAGTTTCCTTCACCTCTCTTGAGTTTTAACCTAGTCATCATCAAAACTTGCAAACAAATGACTTAATATTTTCACAAAACAAATGCTGAGTAAAAAATATAGCTTCTAAGGCTCTAATACTAAGCTCTGATACCAACTTATCTAAAAATGAAAGTATTTGTTTTGTTGTTCAAAGTATTCATTTCCATTAAAATAAGTGTGCAAAGTATTTGGATAGTCTTGCAAGTGAAACAAAAAAAATTTGTTAACTGTTTATGAAATTTGATGTGAGGGAGTGTTGTTTCAATTTACTGTTTAACAACTTAAATCTGAATAACACAGCAGAATAACTTCACCATAAACACACAACAACATGATGAGGTAGTTCACCCCTCCTGGGCTACATCTGTTGGGTCCAAGGCTCCCAATGGGCATGTCATTCATATATTATGATGCTAAAATTGGTAATACAGTGAGAAAAAGGCCTAAACAGACTAAACCAACTATGAAAATGGATTCATAACATAGAAAGAAGCTAAGAATGACTCTGATTTCACCTAAAATAGTGAAGTGTAGTCCAATGCAGCTCTGTTTCCCTCAAGGCCCTGATGGCTCCCCAAGATTATCTGAAGTAAAAATGGCTGAAATACACCTCTGATGGCTCTGCAACATGTTCCAATGGCTCCATAATGGTGATAATACCCGAAATCAAAAAAAAAAATCACTCCAAAAGGTTCAGTAATGTGAAAGTTATGCCCAACTGAATTTTTGTCCAAGTTGGCCTAAGGAAACTCCACCAAACTTGGAGTCACTACAGTTAGCTCCGTTAACTTTGGCAAAGTCCACCCAGAATGGCGCGCCCGCCTAATTTGTGGGAACCATTTGCATTGAAGTTTAATGACAGTGGTAGTGGTCACCTGGACCAACTCCACCGTCGGCGGAAACGTTTGGGCCAACGGTTATGAAACCGTGGCATTAAAATGTTACATAACCTCCGCGTGATAAATATGTGAACGCTCCCCATCACTGTAACGGTAGGGGCCCCCTTTACTGCCACCCGCACCATATACAAACTTTAAATATATGTTTGCACCATAGTATGTTAAGAACTACTATGTGGGCGAGCCGGTCGGCCCGTGGGCTGGCGGCCACCCGACCCAGGGTCGATTCCTGCCAACACAAAAAAAATTTGTTAATGAAAAATCTGCAGTCTTGGGGCCACGTGGCGGCCTCCAGGCAGGCCACGTGGCGCCCATTAATTGGCCACTAAAATCCGTAGTATATCCACTGTGCAATCTGCGGTTGACAAATGTTGATCTGTGATTGGATGATGAAGGAATATTCCATGGAATATTCTCATAATATTCTGTGGAATATTCTTTTTTAAATATTTTTTTATTCAAAGTCAACCCAAGTCAAATTGGACTTTTGCATGAAATTGTGAATTTTCAAACTTGAATAACTTTCACATACAGTGTCGGATTTTGAGTGTCATTCACGGCTACAAGATCGTATCGACGAGGCCTATCCTGTCATTCTGGTTTCAACCAATTCTGAGCAGTTCCAATTTTGAGCATTTTCTTCACTTAGGACATGATCACCTGATCAGTCATGTACATAAAGAAACATATAGTAAGTATTCATTAACATATAACATTCATTCATTCATTCATTCATTCATTCATCATAGACACAAAATACTTCATCTCAAAAAAATTTATCATCAAAAATATGTTTTCATAGTATGGTACATGATACTTCTAATGATATAATTAGTACAATCATTCCTTTTTATTTTTCTTTATTTTTGACGGCCTGGTCATGTACTCATGACATTGTCGATACTACCGCAAGAGGGGTGGATCATTAGTTGTAACAAGAAATAAATGATAAATTTATATTTTTTGTTATTATTCAATAATAAAAACAGCATTAGAGTTTTCTTTACCTCATGCACTAGTCGACATTGTTGGAATGGCTAGCTTGTGATCCTCTTCTAGTACAAGATCCTCATGTATGACATTCTTTTACGTTGAAAGTTTTCTTGTGGTTTTTGTATGTCGTGATGTGATCTTTGCCAAAAAATTCTATATAAGAAAGAAGGTGGTTTTTCGATTATACAATGTAAAAGTTAAAAAACAAGCATTCATAATTGAAATTATGACATTAAAAAATCACGTTAAAATATGGTTATTTCCCGATATATATGAAGATGTTGGTTTAGCATGTTGATCCTATCTTTAAAATCATGACTTTTATTTCGAATTTGAATCAAATGAGCAAGTTCTTAACCACAAGCTTATTAACTATTATGATTGGATCGAGAGACATGTACAACTCGTCATCATCAAACCAATCAAGATCATTAAGCACTTCCTCAGTAGCATCTGTAGATTGCTCTGAGGGGAGTGCCTTCCCATTATCACCTTGTTTATAAAATAAGTGTAATTTTTAATTTTATTCCACCATCCCCAGCTATAAAAACTCAAACATTTGAATTTGATGAAACATTTTAGATCAATAAAAAACTTTAATTTCATGAGTTAGCTAATTTGGAATGGGAATCATTGGGTTGAGAACCATCATGAGGTGATTAGAAAATGGGCGATAATATTTTTGTTAATTGAAGTGACTTGGCTTAGTTGTAGATTAGGAGGCCTAGTTAGTAGTACTAAGTGAGTCAATGGTATATTTCAATGAGAATCTTGTCTTTCGTTGATCGTGATCTTTTCAAATGGATAGTTGAGTTAATTGTCACATGATTTGAAACCATTATGTAATTGAAAGGGGAACATGAAGATGAACAATTTAATCATTGAAACTTAGAGGATTAAACCCTTAACTATTTCTTTGGAAGGTTGATTGAGGCATCATAGCTAAGGGATGTTGATAATTTGGTAGTGCAGTGTTTAATTCAATTCTCTTGCTTGATAATTTCTTGTGTTGTTCTTTGTTATGCTTTTATTTTTGAGATCTTATTATTCATTATATTATTATGTTCTTCATCAAGACAATTATCAAAAACACAAGAGACATGGAATTTTGTCTCTTCAAGCCAGGGCCAAAACCTCTCCCTCTTCGAGAGGAAAACCCGGAAGTAATTCTTCTTCTAAATATTCAATTGGCAGGTACCATGACCATTACATTGATATTTGACATCAATATGCTTCCAATACCTTGTCTCTTCTCTTTCTTGACTCCTTATACTAATCACATTTTTTCGCACCAAGTTGCATCATACTGCACCAGTACTAGGAACTGAACTCGACCTTTAGTGAATGTTCTCTTGGTATTCTTCTCTTTGATGCTCAAGACCCCAAGATGTTTTGCACTTCCTTCTAGTAATTGATGATGATGTTATCTTCGGCCTTCCTTTGTTGGACAACCTTCTTAACTGAGGTAGATTCTTCCCCCTTTATGTACTGTAAATCATGAGCTTATTACAGACTTCAACCCAACAATATATCTTTCTAATTTTTTGAGATGTTACCCTTCTTCACACCAACTATAGTCTTGAATTAACCTTCGTCTTACCTCAGAGATGTCAGGAAAATGGTGACCCAAATTTTTTTTATATTATCCTTCTTTCTTGTGTTGAATGGTCCCTTTTATCTTTGCTAGAAAGTCACCTTTGAACGCTTATAATCACAGAACTAATCTGAATTTCTTCTTGATCGAAATCTCAGAGATGTCTGAATTCGTTGATGATGAATGAGGTTGCAGACTTTTCTTATATATAGGGACATTCTTATCCTTTTTAGGCCGACTTGATCATCTGCTATAAGGCCGACTTGTTAAGGAGGTGTATCTTCCATATTTGAGCCGACTTACAAGGAGCATTTAGACAAGGTCTTGGATCATATTATTTACATCAATAATTGACCTTTACAAGTGTAACACTTCTTCAAATACATTACTCTTCAATTTTATATATATATATATATTGTAAAAATCCAACTATTCTATTATTGTACAAAAAAATATATTACAGGCTATGTAACCAGAGCAATCAGGGGGCTAACGACATTCTACCCCTGACGCAATCAAAATCAAGGTTTGGTTGGCCCTGGTGGGCTGCCCAACAGAGGGAAACCAACCCACTAGTCGCAAATTATTCAAAATCGTAGCTAAAAACAAAAACAGACAGATAAAGAGTCCTTTAAAAAACAAAAATTAAAAATAGACTTGAGATTCTACCAACTTAGCAAACAGACCCCATAAATAATAAAAAATATTAGGTAAGTAATTCCTCCAGAATCCAATAATCATAGGGGCTAGAGAGAGTAAACTCGGATTCCTTGGGTTCCTCCACATACCTAGCCACCTTCCCTACATGCATACTATCTAGAATTTATTTGCGCTTTTTTTTGCTGCTAGAGGGAGTGCCACTGCTCTCGAGCATAGCTGCCACCCTTCCTTCTTCCGCACCCTTTCCAGCCTTACCGTCGTCTTCCGCAACCAGCCTTCCCGCAAAGGAGGTGGAGGCGTCAGCATCTTTCTTGGACCTATTGATGTACGCTCTTGGCCCCAGTTTGGTTCTCCTGGGCTTGGGCCTCACCGGTGCCGAGGACTCGGAGGCTTGAGGGCAGCGAAAAGCAGGGGGTGGAAGATGGTTGTTGCTTGCTACCCTCCCACATGGAACCGTAGCTCACGGTTATAGAAGATGAGGTCCATGGCCTCACGAGATTTTTCCAACGCATGGTTTCCTTAGGTAATTTGGTTGTTTAACCTGTCTGTCGAGAGTTGTCGTTGAACCAATGAGGCATCAAAAAAATTCTTCATGAGCCAGTAGCGCTTTGCCAAGGTACTTCAGGATTTCGCAGCTCTGGCTAGGGCTTCTAACTCTACCACATTGACTTGGCATTGTATGTGCACATGGATGTCAGGCACGTAGCCAGGAGCTTTCCGCATTTCAAGGACCTCATCATCATCATCGGGGACCTATACCCCCAAGCGTCCCCCATGCATACATCTCATTTTTCGCCTCGACATGAGGGCTGGTATGATGTTGAAAAGAGACCAGTGTGTCCTCCTCTTCCAGACCTCACTGCAAGAGACCCTACTATGGAAGCTCGCCAGGACGCTCAACACAATGGGATGATCCTCTTAATTGAAGGTGACTCTAAGGGTAAGAATCATGAGGAGGGAAGCTTCTCGTGCATGCTTCCTGTGGCGGTTGACCTCATCTCTGTGCTCTATGTTACGCCCCTCCTACAGCTCATTAACTCTCGACATTCCCATCAGTCTGCCGGCAATTTTCCAAACCAAGACAGTACTCCTCACACGCTTTGGCATTAAGACCTGGAGGGGGGGGGAGGTGAGGTAGGTGGCTTGCTTATGGGAGTCATCTATATCCTCGCATGTGCTTCATTGTGTCGTCTAACACCCGCATCCGAGGAATTATATATATATATATATATATATACAACATGACAAACCCCTAAAAACATCAAGCAGAAGTCTTAGACCTATAATAAAACTTATTTCTCATGAAACCCATGAAGCAAGTATTTACAAAATTCATTTTATTATATTTGTCTTTTTCATTTCATAAATTCATAATTACTACTCATTATGAAGACTGTACATAGCTACATTTTTCAACACTCCCTCTTAACTAGGGAGGTATTCATTATGCTACATGGTCACTTTCCATTTGAATAATCTCATAATAAGAATTTGATTGATAATACATCTGTTATAACATCATATTAAATAGAATTGTCACAGTGCAAGGCCTTGACTAATAGCTCCATCTCTCCCCGAGATAAAGAGCTACAATTTTGGTGAGACCAATGATTATATACACCTTTATCATTATCTCCAAGTTACATACTCCACCCAGGTGTTCATTGAGTATGACCTTAAAGGACTATTCTTATCAGGATAGCTAATTCTCAAAGAATATCCATTCTTTCGTGACTACTCTTATCGGAACGTCTTATCACATTCTCAAAGAGTATCGGATGCCAGATTATAACCCAATATTGCATTCTTTCTTCCAGGTGAAGACCAGAATGATTTTTCTATTTCTCCCTCTTAACTAAGGAGAACATATTCCATAGAGGAAAATAAATAATGCACCTAATATTTATTCTTGGATTAGGAATCATATAGTTTCTTCCAAGTAAGAAAATTATTATTAGGCTCTATCTTAGTCAAGGACCTACATAAGCAATGATGAAAACATTCAGTTTCTCATGAAGGAACTCTTCCATTGATGTCATGAATTGAGGAGCCTTCAACTTTGGGATCTCTTCTTAGAGCACAGATCATCCACCACTTTTATCCAAGAGCCATGTCTTCTATGTATAAAGTCTTTCGGTGAAAATCACATCTAATAAAATTTTGTTGACACGTTTTGAACCAGCCAGTGTGGTTCATCATCAAGACAAGATGAAAAATCGGATCTAGAAACTGGTTTAAATAGATGAGGAAAGCTCCAACTAGTCGTTGTAAATAACAGCTAGTTTGACAAGAATAAGAAAAATATAGAAAAGAATTAATCAACAAAAATATTATTATTATTATTATTTATCTATTATTATTATTATATTTATTTATTTATTTATTGTTATTTTATGTAATTTGAATTAATTGATAATTAAATAATATATAATTTAATGTTCTTATTTTCTTACTTACTCATTGAGTTAATTAAAAATGAATAATAATAATAATAATGAGTAAATAATAATAATAAATAAAAATAAAAATATTACTTACTAATTGAGTTAATTAATTATATGTTATATAAATAAATTAAATAAATAAAAAATAAAAAAATAAACTACGAGTGGAGGGCAGGTATCCAGCATCTGCTAATACTCCACCCATCATCCCTATTAAGGTTAACCTACCTCTTTTCGATTTCAAGGCCTTCCTTCAACTTACGGTGGTGGAAATGGTCAATCCTCGCAATAACCTTAGCATATTCAATGCAAATGTGATGTTTGGTTTTTTCAGCATGCTCTACTAAGGCAGAGGAGCATGATCTACTATGCTTAAGGTCAGAGGCATGTTCAAGAATTCTTTGGTTAATGGATCTACCAATTTCACCGATGTAAGGCGTCCCACAGGAGCACAGAATTAATTAAACACCCTTAACATCCTTAGGGAAAAACGGGTCCTTAACAGATCTAACCGAACTCCGAATGGTGCAAAGGGGCTTGAAGGTTGAGGAAATATTATGTATCCTTAGGATCCTAGCGATTTTATCAGTAGTACCTTGAATAAAAATAAGGTGAACTCCAGAAAACCGATCACAGGGATCTTTCTTATTCCTAGGTACTTTTTCTACTTTTTGAAATTCTCTAATACATTGAACCTTGCTATAATATTTCTTATTAAAAACATTAAGGAGATGAGATTTTTCACCTTCAAGATATTTATTTTCAATGATCTCCATCCTTTCTAGACTTCTATATCTTTCCATGATATTTTCTAGTCAAGTCTTCTTGGCTTCCTTGGATGTTGACTACCTCTTTTTATGATTGCACCTTTTCTCAATCTCTTCCTTTTTCTCTCTTTCTCAACACGATTTTATTTCATTCCCAGGAACTTCCAATGTGCAGCTCCTTTATATCGTATAATCACCTCATATTCCATATGAGGACATATTATGTTGATTTTATCTGGTGTGGAACATGTCTATTGACATCATGTGCATCAGAAGATTTCTTGCTCCCTTTGATCATAATTCTTCTACCTGCAACCATATGACCTATCTACATAGCATCCAGTATCAACATAAATATATATGTACCTCATTTATTTATTTTGATTCATATTGTAGTAGATTTCCTAGCAGTAAATAGTTTCATTCCCTTGACCTACTTCATCAATATTTCATCATTTATAATCCCAGAATCCTGCAAGTTTATAATTCTCCAGGAAACCTATTGCTTTCTTTCTAGTGAATCCAAAGAGTACTCCATTAAAAAAAAATGTTAGCATCTATTTCCACATTTATTATTGAATGATGACCCTTGATCTATATTACTACATTCCATTAATTTTGTTTTAGTGAGATTCCCAGGAGCCACTTCTTTCATGGCATAGTTTTTGCATATGTGTAATGTAGAAATCCTCCTATGATAAGTGTTCCTTCTTCAATGCTTCGATCATGATGCCAATACTAGAGTGATACATTTATAAAATTCTTCCTAACATACTATTTACAACAGATGGAAACCTCCTAAAGAGGAAGATGATCTTAGAGATATTTCATTTCCTCTTTCTTAGATTTCTTTGCATCAGGTTCTTTCTTTTCTCTCGCAGCATGGACTTCTTCCCTCTTTCTCTTATTATTTTTATATGAGGGAAAATTATTTTATAATGCCCAAATTCATTACATGCATAGTGTCTTACCCTATTCATATTTATTTTCTTCTTCCGAGGACCAAAATTTCCAAATATTTCTCTTCTTGATTCATTAATATTGACTTGATTTGATTTAGTTTATTTTGTCTTACATAAAGACCATATATCCTGAAATTTCATTGCTTCTTTGTTTGAAGTGAAGCTTCCCCATTCCTTAGGTAGAGAATTTAGTACCATAGTGAGTATTTCTCCATTAGACACCACTTCTCCTAATTTCTGCAGTTGATCTCGAACTGCGGAAATCTTCATAAAATATGAATCTATTCCTTCCTCTATTGAAATTTTCAACTTGAGTAATTCTTTTCTTGGAGTCAATATTTCTCCTGCACGAATTACCGAGAATATCTCTACTAACATATCATATATCTCTTTTGATGATTGTAGATTTGACACATAGGGAAAGAGAGAGTCTTTTATGTATTTTATAATACTTCTTTAAGCTCTTATATCTCCCTTCATTTATTTGGTATAGGCTTGAATATTTTCGTTTGATGGTTCAATAGAAGATCCTTTGAAATATTCCATCACTTCAATTTCAATTAATTTTAGATCAGTCCATATCTTCCATGCACGAAAGTTTTCAGTTCCGGACAATTTGTTACTTTCCTTGAAAAACGTCATTTTGATTGGCTTTAATTGGATCCCTTCTTCTTTCTTGTAGGAGCTCCCTTCTTTGATTAGATTTTTCAACAGAGCTAAGTTACCTTGAATCCTTGATGATTTTTTTAAGGTAACTCCAACAATGTTGATTTTATTTCAACACTAAATATTTATTGAAGGTAATGGCTTCTATATGGTGTCCTTTATATTCTTAAGATGGCTTTCCAATTTACAAACTAATTCTTTAGAATCTGGAGACTGACTCTTCAATGTATATTTTTTAATTTTTCCTTCTATATATTGATCCTTTATCTTCTTGTTACTTGAGTGTCTTCTTGTCAAATAGCCCTTTCTATCACCTTAGCTCTGATACCATGTTGAGAATTTGGTAGGGCAGTGTTTAATTCAATTATCTTACTTGATAACTGCTTGTGTTATGATTTGTTATGCTTATATTGTTGAGATCTTATTCTTCATTATATTATTATGTTCTTCATCAAGACAATTATCAAAAATACAAGAGACATGGAATTTTGGCTCTTCAATCCAGGGCCAAAACCTCTCCCTCTTGGAGAGGAAAACTCGGAAGCAATTCTTCTTCTAAATCTTCAATTGACAAGTACCATGACCATGACACTTATCTTTGACATCAATATGCTTCGAATACCTTGTCTCTTCTCTTTCTTGACTCCTTATACTAATCATGTTTTTCCACACCAATATGCACCGTACTGCACTAGTACTAGGAACTGAACTCGACCTTTAGTGAATGTTCTCTTGGTATTCTTGTCTTTGATGCTCAAGACCCAAAAAAAATTCGCACTTCCTTCCAGAACTTGATGATGTTGTTATCTTTTACCTTCCTTTATTGCACAACCTTTTTAACTGAGGTAGATTCTTCCTCCTTTATGTATTGTAAATCATGTGCTTATTACATACTTTAACCCAACAATATATATTTCTACTTTGTTGAGATGTTACCCTTCTTCACACCAACTGTAGTCCTAAATTAACCTTCGTCCTAACTCAGAGATGTGAGGCAAATTTTCACCCAAAATAGTGTTATATTATCCTTATTTCTTGTGTTGAATGGTCCCTTTTATCTTCGTTGAAAAGCCACCTTTGAATGCTTGTAATCATACAACTAATATGAACTTATTCTTGATCAAAATCTCAGAGATGTTTGAATTCATTGATGATGAATGAGGTTGTAGACTTGTCTTATATATAGGGACAGTATTATCCTTTCTAGGCTAACTTTATCATCTACTATAAGGCTAATTTGTCAAGGAGGTGTATCTTCCATATTTTACCTGACTTACGAGGAGAATTTAGACAACGTCTTGGAGCAAATTACTTACATCAATAATTGACCTTTACAAGTGTAACACTTCTTCATATACATGACTCTTTATATATGTATATATATATATATATATATATATATATATATATATATATATATATATATATATATATATATACGTGTGTGCATGTGTGTGTGTGTGACAAGATGACATACCCCTAAAGACATCAATAAGAAGTCTTGGACCTATAATAAAAATTCTTTCTCATGAAACCCTTGAAACAAGTATTTAAAAAAAATATTTTATTATCTTTGTCTTTTTCGTTTCATAAATTCATAATTCATAATTACTAATAATTATGAAGACCAAACCTAGTTATACTTTCCAATAAGGGAGTATTTCAGGGAGAAGAGAAGAGAAGAAATGTATTATTCAAGGAAAGGAAGGCATAAAATATTTTATTAACAATAATGTTAGAAGTATTGTAACAAAATATTGTGGATGGAAAATCCTAAAGGTCATGTATATTTCACTATAATAATCCATTAGTCCACAAACTCATATTTGGAGTTACTCAAATCCTTCACTAGGAAATTTTTTATAAGTACCTCATCCCCAAGACTAAAATGTGTGGTTGATTTCACAAATGTTGTTACGTTAGAAACAAGTTCAATGCATGGTATTTCTAATTATAAAGTTTATGAAAACAAGCATTATAATGTATGAAATATTCCTTGGTTTTCCTAGTAATCATAAGGGTTGTAAATATTTTAAGATGACTTGTATACCAAGATGTTTAAAATCTACAAAGTTTATGTGAGACAAAATATTAGAATGTGTCTTCTATATTTTTCCCCTTATTAAGTTTACATGGGTTTTGGTTGAGCCTCTATAAACAATTCCTTGCATTATAATTTAATCATAACCTTAAACTAGAGTTGGATGAAGAAAGATCACAAGTATATGATTCCTTTAAGGGTGTCTTCATTCATATCTCAATAAATTTTATCACAAAAAATATGTTTCTGTAACATGAAACAAAATAATTTTAATATTTTCCAACAAAAAAATCACAATTGTTATTAAGATAGTAAAAACTTACATGTGCACATGTGATGAGGCATTCAACCTCTCAGTCAAAAATGTGGTCCTAAAAAAAATAGGCTCTAAATAAACAAGTGTAGTCACTTTTTATTAGGTTTCTTTCTCTTTTTTAATATGTAGTTAGCAAGGATGTCTTGATCTTGGCCCCTTCACTTGTTGTGGTATATAATGTAATATGTCAAGTTGTTGACCTATTCCTATGACTATACTGTTGCAAGTGGGGCTCAGCATTAACTAAAATAAGAAACAAATGTTAAATTCATATTTATAATTATTATTATTACAAGTGTTTCATTAATAAAAAGAGTAGTAGAGTGTTCTTTACCTGCTTCTAATATGAATTTAGATGAGAACTCAACAGAATACAAATATAAATAGAAATACAGAGATGCAGCATAAATAACACTTCATTTCATTAATATCAAAAAACTGAAATATGCTTACATACATAATGGAAATAAACTAGCTCAGGCGATGGTAGCTTATCTCTGAAAATAGACGTGGCAAATACATGCCTCTGAATTATGTTACAATGAGGCTCGCAGACCTATTTACTATTGAGAAACAATGGAAAACCATAAACATCCGAAAATATAACCCTAGGAGATGAATAACCAAAACTATGGGCCAAGTTTGGGTAAATGGGCACATCAAATTCCCAATGTCGTAACTTTGGCATACCATCTTCGTTTGACGCGCACAATACCTTGTTAGAAAGATCTATCCGAGGAATGCAACTTCTGAGTGGAAAACATCAGTTAAAGCCTCATGTTTTCCCCCTTTTTTTTCAAAAAAAAAAATTTCGTTTAGGGCCTCAAAATGGCTTCATAAGTTCAGGACATGAAAAAATGCCTAAAATAGTAAATTGTGCTACAATTAAGGAAACTGAAAAATTGAAAGAAAAAATGTTGGGGGTCCAAGTGGAATAGGAATGTTGCCACCAATATCCACCTGGATCAGTCCTCCCCCCTTAGGAATAAATGGTCCCCATTGCATTGAGTGCCTCCATGAGATGGGGAAACTGCTGAAATTCAACAACAAAATGCACCACATACTATTTTTGGATTCCAAGTCATACATGAGTGAGGAATTCACTGACACATTAGTGATAATGTGGGCATCCAATTTTTAAATAAATTGGAAAATAAATTGTAATCTTATCTCATAACAACTTTTAATAGTTAACTAAGTGTGATAGACTTAGTTAGCTCAATAATTCCAAGTTGAGGGTCAAAGAGTAGGCATGTCGAGTGATTCTATTATTTACAGGGTCCAGTTGCAGTTGTAGCACTAGTGTGGTGTGAGTAGAATCAGTTAACTCAAATTAATTGAGTTAAAATTAGTTTAAATAGTTCTAACTGATTGATGAGATAGTGCAAGATCAAGAGAATTAAAATAGATCTAATTCACAGGTAGTGATCTACCAAGTGGCTGATGATTCACTATTAATAGCTACATGCATGTCAATTTTGATGAAGACCCGGTTGAGACAAAGGTTAAAGGTAAGTAAACTATCATTTGTATTTTTAATGAACTGCCTAAGTGCAGTTATAAAGGCATAGGAATCCCATTATGGATTGCACAGTCAAGGAAGCTTGGAATTCCTATTTAATAGCAATTATTTTCCCTAGGGATTGCATGAGCAAGGCAGACTAAAGGTGGGCAGGGAATTAGCTATGTATTGTTCCAATTTTGCCTAGATCAGTGTGAGACAATTGGTGGAGTGTATGAGGTTCTTGTGAGCACACATGCATTGTATTGTTTCATGATTCCTTGGTTGATGATAAAATAAATATGGAGGGGTTTTGAAAAATTTCTTTCCCCAGGAAAAGCTTGTGTTGTGTTATTGATTTACTTCTTTCTCTTACTTGCATGTGATTGAGCAATTGTGATTTATATTCCGAAAATATTGTAGAAGGATTCAGTATCTTGTTTTAGTACATTACATGATCGGATTGAATCCATTGGTGTAATTTATACATGGTATCAGAGATGTGTTAGATATTTTCTACATGGTATCAGAGCACCAGGAATCACAATAGTGGAGAATAAATTGAGTTTGTGTTGAACAATATTCAAATTTGTAGATACTTTCTTTTGAGCTAGAAGCGGATCAAGATGTCTTTCAATGGCTTGAGACTCGAATATGCACTCGAGGGAAGTTCGAATTATATTACATTGAAGGATGGGATGGAGGCAGTGTTGGAGGACAATGGGTTGAAGGAATTCATATATAATGATATTCCCAAGCCCGCAGCAGCAGATGCCCAACTTCTTGATGCATGGAAGAAGAAGGTAGCAAAGGTAAGGAAGGGAGTTCGAGATCATATTTTCTCACGTCTCCATGGAAATGAAACTCCATATGCTATGTGGAAGGCCTTGATAGATCTGTTTAAAAGCAGCAGCGACCACAGAAAATTGGCACTCAAGGGAAAGCTCAGGAAAATCAAAATGGGGAAGGGCGACACAATCTAGAAATACTTGACCAAGTTCACTCAATATCGAGATGAGCTTGGAAGTGTTGGGATTATTGTATTTGATGATGACTTGGTGAGCCTAGGACTTCTAGGCCTTCCCAAGAGATGGTATAGTTACCAGGACTCTGTGAATGGGAGGGATAAGTTACCATATTGGGAGCGACTATGGTCAGATTTAGTACAAGAAGAGTTTCGGTGGAATACCAGGGATGGATCCTCATCCAAGACTGATGATGAGAAAAATTGTGCCTTGGCTGGTAAGGAAAATAAGGGGAATGATGACTTGAGGGGTCCTGACCCAGGTTTGGATTTAAGGTTAACCAAAAAAACCCTCTTACTATTGGCCCTTTCGGCGGTGACCTACTTTCGCAAGTCAAAGTCTCACCCCAAGCAGTATGGGGGGGTGCTAGAACCAGGTTTCCACACCATGGGAGAGGTTTGAATGATGTGGGTGCCCTAAGATCCAAAATAACCATGAACAAACCTTTACAACAGAAGCCCTAACTAGCAACCCTTACAGACAGATTTAGGTCACTTGTGCAGAATATCTTGCGTACAAGTTAACACAGGATTCATAAACCAAGTAATAACCCTTAAAAAATAATACCATAGCCTTATAACATTATATCCATCCCATAATAAGTCATATAAACCCAGAAAAAATTGTGCCAGAGATCTAATTGTAGAAAATATAGGAATCGGAAATAATATGTAGAAACATTCATAACATAAACAATAGATGCAGTTCAGACTCAGATATCTACAAAAACAGTTCTTTATTAATATCAATTCAAATCCTTCATGAAAAAACCCTTTAGTCACCCATGCACACAGCTAGCGGGGTCCGCACACAGCAGAACTAAGCTCTTCGTGCACAGAGCCAGCAGGAGCCTTCTACCGAAACAAATCCACACAAATATCACAAAATAGCCAAACCTATCATTCAACATTTAGACTTATCCAAAAAATGACTTCTTAGACTCGATCTAGACTTCTATTTATACTTTTAGCCTACGCTACTCTAGGGTCCATAAACTGTTGTTTGCGGCTCCTTGTTCAACCCTTTTTACCCATTACATCTCATGAGGGGCTTTGACCCAACCCAAAGCCCATGCACATGAATAAACTTACAAAATATATCAAAAATGGTCTTCGTACTTAGGGGACCATGGTCCAACAGTTGATGGCATGTTGAACTGGGATAATGACAGCTCGTGTTTTTCTGATACCGATGGAGAGATGGAGAACTGGCAGAACCAGTTGCATGATGTCTCTACTGTAGGGTTGATCCAATATTCTTCCCGCACAATCATCTTGTAAATGTGGTCGACATCATCCCCTTCATGCATTGGTTTTGTGTAT
This sequence comes from Pinus albicaulis, assembly GCA_034641835.2. Classification (NCBI taxonomy): domain Eukaryota; kingdom Viridiplantae; phylum Streptophyta; class Pinopsida; order Pinales; family Pinaceae; genus Pinus; species Pinus albicaulis. The sequence continues at coordinate 1,168,234,590 of CM076574.1, forward strand.
CTTTCTCCTTATGCTGGGTCCAGTGGGACTATCACCCGCGTACCATCATTCTCAAAAATCATACTTCTACACTTTAGGTTGGTGATTCCTCCCATATCGATGGCCCAATCCAGTCCTAACAACACAAGGTAGGGGTCTGCGTCATCCACAATTTTTATTACCTCAAAATCCACACATACATTTACTCCGAAAATGTCTACCACAACTTGTGGAAGTCTTCCAAGAGGAATCATATTTTACTGGTTAGCCATGCGTAGCTGAACGGTGGACCATTCCAACATTTTTTCTCCCATATTCTACCAGGTCTACTTAGGTAAGACATTTGCATTAGACCCCAGATCCAACATGACTTGATCCATCTCATATTTTCCAATCTGCACAATCATGCAGAAAAATTCATAACATAAATGTACAATGTCTTCATAACATGCAGAAATAATATGCAGAAACATTCGTATGCAGAAATAATATGCAGAAACATTCATAACATAAAAAATAGATGAATTTAAGACTTAGATGTCCGCAACAACAGTTCTTTATTAATATCAATTCAGATCCTTAATACAAAAACCCTTCAGTCACCCGCGCACACAGCCAGCGAGGTCTGCACATAGCAAGACTATGGTCTCTGCACACACATCCAGCAGGAGCCTTCTACCCATACAAATCCACATAAATATCACAAAATAGCCAGATCTATCATTCAACATTCAGACTTATCCAAAAACTTACTTCTTAGACTCGATCTAGACCTATATTTATACTTTTAGCTTGCGCTACTCTAGGGTCCGCAAACTGTGGTTTGCGGCCCCTTATTCTACCCTTTTTACCCATTACAGCTCATGAGGGGCTTTGACCCGCCCCAAAGCCCCTACGCACGACTAAACTTACAAAAATTTATTACAAAAATATATCAAAAATTCACTTCGGACTTAGGGGACCCCGCTCCAACAGGTGACTCATCACGAGTCACACCGGCACTGGGTTCTTCATTTTGTTCTGGAGCTCCTCGATAGCAGCAATAAAGGGTGCCAAGACACCTGCACTCTGGTCTACTGCGCTCTCCACGGTCTCCACTAGATTCTCTGAAGTCGGCCCTTCTGTGGCCAAAGTGACGCTCTGTAAAGTCTGGTTAAGATTTATGACTGCAGCATCAAGGTCCTGAGACAATTCATTTCCTCTTCCAACCACGGCTTGATGTGATCTATGACAATGTTTTTCTTGCAGCAGAGCTCTTCAACCTCATCTCGCAGTGCCTTCCTGGTCTAAAGGCATGCCATTTGTTGGGCAGGAATGAATGTGGGAAAAGCCTCCTGCAAATCCTTGAATTCCTGCTCTTTAGCATGCAGCTCCTGGTTAATTTTCTTGACTGGTGGATCTATCTACACAGAGGTCCACAGTCTCATGGCGGTCTCCAGAAGTTCCAAGTCCTTATCAACATTGACGGACATGCTCAAAAAAATTGTTTTCACTAGGGCGGCCCATTGCGCGCGCACCTTCGAAGGGGTCTCAGGCTGCATCTTAGCCTGCAGTACAAAACTTTTCTGCTCAAAATTTGCCCCGGTTGTTCGGATCTCCAACCTGGAAGCCTTGAGCGCGGCGACCAGGCTTTCAATATTTTCTTGTCATGCGACGAAGGCCGGGATGACGACATTGGGGATTTCGCCACGTAATTTTTCGATGACGTTCTCTAGCTCCATGCACTGAGATACGGCTATTTTCTACTCTGTTTGAGCCTGGATAGACTCTAATGTCTTTGTTGTGTTGAATCCTTAGTTAAACTAAGAGGGGGGGGTGAATCAGTTTAACACATGCATGATCTTTTCAAACTTTTCATTTATTTACAACTTAATTTTATAACCAACTTTAATATGTGAGTAGTCTTAATATGTTGCAGCAAGTATTAAGTTAGTGTGATACCAAACTTATTATGAGAGTAACAAACATTAAGTAGATTGGATAGAACATATCAACACAAAGGCAACACACACAAAGACAGCGGATATAAGTGGAAACCCATAAAGAGAGAAAACCACATCTTATTATTGTTGTGATGCAAAGGCAAGCTCAAAATCCCTCTCACCATTGTTTTTATGCAGGCTCCAACCTCAGTCAGCTACAACTGACAGCTATCAAGCTTCAACTTGATAGGGAAGCTCCAACTTCCTCACTCAATCAAACGAAATTTTTTGCTGATTTACCTCAGATATCAGCTCTGTTCTGTAGCATCTCTTTCTGCTCCTCCCTTTTCTTATCTTCTCTGCCTCAATTCTTCATACTCTGCATTCACTCACCTCACTCTCTAACTCTCTTATGCATTTCACTATAATATCAAATATAGAGTTTGTCACATGTCTGTTTATATTCCTCAGGGAATTTGAAGAAAATAGCCCTGACTTTTTTCCTTATGCCTCCTTATTTCTTTTACCAGCTCAGTAAAAATATAACAATATGAGTTAATTTAAATATTACAGTGGGATTTTATTTTCCTCCGAAGACTTGCCAATGCATCACAAACAATATAAAATAAATTACAATATTTACATTCACAATTTCAGTTACACACATTAATTTCACTTAGCTCCTTAGCTCCTTTTCTGGATTTTGGCTTTGTTGGTTGTCTTTTCTGCTGCTGTTGAGTGATTATTTTTCATACTTCGATTCACCATGCCTGTAACATGACCTGTGACTTTTTCCAAATTCTGCATACTCTGTTTACCTCTGCCATGCCCACATTTTCATCCCTGTGTCTATTCACCTGTTCACTGTACTTGTGTACATCTGCTGCATATATAACTGCATTTCAAGTTTTATCCTCAAATAAATATAAATCTGGGAAATGTCTATTCATTATCAATCTCTGTGCTCGAGCTACCTTCTTACACACTCTCTGTCCATATATGTACATCTTTCTATCGTTGTCTCTCTCTCTTTCGTTTATGCACGCTCTTCTCTTCATTGCAGTTGTGTAACTACTGTATATTCAGTTGTCTTTTAATACATCACAACCACTTCTTGGAATTATGTTAAAAACCTTTTTAACAAAGGAAAACACCCTTTCGGGCCCACTTCCTCATATCAAAGTCTATAGTGTAATGATTCTGGCGTATGTTAAACCAAATATAAGTCTCCGTCCAGCACACACACACACACACACACACACACACACACACATATATATATATATATATATATGTCAGTAGTTTACCACATATCTAAACCACAGCAGTGTAATATTTGTTCAGGCCCACCTATATTAATTGGTTCTCTTCATTAATCTTCATCGCCTTGATTTAAACCCAAAATCCATTTAATTTCTGGAACAAAGACTTTTGGATCAAATAGTCTGGTCCACAATCAATATATATAAACATATCAACCATTCAGAATTTTCTCCAATGGTTAATCACTAACCATTAAAGCAATACTTAAATTGGGCCCACTGCAACTTATATCCTCATATACAAACTTTATACATGCATTTCTTATCCCACACGCAACCTCATTTCTACAAGGTTCGACTATATGCATATATCAACACTTCTCGATCAATTGCTTTAATACATTAGCAAGCCAAACCCCACATCCAATTTTGATTAAATAGATATTAAAGTATTTGCCTTATTATCATGATCATATTACTTATGGATCCACGACCAATGCATAACTGCCATATTACAATATAAATTTTGAACGTGATCCTTTAATACTATCCAAATAATGTTATATGAGGTCTTCGTGAGCGGAAATTACCAACGTCAATATAATTTATCACTCGGCCCCACCAATTAACATACCTATTTGATCGACGGTTCCAAACTTGTCGCGCGGCCAACATTGATCCGACGGCAATCAACGAGTGTCGCGTAGATTAAATGCACGGGTTTTAAACCTCAGACTCCGCATGATGAACTGGGCCCCAGTTGTTAAACTACCCCTTGCATCCGACAGTCGTGAGCTCATCGCTCCTCCAACCTCAATCCAACGGTCCTTGACGGTTTTCGCATTTTTTATTGGTACAAAGGTTAACACTTTAAACTTGCGCGAAAAAAGTTGTTTTGTAAAACCGCCTTAGGACACGTGTCCATTAGCAACATAGATCGCGTTCAAAATGAAAAATCTACTTACCACTTTAGACACCGCACGATACTGCTGGTTTTCTCACTTCTGGTTTTACTATTCACATTCAGGGTTCCGTATATATTCATGGTTCCGCTTCATCAAATTCTTTGCGCCTTCATAAATATATGCACTTCGTTCAAAGGATTCATTTCATATTTCTTCAACATTTCAATATAACATATAAACCTCGGTTTCATTATTATTTTAATACAATACTACCATAAGGTTTAACACCCGACTGCATTAGCTTTTTATTTCTTAACACTTGGTTCCACCTCTTACCCTCAGGGTTCCATCTTAACCCTTCAATTATTTTATTCTAAACATTTCGTTGTGCTCTCGCCGCCTTCACATATTAAAAACAACAGTTCTATCAGAATTGACACTGCTCATTCAAGATTGGAATCTAGATTTTGCAAAAAACTCACTTTGTCTATATATGAAAGCTTCCATAGGATGAGCGTTAATGGTTTTTCAACTTTGCATTGTCTTTCTCTGTGAGCTCTTCTCCATTGGAACCCCCTCTGGATCTTTGCACTTTATGTCTATTCTACTGCCTTGTCTCTGTATTCTCGGTATGTATAGTCTGTTGCTTTGTCAAATGTAAACTCATGTTACTATATTCTCTGTATGTATAGTCTGCTTCTTTGTCAAATGTAAACTCCTGTCACTGTATTCTCTGTATGTATAGTCTATTGCCCTGTCAAATGTAAAAAAACTCTCATTCACAAAACTGTCTTCTCCTCTGCCTCTGCTGCTGTCCTTTTCCATCAATGACAACACTTCTAACAGTCTCCCCCTTTGGCATTGATGGCAATACACTTCCTATGCTAGGCTTTTTAACATATTTTCTGTATGTAGCTTTTCCTCCCCCTTTGAAATCAATGGCAAAGGGTTGATATTCTGATCTTGAGGACCTATTCCATGCTTTCCTTGCTAACTGACCTCCCCCTGGAATGATATTTTTGTTTCTATTCTCCACCTGAAATTATGCTTTCTCTTCATATTAGAGAGTAGCATTTACAGATACTACCCCTAGTCTATCTCTCAAATACTAAAATGGTTCTCTAGCAAGAGGTTTGGTAAATATATATGTTGTTTATTCTTTTGTTGGCACATATTCCAGCTTCACTACCTTCTGAGCTACTTGTTCTCGGAGAAAATGATACTTGATTGGAATGTGTTTAGTTTTTGAATGAAGCATGGGATTTTTTGATATAATTATCGCACTTGTATTATCACATTTGATAGAGATAGGTTCATCAATGCTTACCTTCATGTCTTGGAGGGTTTGTTTCATCCACATGACTTGTGTGCAACAAGCTACTGCCGCTATGTATTTTTCTTCTGATGTAGATAGAGATATAGAAGTTTGTTTCTTGCTTAGCCATGCCACCAGACTTTCTCCTAAATAGAATGCACCTCCACTTGTGCTTTTCCTGTCATTCACATAGCTGGCCCAATCTGCATCTGTGTATGCTGTCAAGGTGAAGCTCTTGCCTTTTGGATACCATAGTCCATACTGTGCAGTTCCTTGTAGATATCTGAATATTCTTTTGACTGTTAGAAGGTGATTTTGTTTAGGTGCTGCTTGATATCTAGCCACAAGTCCTACTGCTAACATAATGTCTGGTCTAGATGTTGTTAGGTATAGCAGACTTCCTATCATGGATCTGTAAAGTCTTTGATCTATATCAGCAAATCCATCATCAGCACATAGCTTGCATCTAGTGATCATGGGAGTTGATACAGGTTTGCAGTCTTCCATTTTGAACTTTTTCAACATCTCTTTTAAGTATTTTTCTTGTGAGATGAATGTACCTGTGTTCTTTTGTTGAATTTGAAGTCCTAAGTAGAAGGTGAGCTCTCCAATCATGGACATCTCAAACTCTGATTTCATCTCTTCAGCAAATCCTTTTGCTAGATCATATTTATTGCTTCCAAACACAATGTCATCAACATATACTACAACAATCAGGAGTTCATTTTCATGGGCTTTTATGTATAGATTGTTGTCTACTCCTCCTCTCTTAAAGCCTTGTTTTTGCAAGTACTTATCCAACCTTGAATACCAAGCACAAGGAGCTTGTTTTAGTCTATCTAGAGCCTTTTTTAGTCTGCACACATAGTCTTCTTTATCTGTTAAAGAGAATCCTTCCGGTTGTTCCATGTAGACTTCTTCTTCTAGATCTCCATTCAGGAAGGCAGATTTCACATCCATTTGATATACTTTGAAGTCGTGGTAGCATGCAAAGGCCAAAAACATTCTGATAGCTTCCATTCTGGCTACAGGGGAAAATGTTTCATCGTAATCAAGACCTTCAATTTGTGAATATCCCTTGCATACAAGTCTGGCCTTATTCCTGATCACTTGTCCTTTTCATTCATTTTATTCATGAATACCCATTTTGAGCCTATGAAATTTTTCTCAATGGGTCTTGGAACTAATTCCCAAGCATTGTTCTTTTCAATTTGTTCCAATTCTTCATTCATAGCATTCACCCAATACTTGTCCTTGCTGGCTTCTTCAAACTTATTTGGCTCTAATTGTGATAACATAGCTATGTATACCTCTTATGTCTGTTCACTTAGCTGTCTTCTTGTCTGGACTCCTACATTCTTGTCCCCAATGATTTGATCTCCTGGATGGTTCTTTTGAGTGTATCTTGAGGGGACTTTCGAGCTCAGTTCAGCATCTTCTGTTGTCTTTCTTATTTCATCATCATCTTGGTTCTCTTCTTCATAGTATTCTAAAGGATTGCTGCAACTTGTACTTCTTGTCTTGTTTGGTAGTTCTTCATCAAATTTTACATCAATTCTTTCCACAATTTTTCGAAGAGTCTTGTTGTAGCACTTGTAATATTTACTCTTGGAAGAATATCCTAAGAATATCCCTTCATCTGCTCTTGCATCAAACTTCCCTAGATTTTCATCATTATTCTTTATGTAACACTTTCTTCCAAAGACTCTAAAGTGCTTGATTGAAGATGGTTTACCATGCCATAGTTCCTAAGGAGTCTACTCACTGTTTGGTCTTAAATGAGATTTTTTTAGGATATGCACAGCTGTGTGTACTGCTTTTGCCCAGAATTTTTGGGGAACTTTACTTTCTTGCATCATGGCTCTGGAAATTTGTTGTACAGACCTGTTTTGTCTCTCTGCCACTCCATTCTGTTGAGGAGTCCCTGCAATTGTAAATTGTTGTTTTATCCCATGCTCATTGCATAGGTCTGCAAAATCATAATCAGTGAATTCCCCTCCTCTGTCTGATCTGATACTCTTTAGCTTGCATCCTATTTTATTTTCTGCCAAAGCCTTGAATATATTGAATTTCTCCAGTGCTTCCGATTTATTCTTGAGAAATGCAACCCATGTCATTATGGAGAAATCATCTATTATCAACATGAAGTAGGACTCTCCACTTGGTGTTTTAGTTCTTGCAGGTCCACACAAGTCCATGTGTACAAGCTGGAGTGGTAAAGGATGTCTGGGTCTGTTTGCCCAATTGGCAAGATTTGCATATGGTGTTTGAAGGCATTTTTATTGCTGGCATATCTCTGACAGCTTTCTTCTTGCTCAGTCTGATGATATGGTCGAAGTTGAGATGTCCCAATCTCCTATGCCATAACCATGACTCCTCAATTTTGCTAAGATGGCATGCTTCATCCTCCTCTTTCACTATGTGGACATTACTCTCTATTCGAGCACCTTTAAGAAGAGTCTTTCTTGTGGTGCTTGATCTGACTTCACAGTCTTGTGCTCTAAAAATAACTTCACAGCCTTTATCACACATTTGACTGACACTCAGCGAATTGGTTTTCAGCCCATCCACAAATAGTACATCTTGGGCCTTTCCTCTGCCATTATCTAGGCTAACTGACCCTTTTCCTTTGATTTTTCCTGCTTTATCATTTCCAAAAGTAACATTTCCAGATTTCTTTTCATCAAAGGTTATAAATTTGCTTCTATCTACAGTCATATGCTTTGAGCAACCACTGTCCAAATACCATTGGCTTTTCAGGTCTTCAGCTGTTAGAGCCAGATCACATTTATTCACCTTCTTTTTCCACTGGAAGCATCCTTTTGTTTGGTACCTTTTGTGAGATGATGAACCACATTCTCTAAGAGGACATTTGGAAGGCATATGTCCAATTTTATTGCATACATAGCATTTTATCATAATTTTTGCATAATTGTGAGTATGAGTAAAATCTCCATGATTCATAAACCTCCTTGAGGTGTTGAACATCAATCTTTGTCCATATTTTTTGCACTCAATGATTTTATGGCCAAATTCTTTACAATAAAAATAGTAACCATAGAAACAATTTGCATACCTGATGTGAGGTTGTCTTCTCCATTTGTTTGTTTGAGACAGTCTCTTCATTGTTTTCATTCTTTGTTGGTTTGAATTACTCCTCCTTGTATGACAGTATGCAGCAATATGTCCTGGCTTGTGGTAGGCATAATAGGTGGAATTTTTCATAGGAGGGAAGAATCTCCTTTGATGGCTTCCAAATTTGGCATACTCAGGGGTATATGGGCCCTTTTCTGTTGGCTGAGTATTTATTTCATTCTTTGTTATTAGAGGTTCCTTCTGGTTTCTGTCTCCTTCACTGCATGTTTCTTCCTTTGTAGGAATCATTTGAGCTGCTTCATCATCCTTATTTTCTTTTACAAAAATAATATTTTTCTTTTCCTTTTCTTTTCCTTTACTTGATTATCCTTCATAGCCTATCCCAGTTTTTATTAGAGGAGATCTTTGAGCATCCAGAATTTCATTCAACTTACCAGAGCTTGTCACTTGAGAAGAATTTATTGACACTTTACTTTGGGCATTTTCTAATTTCTTCCTTAAGCATACTACTTTTTCTTCCAACTTCTCTTGTTCCTGAATTTTATCCTTGATTTTCTTAAGTATCATGTCTTCTATCTTCTTGGCTTCTTCAAGCTCTACTTTCAGCTGCATGAGGACTTCTGAATTTTGTTCTTCTCTTACATACTTGAGGAGAATGTCATTTTGTTTTCTACACTTCAGTTTGAGTCTGTCAATCTCCTCCAAGGCACTTCTTAGCTCCCCCTCAAGATCAACTTCACCTTCTTCTTCATCTTCTAGAAGGATTCCTTCAAGTTCTTCTATGGCTGTCAATAAAAATTCAGAGGTTCCTTCTTCACTTGAGGGTTCATCTGAGTCTTCAGATGCACTGCTGTCTTGTTGAACATAGAAAGATTTTCTATTAAATTTCTTTCCTTTATACCAGTTCTTTGACGTAGTTTTCTCTGATTCTTGAGCCTGATTCCTTTCTTTCTTATGAGGACACTTGGCAGCATAGTGTCCAACTCTTCCACAGTTAAAGCATTTAAATGGGAGTTTACCTTTATATTTACCTGAGCCTCTGTCCAGTTTCTTGACAAATTTGGCCTCTTCTTCATCAGAGCAAGAGCATATATCTTCCTTTTCTTCCTTCTTCTTCTCTGTCTTAAAGGTTGCCTCCCTCACACTTGGCTTCTTTTGTGGCAGTCTCATTTCACAGGTTGTTACATCTCCAAGTAATTGGTTCATGGTCAAGGTTTCCCAATCAATTGTTTCTTCTATGGCAGAAATCTTGGGGTTAAAGCTAGGTGGAATGGATCTTAGAATCTTTTGTACAATTACACATTCTGGTATGGTTTCTCCAAGAGCTTTCATATTATTAACAATTTCTGCAACTCTTAAGAAGAAGTTGGAAATATCTTCATCATCATTCATTTTTAAATTTTCAAACTGAGCTCTATATACTTGAATTTTGGTTGTCTTCACCTTTGTGTTTCCCTCATGGATGTTTTCTAGAGTATCCCACATCTCTTTGGCAGTCTTGTTGTGCATTACTTTGATAAATTCTGCCTCACACAGTCCATTCAATATTGCATTCATGGCCTTTGCATTGGCTACAAATTCTTGTTTAGCTTCTTTCTCTGGGTCAGTTGCCTTTGGGGCATATCCAAATTCCACAGCAACCCAAAATTCTATTCCTAGAGACATTATGTATGTTCTCATTCTGATTTTCCAGAAGGCATAATTAGCACCGGTGAAAAAAGGGGCTTTATTGGTTGAGCATCCTTCTTGACTAGCCATCCCAGGGACCTAGGATCTCCTTTCAGTTTTTAAACTAGTAGAAAAGGAACCTGCTCTGATACCAATTGTTGAATCCTTAGTTAAACTGAGAGAGGGGGGGGGGTGAATCAGTTTAACACATGCATGAGCTTTTCAAACTTTTCATCAAGTTTATTTACAACTTAATTTTATAACCAACTTTAATATGTGAGCAGTCTTAATGTGTTGCAACAAGTATTAAGTTAGTGTGATACCAAACTTATTATGAGAGTAGAAAAAATTAAGCAGATTGGATAGAACATATCAACACAAAGGCAACACACACAGAGACAGCAGATATAAGTGGAAACCAATAAAGGGAGAAAACCACATCTTATTATTGTTGTGATGCAAAGGCAAGCTCCAACTCCCTCTCACCATTGTTTTTCTATAGGCAACAACCTATAGGAGGCTCCAACCTTAGTTAGCTACAACTGACAGCTATCAAACTTCAACTTGATAGGGAAGCTCCAACTTCCTCACTCAATAAAACAAAATTTTGTGTTGATTTACCTCAGATATCAGCTCTGTTCTGTAGCATCTCTTTCTGTTCCTCCCTTTTCTTATCTTCTCTGCCTCAATTATTCATACTCTGCATTCACTCACCTCACTCTCTAACTCTCTTATGCATATCACTGTGATATCATATATAGATTTTTTCACATGTCTGTTTATATTCCTCAGGGAATTTGAAGTGAATATCCCTGACTTTTTTCCTTCTGCCTCCTTATTTCTTTTACCAGCTCATTAAAAATATAATAATATGAGTTAATTTCAATATTACAGTGGGATTTTGTTTTCCTCCGGAGACTTTCCAATGCATCACAAACAATATAAAATCAATTACAATATTTACATTCACAATTTCAGTTACACACATTAATTTCACTCAGCTCCTTTTCTGGATTTTGGCTTTGCTGGTTTTGTCTTTTCTGCTGCTGTTGAGTGACTGTTCTGCATACTTCGATTCACCATGCCTATAACATGACCTGTGACTTGACTGAAAAATGAGAACTGTGGAGATTCCGAGCTTTGAACCTAAAAATTCTGCATACTCTGTTTACCTCTGCCATGCCCACATTTTCATCCCTGTGTCTATTCACCTGTTCACTGTACTTGTGTACACCTGCTGCATATATAACTGCATTTCAAGTTTTATCCTCAAATAAATATAAATCTGGGCAATGTTTATTCATTATCAATCTCTGTGCTCGAGCTACCTGCTTACACGCTCTCTGTCCATATATGTACATCTTTTTGTCGTTGTCTCTCTCTCTTTCGTTTCTGCAAGCTCTTCTCTTCATTGCAGTTGTGTAACTACTGTATATTCAGCTGTCTTTTAATACATCACAACCACTTCTTGGCATTATGTTAAAAACCTTTTTAACAAAGGAAAACACCCTTTCGGGCCCACTTTTTCATATCAAAGTCTATAGTGTAATGGTTCTGGCATATGTTAAACCAAAAATAAGTCTCCGCCCAGCACATATATTAATATCTATATATATATTAATATCTATATATATATATGTGTGTGTGTGTGTGTGTGTGTGTGTGTGTGTGTGTGTGTGTGTGTGTGTGTGTGTGTCAGCAGTTTACCACATATCCAAACCGCAGCAGTGTAATATTTGTTCGGGCCCACATATATAAATTGGTTCTCTTCATTAATCTTCATCGCCTTGATTTAAACCCAAAATCCATTTAATTTCCGGAACAAAGAATTTTGGATCAAATAGTCGGGTCCAAAATCAATATATATAAACATATCAACCATTCAGCATTTTCTCCAATGGTTAATCACTAACCATTAAAGCAATACTTAAACTGGGCCCACCGCAACTTATATCCTCATATACAAACTTTATACGTGCATTTCTTATCCCACACGCAACCTCATTTCTACAAGGTTCGACTATATGCATATATCAACACTTCTTGATCAATTGCTTTAATACATTAGCAAGCCAAACCCCGCATCCAATTTTGATTAAATAGATATTAAAGTATTTGCCTTATTATCACGATCATATTACTTATGGATCCACAACCAATGCATAACCGCCATATTAAATATATAGTTCAAATGTGATCCTTTAATACTATCCAAATAATTTTAAATGAGGTCTTCGCATGCATAAATTACCAACATCAATATAATTTATCACTCAGCCCCACCAATTAACATACCTATTTGATCGATAGTTCCAAACTTGTCACGCAACCAACACTGATTCGACGGCAATCAATGAGTGTCGCATAGATTAGATGCACGAGTTTTAAACCTCAGACTCTGCGCGATGAACTGGGCCCCAGTTGTTAAACTACCCCTCGCATCCGACGATCGTGAGCTCATCGCTCCTCCAACCTCAATCCAACATTCCTTGATGGTTTTTCTCATTTTTTATTGGTACGAAGGTTAACTCTTTAAACTTGTGCGAAAAAATTTGTTTTGTAAAACCGCCTTAGGACACGTGTCCATCAGCGACATAGATCGCATTCAAAATGAAAAATCCACTTACCACTTTATACACCGCGCGATACTTTCGGTTTTCTCACTTCTGGTTTTAATGTTCACGTTCAGGGTCCCATATATATTCATGGTTCTGCTTCATCAAATTATTCGCGCCTTCATAAATATATATATACTTCGTTCAAAGGATTCATTTCATATTTCTTTAGCATTTCAATATAACATATAAACCCCTGTTTCATTTTTATTTTAATACAACACTACCATAAGGTTTAACACCCGACTGCATTAGGTTTTTATTGCTTAACACTTGGTTCCACCTCTTACCCTCATGGTTCCGTCTTAACCCTTTATTTTAAACATCTAGTTGTGCTCTCGTCGCCTTCACATATTAAAAACAACAGTTCTATCAGAATTGACACTGCTCATTCAAGATTGGAATCTGGACTCTGCAAAAAACTCACTTTGTCTATATATGAAAGCTGCCATAGGATGAGCGTTAATGGCTTTTCAACTTTGTGTTGTCTTTCTTTGTGAGCTCTTCTCCATTGGAACCCCCTCTAGATCTTTGCACTCTCTGTCTATTCTATTGCCTTGTCTCTGTATTCTCGGTATGTATAGTATAATGCTTTGTCAAATGTAAACTCCTGTCACTGTATTCTCTATATGTATAGTCTGCTGCATTGTCAAATGTAAACTCCTGTCACTATATTCTATGTATGTATAGTCTGCTGCCTTGTCAAATGTAAACAAACTCTCATTCACCAAACTATCTTCTTCTCTGCCTCTGTTGTTGTCCTTTGCCATCAATGACAACACTTCTAACATGTTGCTGCAGTTTGTTCGGCTACACTGAGATGTTGTTGTAAACAAGCCTCTCTGCTCTATAGTCTGAAGGAAACGAAAAATGTGGAGAGCGTGTAGCTTCCCACTTGGTAGCTTCGTGAGGTCAATTTTGACCTCAGGGTAGGTTTTCACCTATGCACAGAGCTCCAGTTGTTCCACAAACACGGTTGTGCTTGGGAAGGGGAAGATTCTGCTTTCTGCCGATGCAACGATCGAAGTGGTTGGAACGCTCACTTGCACCAGCCTCAATTTATCCACGGTCACTTGTAGATTATTTATATTCAACTGTATAACCTGCAAACTTGATTTCAAGGCCTCCATCGTGGCCTTGTACTACACTTCCATAGTGTTCCATCGTTCCTCTGATGAATTATGTCTACAATATTTTCAAGATCCTCTTCTATCAGAGTAACCTCCTCCTCTCCTCTAGCCTTGGATCCTTTTCGCTTGTTGCGCGTCCCTTTCAATTTTTCTTCGCCTCTCTTGGCGCTAGGCAGATATTCGGCACCATCCCCATTGACCCCATCCAAACATCCAAGGTCCACCTCCTCCTGGTCTCCTCTCAACTCCAGTTATTTATCCTTTTCTACGTTTGGATCCTTCTATGCTTTGGCCTTAGTGTTTTTGTCGTCAGTCTTTGCAGCGCCCGCCTCAGTGCACAGCTCTGTTGTGTCTTTTGGAGCTGTGCCTTTACTTGAAGTGGATGGCGTAATGCTCTAGGTGGAGTGAAGCCCGATCTTCCATGCATTTGGCCAAGTCACTACGACCTTGTTAACTTCCGCCTCTGTGACCATATACGGCAAGGTATACCAGATAGAGTCTTTACGCGCTTTAATCTGCACATTTTGCATAGTCACCTGGAATTCTACAATGCTTTTATATTTATCATGCACCGCTGGTGAAAGTCTGGGTCTGGAATGGATGGCGGCAGCCAGCGTGCTTTCAAAAAGCACCCAAAATATTTTATTCTCCTCAACACGCCGGGGGTTGGATGAATCCCATAGGTTAGCGTAGTGTGCCCCTTCGCATACTTCTGGCTCTATTTCGGGGAGGACTGCATCTGTTAGAGTCTATCATGCTACTAGCGCAATTAACAGCCACGAGTAGCATAACTGCTTCCCTAGTTTTTTGAAGTTTGCAACAAGAAACAGTGAAATTGGCATCCAGAAAAAACATCCTTGATCCTAGTGAAAATTAAGCACCTACACTGGGTGGGGCCCACACAGGCTATTATTAGGTGGATGTCTATTTATATATGCATGAGAAAATTCTATTTATAGATGAAGTCTATTTATAGATGTATGTGCAGGTTCTATTTATATATTGCATGTCTATTTATAGATGCATGTCGAACAATAAACAATAATCTATTCTCAATGAGCACTTGTAAATAGTTAACTGAAGTGGAAAATCAGTTAGCTATAGGAATTTCGAGTTAAGAGGTTGGTTGGTGGGACATGCAAGTGGATTTAGTTGTAACTAAGTGATTCGAAGTTGTAACAAAGTTGGAAGTGTAGTTATGAAAGTGTTAAAGTAGTTTAACTCAGTTGTGCTAGTTGTAACTGAAGATACTCTAGTGATAAATCAAGTGAATTAATTATTAATTAATTCACAATGAGTGGCCTCACTTGCAACTGAATATTTACTAATGTTAACTACATGTATATCAGTTCCAGTCGAGACCCAGTTGAGATGTAGGTGAAAGGGACAGATTGACTATCAATTGTGACATTAGTGATTGCACACATGCAACCACATACACATTGGATGTGCCTATGAGGATTGCGTAGTCAAGGCAGGAAAATTTCATTCATTCAGAGGTTCTTTCTCATTGGGGATTATGCAGTGGAGGTAGGTTGTCTGGAGACATTAAATTGGCTAAGGAACTTGCCAATTTTTGTATGACAATGTGAGACAGTTAGCTTATGTACTCAGAGATATTGTATTGGAGATTTGTACGTAATTGTTTCATGATCCATGATATATATACATAATAGAAGATAGTGGGGTTTTTAGCTTTATTCTTTCTCGGTAAATTATCTGTGTTATATGTGATCGATCTTTCTTCATGATATTTTGATTGGCAATTGTTGTTCAAATTCTGCAAATATTTTGTAGAAGCGATTTTGTATTTAACAGTGGAATATAATTTTTAGATCAAGATAATCTAGGAAATACACATATTTTATAATTTATACATGGTATCGAAGCACAGAATATTTCAATTTTGAAGCAGGAGCTGAGTTTGTTGGTGGAAAGAATTCAAATTTGTGGAAAGGCTTTCTTGCCAATACAGTTGATTTAACATCGAAATGGATTTCAATGGCTTGAGGTTAGAGTATGCACTCCAGGGCAGCTCAAACTACATTTCTTGGAAGGACAGGATGGAGGTATTACTTGAAGACAATGGCTTGAAGGAATTCAGTGAAAAATATGTGCCTAAGCCAGATGCTACATATGTTGCAAATCTTGATGCGTGGCGAAAGAAAGTGGAAAAGGTGACGGGGATTCTGTTGGAGGGAGTACGAGACCACATTTTCTCAAGCCTCCATCGGAAAGCCACACCATTTTCTATGTGGAAGGCTTTGAAGGATCTATTCCAAAGCAGTAGAGGCCATATGAAATTGGTGCTCAAAGATATCAGGAAGATCGAGATGGAAAAGAACGACACTATTCTGGTATACTTAACAAAGTTTTTCAAATGTCGGGATGAGCTTGGGAGTGTAGGAATATCTGTTGCTGATGATGATTTGGTGAGTTTGGCTCTCTTGGTACTTCCTAAGAGTTGGCACAATTATGAAGACTTTGTCAACAGACGGGAAAAATTGTTGAATTGGGAACGAATGTGGTCGGATCTGGTGCAGGAGGAGTTCAGGGGGAACTCCAGAGATGGCTCTTCATTAAATCATGATGATGAAGAGGATTTTTCTTTTGATTCCAAGGGGAAGAAGGGGAAGGGGAAGAAATTCCATTCTAAATCTAAGGTCAGTGAAGATGGAAAGGAGCACAACATGTCCAAAGTGAAGTGTTTTCACTGTCACGAGTATGGACATATTGCCACAAATTGGCCACAAAAGAAGAAGAACAAGATGGTTGCTGGAGTTGTAGCTGGTGAGGCCCTTGCCTCGCAATTTGAGATTAACTTCTCACTTATTGCAAGCATGGTGTCAAGTGCAATGAGTTCTATGTGGTACTTGGATAGTGGTGCACCTTTCCACATGACGGGAGACAGAGAAATTTTCAGTAGCTTGGAGGAGAAGGACCTCCAGATGCATTTCAAAATGGGTGATGACAAAAGTTATAGCACTATCAGGATTGGTATTGTTGCTTTACAAACGAATTCAGGTAAACCCTTCTTTTTAAAAGATGTAATGCATGTACTAGTTTTGAAGAAAAATTTAGTCTCAATCACAATGTTAGAGGATAGAGGCTATGATGTTGTCATTAGTGAGGGAAAATTTTTCCTGTGACACAAAGAAACAGGGAAAGCTAAGAAGGTTGGGATTCGAGTTAAGAATCTCTATAGACTTGATGTAGATGGGATTTCTAAAGAGCTTCCTATTGTTGGGAAGTGTGAGAAATCCATGAAATTGACCATTGAGAAGGAGTTGGATTTGCTTGTAGGTAAGAGTGAACCTCAAGATGTGGAGCAGCCACAAGATGAGGATCATGGAGTGGGAGAAACCACTCATGTAGAGAAATTTCATGCCAGATGGGTAGAGGGAGTGCATGCAACTATAAAATCAGGTGACAGGTGGGGCGACATGCATGGATAATCCTAAGAATAAATTTCTAGACAAGATTCATTGAGATGGTGTGGATCTCATTAATTGAACCTGGTTACAAGGAGCCCACAGAGCAGCAGTAGCAGGATCAGTTGGATTGATGCAGTCAAATGTCATGAGGACATGAAATCAAAGTGACAATGTCGGAAACTGGAGCGCAGATCATAGTTGACAGCAAGTGCAGAGTGCATGGATGCAGAGGTCAACAGCGCAATGGATCTAGAAGACATGTGGATTTGGTACCAGTAAAAGTCAGAAGACTTTGATGACAGATGCATTATACTGATTCATTTTTTTAGAGGTTATTCAATTTCAGAAATGTTGCATGCAAAGGTTTTAGGGCGCATGCAAAAGGTTGTAGGGCGTGTTAGCCACCTATAAAAATTTTTATAGCAAAAGGTGGCTAAAACTTTTTGGAGCCTTCAAGGAACAAATTTAATTGCTAAAAATTGTTGGCTCTTGAAGACTCTTGAAGGCCTCATGCCTCTGTCCAAATCTTCACTACTGTCCCCTTTTTGTACTCAGAAATTTTGCTGATTTCATGAGAAAAGACTGCTGCAAAATCATCATTTTTCCCCTCCTCCACTCAAAAATAACCTTCATTTTCTCCCCTTTTCTCTCCATAAAATTTCCTCTACTTTTTCATGTTTCCCTTCTTCCATTCATGAAAATCACTTTACATAGTTTAAAACTCATTTTTAAACTATATTGAAACCCCCAAATCCATTGCAAAACTAGAGAAAATCATAAAAATTCATATTTTTGTGTAAGGGTTTAAGCCCCCTTGGGCCAAAATCATAAACCACTTCCCCACCATACGCTTTGGGGCTGGAACCAAGCACTAACCCCTCACAGTGCTTATCGCATCGCAAACATCCAAGTGCACAAGTCTTTTTTCCATTACAAAAACACCGATGCGATTAAGTCTCATGTTTATAAACCCCAATCATGTTATTTTTCCATATAACCTTTGGGCCCGCCTTCGGCGCTTAAAAAATTGAAAAAATCCATTCCCGATCCGTTTTTTCCTTTGTAAATACAAAAAACCCTTTTATCCAAATTTTTGATCTAACGTGCCCATACAATGATTTTCAAATAAAAAATGGTTAGATTAAAAAGACCCGATCCCGCAATCACATCGGAGAAATCCACAATGGGTTGATTGTAAAGACCCGCATCAAAATTTCCGATGCGATTGGGTCACATATATATAAACTCCGCCCCCCTCCGCCTTTCACTCCATACAACCTACACCCCGGGACCAAATGTTAAAAGATCCCAAGGCGCTAATCGCATCGCAAAAATATAAAATGGTTAGATTGAAAAGCCCGAAGGCCCGACCTTTCGATTGCGATTAGCCCTTTATTATATACACCCTAGGCGTATTGTATTTCATATAGACTAAGGCCCCGCAGTCGGGCGCCTACCCACTTCATACATATATCCCGCCCATATCAAAACCTTTGTTATATTAAAACTTTGGGTTTTTTCATATATCATAAGGGTTTTCTCCGGTGCAAAGTTGAAACGATATTGACCGTTGATCTAAGGCTGATCCAACGGCCCGCGCAAACTCGCATCGCAACATTTTCATTGATCGCATTTAACATAATGCCACCCCTGATTTCCGATCCTCGATTGGTTGTCCACCGTTGATCTCCTCTCCGCCTTCCATGATCCAACGGTCCTCATTCACTTCGATCACAAGTCTTACCTCCACTTCAAAATCCTCCGATTCATTCCCCACCGTTGATCTGATCCACAGATCAACGGTCATCGCTCAATCGCATCGCAAGTTTTCAGCGTTGTGCAAATTCTTTCCCCGCCGATTGCGATCCTCCGATTGGATTTGGACCGTCCACACGTCCAGATCGAACGGTCCTAGATCATTCCCGCATTACTTTATCGCCCTCCACCCTCGCCAAAGGTTTAAACCTTGGATTTTCGCATTTTCTTGTTAAATCCAAATAATGAAGTTATTGAGAAAAATTAGATATTCGCCTCAGCGCAGCCAGAGAGTTACTTCTGCAAGGAACTTAATGCAAAAAATATCTGCAGAGTTACTTCGACATGACAGAGAGCCTCAAAAGTAAACAAAAGCTCCCACTGAGCTTAATATTAAAGTGTAAAACAGTTAATACAGACAGAACATCTGTAAACTTCTTCATCGAGCACCTCAAAGGCCGAGAAGCCATTAAGACTGTATTAATTATCTTGGGAGATCTTTTATTGAGATCTCACCTCCTCATTCTTCTATAAATACTTCTGTAGAAGATGAGAAACTGTTGGTTGCAGAACTTTGAAATACATTTGAGCTTAAACTTCTGAGTGTAAATAGTGTTCACTGGCCCTTGGAGCTCTGCTTGTGATAGATAAGTTAGGCTGAGATGAGTAGATGATTGTTAAACTAAAGCATTGGACTTAAAGCTGTAACTGGTTTGGAGCATCAATACAAGCTGATTTATGGGATCCTGGTCTATGTTGACAGTGATTTTTTTCTCATTGTAACTTGTCATTTTGTTTATGTTTTCACTGCGTTTCATCTTCTCATATAAAGAACAACATGCATAGAGTTAGGATCTACTGTATATCAATAACCTTCTCTGACTGAAAATCTTTATCTGAATGTTTTCTTCCAATCTGTGTTATTTAGGAATGATTTAATTCAGTTTAAGCATAGGAATGTTGGCGTTCCCTCATCTTATTGCCTTAGTTGAATATTATTCTTGAATGTTATGTTCAGTATTAGTTAAGTAGAGATTAACTATGGAAGATATGGTGTGCCCTAGTCCTAGTTTTATCCCCAAAGGCTGTCTGAATGTTTCCCTTGGAATGTGTTAAAAGTTGGCTAGTTTAGAAGTACTTACCAGATCTTAGGCCATTCTGTGTCATCTTTGTGTTTGTCTTGAAAGTAACCAAGTAAAGCAGAGCTAGGAGAGGATTTGTGGTGAGCCCGGCTCGCTAGTTTCTACTCCAACAGTTGCCTTCAAGTTTCCCTTTGTTTTAAAATGTTTTCTGTTGAAAGTGTATCAAAGGCTGGCTAGTTTAAAAGTACTTACCAGATCCTAGTTTTGTTTTATGTTATTCTTAAGTGTTTTTCAAGTATCAGAGCTATATTGATCATTGGAGCAATTGCAAATCATTGAAGCGGTTGAGTTTTGTGCTGGTGGAATTCGAATTTGCAGCAGTGTTTTCTTGGTGTCGAAGTTGAGATGTCTTTCAACGGATTGCGATTGGAGTATGCCCTTGAGGGCAGCTCAAATTATATTGCATGGAAGGATAGGATGGAGGCGGTTCTAGAGGATAATGGGTTGAAGGAGTTCATAGATGCAGAAATTCCAAAACCTGCTTCTAGCGATGTTGCCGCACTTGACGCATGGCAAAATAAGACAGCAAAGTGTTGAAGGATTTTATTGGAAGGTGTGAAGGATCACATAGTGTCCAGCCTTCATGGTAAAGCTTCTCCATTCTTGATGTGGAAAGATTTTACAGACTTGTTCCAAAGCAAGAGCGACCAGAGGAAGTTGGCGCTCAAATACAAACTCAGGAAAAAAAAAATGGAGAAGGGCGAAAGTATACCCAAGTACCTCATGAAGTTTTTCCAGTGCAGGGATGAGCTGGGAAGTGTGGGGGTTACTGTAGATGAAGAGGACTTGGTGAGCTTGGCTCTCCTTGGGCTTCCGAAGAGTTTGCATTCCTATGAGGACTCTGTCAATGGTTGGGAGAAAATACCAGGAGGGGAGCGACTTTGGTCAGATCGTGTGTAGGAGGAGATAAGGCGGAGTACCGAGGATGGATCTTCATCGAAGAATGAAGATGAAGAAAATTGTGCTTTGGCTTCCAAAGCAAGGAAAGGGAAGGGAAATAAAAATACTTCTCAATCCAGTAAGAAAGGCAAGAAGTAGGACATGTCCAAGGTGAAGTGCTTTCACTGTCACCAACACGGATGTTACGCCACTAATTGTCCAGAGAAGAAGAAAAATAAGCAGGTTGCTGGATCTGCAACTGGAGAGGCCTTAGCCTCGTAGTTTGAGCTATATTTTTTACTGATCGCATGCTTGGTCTCAAGTGTGATGGGATCAGTGTGGTTTCTTGACAATGGTGCGTCTTTCCATATGAATGGAGACAAAGATTTGTTTACTGATCTAGATGAGAAGGATCTTGGAGTACACATCGAGATGGGCGATGATGGTAGATACAGTGCGACTGGTATCGGAACCATTTCCTTTGAGAGGGATTCTGGAAAACCTTTCATCTTGAAGGATGTCATGCATGTTCCAGGATTGAAGAAGAATCTGATCTCTGTGGCGATGTTGGAAGACAAGGGATATGATGTTGTCTTTAGCAAGGAAAGAAAGGCTCTGTGATGGGGAAAGCGAGTGAGCCGGAGGATAGGGGTTTGAGTTAAGAACCTTTATCAATTGCGGGTAGATGGTTGCGCAGCAATGGCAGGAAAAGCAGAAGGAGTGGTGAGCCGGGATGAGGGCGAATTGTGGCACAAGAGATTGGGCCACCTTCACCATGGCGCTTTGAAAATTTTGCAGCAGACTTCTACTGGGCTTACCAAGGGTACACTTGCACAGTCAGATCAGTGCAAGGGATGTACTTTAGGAAAATTTGTGAAAGCCACCTTTCATGAGAAGGATAGTCGCGCCACGACGATCCTTGAGAGAATTCACACAAACGTGTGTGGACCTTTCTCAGTAGCTTCGACAACAAAGCATAGGTATTATGTGATATTTGTTGATGAATTTTCTCGTAAGTGTTGGATCTTCTTCATGCAGAAGAAGAGCGAGACATACTCAAAGTTATGTGAGTTCAAGGCACTGGTTGAGAAAGAGTCGGGGAATCGGGTAGAGGAGCTCTTAGGAGCGATAATGGTGGTGAATTCATCTCTGGCGAATTCAAAGACTTTTGCAGCGTAGAAGGAATTCGAAGAGAGCTCATAGCGCCTCATAACCCACAACAGAATGGGGTCGCGGTGCGAAAGAACAGAACGATCGTGGGTGCTACACGGGCGATGTTGCATGATCAGGGCCTTCCCATACACTTGTGGGCCGAAGCTTGCAACACTGCAGTTTATGTACTTGGCATGAGTACACCCAAAGAGGCGTTTTCTAGTAAGAACCTGATATTTCTCATTTGAAGATTTTTGGCTCACCTGTTTACATTCATGTGACGAAGAATTCCAGGAAGAAGCTGGAGCCGACCGCAAAGGTTGGGATATTTTTGGGGTACACAGAAACACCCCACAACTATCGTGTGTATTTTCCACACAGTCGGAAGACTATTGTGCGACGGGATATCAAATTTCATGAGGAGAAAGCCATGAAGTGTTCGCTTGAGATGGAGCTACACTTGCATGTAGATGAGGAGCTACTAGTTCCTAAAGATGAGCCTCTGGATGTGGATCAGCCACAAGAGGAGGTTCATGGAGTGGAAGAAACCACTGATGCAGCGCCAAACATCAGAGGGCGAAAGCGCACTACAGAAGCTGAGCAACTGAATCTTGATGCAGCGCAAAATGTAGGAGAACCTACATCACAGTGCAGACATAGACAATCACTTGACCGATTTACTGGATACATGGCTCTGATGAGCAAGTGTATTGTGACAAAACCATCTTCTTTCGAGGAAGCTGTGGAGGATCCCGCATGGGTAGATGCCATGGTGGAAGAGTATAATTCGATTGTCAGAAATAGTGCATGGGAGATTGTCCAAGACGGAAAGTAATTCGACTAGGTTCGAGATGGATCTACAAAGTGAAGCAAGTGACGTGGGAGCGTCGGGAGTACAAGGCAAGATGTGATGCCAGGGACTCTCACGGATCAAGGGGATCTGCACATAAGACAAACCTTTGCACACAACCATGGGTATTCTTCCATACGGGCATCCTAGCTCTCTCCGTCGCATATGGGTTGGCACATTCATCAAATGGATGTAAAGACTTCGTTCCTCAACGGAGTCATTGAGAGGAGTTTACATAGAGCGACCTGAAGGTTTCGAAATCTTCGACAGTCGCATGTCTGTCTCAAAAGCGTTGGTGGAAACAAGCATCTCGTGCTTGGTACACACGGATAGACGGTTATTTCACCGGACTTGGATTCTCCAAGAGTGAGGTGGATCCTAACCTATACCAAATTGTGGTGGAGGGTAAGTTACTCATCATTGTACTTTATGTAGATGATTTTATTTTGATGGGTGATGAGTTGTTGATACTTTAATGCAAGGAGGATCTTGCAAGAGAGTTTTAGATGAAGGACTTGGGCCTCCTTCATTATTTCCTGGGATTGGAAATTTGGCAGCGCAGTGATGGACTATTTGTTTCTCAGGGTAAGTATGCCCGGGAGATATTGGAGAAGTTCAACATGCATGGCTGCAAGCCTGTTGATACTCCTCTTCCTGGTGGATGGAGGAAGGAGGATGCTACTTCGGCGGAGGTAGTGGATGCCACTGTTTATCGACAGTTGGTGGGGTCTCTTATGTATCTGGTCAATACATGACCCGACATATGCTATGCAGTTAACCAGCTTTCACAAGCTATGGTTAAGCCTACCAAGCTCTTTTGGAAGGCGGGGAAGCATGTATTGAGATATCTCATAGGCACATCGGGATATGGATTGTGGTACAGACAGTCGGATGAGGTGAAGCTATGTGGCTTCACGGATGCAGATTAGGCAGGGAGCCCAACGGACAGAAAGAGCACATCTGGAGGGATTTTCAGTATCGGGTCGACAGCAGTTTCTTGGTACAGCAGGAAGCAGAGATCCGTGGCACTCAGTTCAGCAGAGGCCGAGTATATGGCAGCGAGTTTGGTTGCATGCGAGGCTATATGGATGAGGAAGATCCTGGTCGGGTTGTTCGGTTCACACTTAGAGCCTACTGTGATTTATTGTGATAATCAGAGTTGCATCAAACTCTCGGTTAATCCAGTATTTCATGATATATCTAAACACATTGACATCCGGTATCATCATATCAGAGATTGTGTGCAGCGGAAGATCATGTTACTTTCTTACATTCCTACGGAGGATCAGGGTGCTGATATCTTGACGAAGGCGCTCACCAGGAGAAAATTCGAATACCATAGAGGCAGTATCGGGGTGACAGATAATCCCTATCTTATTGAGAGGGAGTGTTTAGATTGCAACAAGATGATGAGGTTAGTGAAAAGAGTCGCCTTCACTAAGTGGGCCCGCAGGCTATTTTTGGCGCAAGTCTATTTTTAAACATGTCGATCATATTCTATGAGTTGCAGGATGCTATTTGTGGATGGTTGGTCAAGTTGGAAAAAATAGATGGACTTCTATTTTTAGACATATTAGGCGGAATCTATTTTTAGATTGCCAGTCTAAAAATAGATATGTCGAATATTATTAGCTCTTAATAATATTTGGACTATAAACATTAACTTATTCTCTTGGAGCACTTCAGTTAAGTGCACAGATGTGGCACAGGAGCTGACAGAAGGAATTACGCTATTCCTGAGGGTTAAGTGGAGCTATTGCATGGAGACTTCAGTTAGAACTCATGTGACGGAGTTTGGTGGAGTTGTAGAAGTAGTTGGTGGAGTTGTGTTCAGTTTAACTCAGTTAGAAACAATTGAGCTAGTTGTATCTAGTCTAACTGATTGATACACTAGTGAGAGTGGTGTGAATTAATTATTAATTAATTCACTAAATATTAACTCATTAATCAACTGAAGAATACATCAGTTAACTACAGTGCATGGACATTTTCAGTGGAGACCAGTGGAGAGATAGGTGAAAGGGCAAGATGACTATCAGTTGTGACTATAGTGATGCATTGATTGCATCCAACACTCAGTAGAGATGCCAATGAGGATTGCGTGAGAAAGGCTGGACCAATTCGAGTTCATTCAAAGCCATTCTTCAGTAGGGATTGCGTAGTAGAGGCAGGCTAGCAAGTGGCAAATATCGGTGCATGGATTTGCTAGATCGAACCTGATTAGTGTGTAGTGATTGTATTGTACTGAGAGCTTGATATGATCAGATTTGTATGAGGATTGTTACATGATCTCTATGACATATAATATATACAGATATTTGGGGTTTTTAGCTTCAGGCTTTCCCGTTAAAGCACTGTGTTCATATATGTGAATTTTTATGGTTTCAATGTGTGCATGCAATTGATTTAATTTCCACATATGATGATCAATGGTGGAATAGATTCTGTATTGTGCATGAAGTTAAAATAGTGTGTGATCAGGAGAATCTTGGATGTATAACACATTAGTTATATAATTTCTACATGGGACTCAATCGATATGGGCACTGCTTGACAGGGTGCGCATCTGGTTTCAGTGTGATCTTCATAACACCCAAGTCCCCCACAATTCCCTTGAGCTCGGATAAATTTGTAGGAAACAGACCTTGATACTCTGTCGGCAACTCTGCAATATTTCCTACTGTATCATCATCCCCGTAATCCTCAATTTTAGCCAACTTCGGCTTCTCTTCCATCTCAATGTTGACTTCCTTCAATTTCAGAGGTTTAGTCACATCCATTATCCTTAATGTGGGCCCTGTAACTACGCACTCTCCTTCAGACTTTAGGATGTTAACATCCCTTGGGTCATCTTCATTATCCTCGATTGACAGGTTTCTGCAGTTGACGATGTCTTGCATCTGTGCATCCCAAGCCAGCATATCCCGTTCCTTTCGGGGTCGAGATTCATCAAAGATCAGGGCATCTATGTCCTACAGGGCTTCATCCAATTTATCTGAGCCCCCAACTGAGCCAAAGGTTGCCATAAAATCCTCAGTCATTGTGAACTAGTTTCGGGTGCGTTGATGTAGCTCAACCTCTAGATACCATATGGTTGGTATCAGCCCCAGCGAGTGAACAAACCTATGAACCCACTCATTCCATGTCTTTTCATCCCATACCTCCATCCACATGGTTAAGTGCTTGCGCGGATCTCCTCGACAATAAAAGAGCTCGATTGGTGCGGTGGCTGGAGGTTCAAAACGCAGCGTCATATTTTGCCTACATTCCTCCCAGTCCTGGAAAGCTCCCTTGTGCATCTCCCAGCAATGCGCTGGAGTTGCATGCGTAGCCAAATCAAGCACCCAGAACCTTCGTTCCTCTGGGACAATTTTTTCCAATGCTTCCAAAAATTCTTTGACACTTCTAGAACCGTCAAAATAGGGTATTTCTCTTATCTCTGAGGAGATACACCGTAATTTATTTGTGATATTGAGGCAGTGCAGCACAGAGACATCGTACATTTATGTTATGAATGTTTATGCATTACTGTGCACATTGGAGAATATGAGATGGATCAAGTCATCTTGGATTTGGGGTCTAATAAAAATGTCTTACCTAAGAAAACTT
Source organism: Pinus albicaulis (assembly GCA_034641835.2). NCBI lineage: Eukaryota > Viridiplantae > Streptophyta > Pinopsida > Pinales > Pinaceae > Pinus > Pinus albicaulis. The sequence goes on from CM076574.1 coordinate 1,168,261,303, forward strand.
GGCAGAATATGGGAGAACCAAAGTTGTATGGTCCACCATTTAATTACGCATTGCTAATCAGAAAAAGATCATTCCATTTGGAAGACTTCCACAAGTTGTGGTAGACATTGTCGAAGTAAAGGTATGTGCGGTTTTCAAGGTAATACAAAATGTGGATGACGCAGACCCCTACTTTGGGCTGTTAGGATTGGATTGGGCCATCAATATGGGAGGCATCATCAACTTGAAGCATAGAAGTATTATTTTTTATAATGATGGTACGTGGGTGATAGTCCCACTGGACCCACCAGAAGGAGAAAGATACACAAAACCAGTGCGTGAAGGGGATGATGTCAACCACATTTACAAGCTGACTGAACGAGACGAATATTGGATCAACCCTACAGTTGATGGCATGTTGAACTGGGAGAAGGACAGCTCATGTTTTTTCGATTCCGATGCCGAGATGGAGAGCTGGAAGAACCAGTTGCGTGATGTCTCTAACAGCACAGGGTAGGGGTCTGTGTCATCCATAATTTGTATTACCTCGAAATTCGCACATACCTTTACTCCGGAAATGTCTACCACAACTTGTGGAAGTCTTCCAAGTGGAATGATCTTTTTTTTATTAGCCATGGGTAGTTGAATGGGGGACCATTCCAACTTTGGTTCTCCCATCTTCTACCAAGTCTTCTTAAGTAAGACATTTGAATCAGACCCTAGATGCGAGATGACATGATCCATCTCATATTCTCCAATCTTCACAGTCATGTGCATCTCCCTACCAATTCTCTTCTTATGCTTATAAATCTTGTTCACGGCCTTGGTCCCTGTGCGAGGAACCTCTTTCTCCTCGCAGCTGTCTATCAGGGCTTGGATATTATCTACCGCCTTTTGATTACGCATTATATTAATTCATGCTTGTAGGAATGGTTTAACTTCATCATCAGCTTTTGGTTCCATGGTAGTCCCTTACGTCAATGCTCCTGTGTCAGCAAAATCCTTCCTGGCCTCCATAAAAATCTCTTTTTCTTTATGCAGGTTGAGGCCTTCCTTCTTGTTGGACGCCTTTTTTATCAGTGGCTCTACGAAAATGTTTTCCTCATTTCCTCTAATGGCAACACCACTGCATGTAATTACATTTACTCTTGGACCATCATCACGCGGTTCAGCCTTAACCATCTGTATGTTTTGCATCGGCGTCTGTTGCTTTTCCTACATTTTAGCTATTAACACAGGACAATATTCAACTACATGATCAAATTTCATACAGTACCTATAGGATTGTTGCACAAGGTTTTTGCATTCACGTGTATAATGTCTAGCGTCTCCACAGTTATAGAAAAGTGTTTCCCTCTCCCTCATCCTGTAGCTCCACCTCTGCCCCTCTTTTTGAAGCACAAGTAGATTTGGAAATAAGAATGATTATTGGATGGATCTAATGTTATAAGGATCTGATATTATTTTTTAAGGGTTATTACCTAGTTTACGAATCCTATGTTAACCTGCATGCAAGATATTCTACACAAGTGACCTAAATCTGTCTGTAAGGTTTTCTTGGTTAGGGCTTCTGTTGCGAAGGAGATATAATTGCAGACAATATAGGAATCAGAAATAATATGCAGAAACATTCATAACATAAATAGTAGATGCATTTCAGACTCAGATATCTACAATGATAGTTATTTATTAATATCAGTTTAGATCCTTCATACAAAAACCCTTCAGTCACTTGCGCACACAGCCAGCGAGGTCCGCACACAGCAGGACTAAGGTCTCTGCGCACACAGCCAGCAAGAGCCTTCTACCCAAAAAAATCCACAAAAATATTGAAAAATATATAGATCTATCATTCAACGTTCAAAATTATATAAAAACTAACTTCTTAGACTCAATCTAGACTTCTAGTTAAACGTTTAGCCTGCGCTACTCTAGGGTCCGAAAACCGTGGTTTGTGGCCCCTTTTTCTACCATTTTTACCCATTACAGCTCATGAGGGGATTTGACCCACTCCAAATCCCATGTGCACAACTAAACTTACAAAATATATTACAAAAATATATCAAAAATGGTCTTCGGACTTAGGGGACCTCGCTCCAACTAGGAAGGGGAAGAAGTCCCATTCTAAATCTGAGACCAGAAAATAAGGCAAGAAGTGTGACATGTCAAAGATGAAATTTTTTCACTGTCATGATCATGGACACTATGCCACAAATTGTCCACAAAACAAGAACAACAAAAATAAGGCTCTAGGAGCTGTAGCGGGTGAAGATTTGGCATCAGAGTTTGAGTTGAACTTCTCTCTCATCGCATGCATGGCATCAACTGTGATGGGATCTATGTGGTACTTGGATAGTTTAGCATCTTTCCACATGATAGGAAACAAAGAACTCTTTAGTATCTTGGAGGAGAAGGATCTTCATATGCACATCGAGATGGGTGATTATGGGATGTATAGTGCTACCGGGATTGGTATAGTTACTTTCTAGAGACAGTCAGGTAAACCTTTCATATTAAAATATTTCATGCATGTAACAGGATTGAAAAATAATTTAGTTTTGGTTGTTATGTTGGAGGATCTTGTATATGATGTGGTTTTCAGTGAATGAAAGGTGTTCCTTTATCACAAATCCACGGGAGAGGTAAAGAAGATTGGGGTTCGTGTTAATAACCTATAAAAACTTGATGTAGATGGTTGTGCAGCATTGAGCAGTAAAGCAAGGGAAGTGGTGAGTCGGGATACAGGTGAGCTATGGCACAAGATATTGGGTCATCTACACCACGGTGCTTTAAGGATCATGCAGCAGATTTCTGCAGGTATTCCAAAGGAAACCCTTGCGCAGATAGACACATGCAAGGGATGTACCATGGGGATGTATACTAAATCCACTTTTCATGAGAAGGAGAACCAAGCAATGGAAATCCTTGAGAGATTTCACTCAGACGTGTGTCGACCATTCTCTACGCCTTCCACAGCAAATGATTTTTGTTGATGATTTTTCTAGAAAGTGTTCGATCTTCTTTTTGCAGAAGAAAGATCAGACATTCTCCAAGTTTTGTGAGTTCAAATCACTAGTAGAGAAAAATACAAGGAAGAAGGTGAAGGCTCTAAGGAGCGACAATGGTGGTGAGTATATCTCTAATGAATTCAAGAACTTATGTGCCAAAGAAGGAATTCAGAGAGAATTGGTTGCACCTCATAACCCACAATGGAATGGGGTTGCAGAAGGAAAGAACAGAACAATTGTGGGAGCATCACAAGCTATGTTACATAATCAAGGCCTACCATTTCCTATGTGGGCAGAGGTCCACATGCAACATAGTGGTATTTGTGCAAAATCGTAGTCCTCATCGGATACTTGGCATGAGTACACTAGAGGAGGCTTTTTCAGGTAAGAAACTGGATGTTTTATATTTTAAATTTGCTCATCTATCTATTTCCATGTGACCAAAGATTCTGGGAAGAAGCTAGAACCAACAACAATGGTTAGGATATTTGTGGCATACACTGATACTCCCCACAACTATTGGGTGTATGTTCCAGCTAATAGGATGACAATTTTCAGGAGAGATGTTAAATTTGATGAGGAGAAATCCATGCGATTGTCCCTTGAGAGGGAGCTTGAATTGCATGCAAATGAGGAGCTCTTAGTTGCAAAGGATGAACCTCAGGATGTGGAGTAGCCACAAGCAAAGGATCATGGTGTAATATTCCCAATTTTCCACCAGATAATTGGAATATTAGATTTCTTTATTTTTCTAATTAATTAAGTAAATAAGAGGGTGGAGGGGCCCATAAACCCCATAGATGAATAAAATCCAATTTTGATGTGTGTATGTGGGTTGTTTAGAAGTAGATTAGCATTGTGGAGTACTGAAGGAAGAGTGGAGATCATGCAACATTAATGATAAGCTCATGGAGATGGTGGAAGAATTCAAATAATATCATGGTCCAATAAAAGTAAGATCATAGAGCAATAATGATGAAATAGTGGAGGAAGTAGTGCATATAATGCACACATGATGGAGGGAGTGGGAATTAAATGCAGATATGATGGAGATCATGGAGAGACAATGAAGTCTTCATGGAGGCTAGTGGCCACATGTGCAGCGCAGTTATGAGGTGGGTCGAGGCTAGGGAAGTCTCACAAAGCATAAAAGGAAGATGAAGGTACGATTTAGAATTTTATTTCAGATCTGGATTTGTCAATTCACATTTCTATGCACGCTTCAGTTGTTTAGCTAAGTCTGCAATGTTGTTTAGCACACAGGTGTTTCCGAGCGTAAATCCCACCCTTACCCATGGGGGACTTTGAGTGCCTACTCTGGGAAGATTTATTTGAGCTATCATACATCATCAGAAATTGGTGCCACATTCAACCCCTCTCTACAGCACATTCAGTCTCAGGAATTAGGCATTCCTGCTTGAGGGTTTGAGAGGAGGAGGTTTTTTCTATCATTTCAACTAGGAAACCAATGGAGGATTCTTCCTTTCTCCTTGGGCTTCAATATCAGTCTTCTGGGAGCAGCATATTGATATCTGCCATTTAGGCCATCAGTTTATACCTCCATGCAGTAGCATTTCCCCCAAAAATTGCGCAGTCGAGTCTTGTAGATCTAAAGGAGGGAGGAAGTTTCTAGTATTTCAGGTTGAAATCCTGTGAGGGACCATCTCCTCACTTTAGGCATACTATTTCCATCATTCATGAGCTTCATAGCAGCATCCAGCATCAAGCTATAGCTATAGCCTCCTTAACAGTGCATTTTTAGTCCAACAGTTGTGCAGTTGCAGCTGCAACTTGATTAGAGGAAGGAGGAGCTAGATCTTGAGCTTCTAGCTTAAGAATATAGAGAAGGGATCATCCCTTCAAGCATTGAGTAAATTGTATTTATTGCATCCATATTGTTCTCATTTCATGTTTCAGATCTAGGAGGGTGATTTTCCAAGATTATTAGATCTGGAAATCCTTTCTGGGTTATCTTGGGTATTCATCATAGAGCCTGGATCTGAAATCCTGGCGTCATCTGATCTCTAAAACTGCCAGATATACACTTCTATTTTTAGTCGGTAGTTGCAGTCCCGGCATTTGCAGCAGGGACAGCACAGTATAACCTCCAACATTCCAGAAGTTACGCAGTTCCTTTGAGGAGAGGGCTGCAGGGACATTCTAGCCTAGTTGTTTGGCTTGAGTGTTTCATATTTTGAGCATTGTTGTACTTGTTTACCCACATCCATATTAATAAAATGGCTCAGCTATTCTGTCTATTTTGATGGTGTATTTAGTTAATTTGTTCATTGTTGTAGTTTCCATTTATCGTGTTTCTATATTCTTGTCTTTCCCATTTTGGATATTACACATGGAGTGGCAAAAACCACTCATGCAGATCCATCCACCAGAAATGGTAGGAAGCGCACCAGAGAGGCTGACATATTGATGCTAGATGCGACAGAGCATGTAGGTGCACTTACATCACAGTGCAGGCAGAGAAGGTCCCCAGACAGGTATACTAGATACATGGCTCTTATGAGTGAGTATATTGTGACAGAACCATCCTCTTTTGAGGAAGGATTGCAGCAGCCAACATGGGTTGAGGATTATGACTCCATTATCAGAAATAGTGCATGGGAAGTGGTACCAAGACCAGTGGGAAAGTCAGTGGTTAGATCCAGGTGGATCTACAAGGTGAACCAAGTAGTATATGGGAGTGAGGAGAAATACAAGGCTAGATTTGTGGCCCGGGGATTCTCAGAGGTAGAGGGGATTGACTATGAAGATAATTTTGCACCGGTTACAAGGTAATCATCGATTAGATCTATCCTTGCACTTTCAGCACAGATGGGGTAGCAGATATATCAGATGGATGTAAATACAGCCTTTCTCAATGGATTTATTGAGGAATAAGTGTACATTGAGCATCCAGAAGGTTTTGATACCTTTGATAGAGAATCGTATGTGTGCAGACTCAAGAGAGCATTGTATGGGCTAAAGCAAGCACCTCGCGCTTGGTAGATGAGGATCGACAGCTATTTCACCAGATTGGGCTTCACAAAGAGTGAAGCGGATGTGAACCTATATCATATTGTGATTGATAGTAAGATTTTTATTATTTTACCTTGTGTTGATGATATTATACTGACGGGTGATGATCAGCTCATAAATCCTTGCAAAGAGGATCTTCCAAGAGAGTTTGAGATGAAGGACATGGGGCTCTTGCATTATTTCCTTAGCTTGGAAATATGGCAAAGAGATGGGGAGATATTTGTATCTTAGGGCAAGTATGCCAAGGAGATTCTAAGGAAGTTCCACATGGAGGGCAGAAAACCCATGGAGACTCCTCTTGCAGGTAACTGGAGGAAGGAAGATGCTACTTCATGTGAGGTAGCAGATGCTACTATTTATAGGCAGATTGTGGATTCAATTATGTCTTTGGTGAACACACGACCAGGCATATGCTACACAATTAACCAGCTTAGTCAAGCTATGGTTAATTCGACCAAGTTCTTTTGGAAGGCAGGGAAGCATGTGTTGAGATATATCAAGGGCACTACATAGTAAGGATTATGGTACAAATGGATAGAGGGAGTGAATCTTCAAGGCTTCACCGATGCATATTGGTTAGGTAATCCATCATACAGGAAGAGCACATTAGGGGGCATCTTCACCATAGAATCAACAGCATTTTCTTGGTACAACAGGAAGCAGAGATCAGTTGCACTCATTTCAGTCGAGGTAGAGTACATGGCAACTAGTCAGGCTGCATGCGAGGCCATCTAGATGAGGAATATACTTGTTGGTTTGCTTGGTCATTAGATGGATCCGAAAGTGATACATTATGATAACCATAGTTGCATAAAATTATCAGTTAATCCAGTATTCCATGACAGGTCCAATCATATTGACATCCGGTACCACCATCTCAGAGATTGTGTTCAGAGGCACATTATGTTTTTGCAGTACATTCCCACGAAGGATCAGGATGCATATATCTTAAGAAGGTGCTTGCGAAGATAAAATTTGAATACCACAGAGGTAGGATCGGGGTAGCAAATAATCCATTTCTTTTTGAGAGGGAGCGTTGAAATTCAAAAATAAAATTCACCACATACTAATGTGGGATTCCAGGTCACACATGAGTGAGGAATTCAATGACACACTAGTACTAATGTGGGCGTCCAATTTTTAAATAAATTGGAAAATAAATTGTAACCTTATCTCATAACAACTTGTAATAGTTAACTAGCCCATGGGGCTTGGCCTAGTGGTCAGCAAATGTTATGTTAAGGAGTTCGTGTTGTTAAGCAGGTCACGAGGTCAATCCCCGACCTCGGTTGATAACCCAGGAAGTGTGTGTGTGTGCCTTGCGTTCTCCCTTAGGGGTTATAGTGGTATCCGAGGGGATTCGACCCCATGTTACGCGAGTACGATACCTCTATCGTTTATGATTCCTCTAGACAACAAAAATAATAATAATAATAATAATAGTTAAGTGTGATAGACTTAGTTAGCTCAAGAATTTCTAGTTGAGGGTCAAAGAGTAGGCATGTTGAGTGATTATATTATTTACAAGGTCCAATTGCAGTTGTAGTAGTAGTGTGGTGTGAGTGCAATTAGTTAACTCAAATTAATTGAGTTAAAATCAGTTTAACTAGTTTTAACTGATTGATGATCTAGTGGAAGATCAAGTGAATTAAAAATAGATTTAATTCAAAAGTAGTGATCTACCAAGTAACTGGTGATTCACTATTAATAGATGCATGCATGTCAATTTTGATGACGACCCAATTGAGACAAAGGTTAAAGGTAAGTAAACTATCAGTTGTATTTTTAGAGAACTGCCCAGGTGTAGCTATAAAGCCACAGGAAGACCATGATGGATACCACAGTCAAGGAAGGTTGGAATTCCTATTTAATATGAATTATTTTTACTAGGGATTGCGTGAGTAAGGCAGACTGAGGGTGGGCAGGAAATTGGCTATGTATTGGTCCAATTTTGCCTAGATCAGTGTGAGAAAATTGGTAGAGTGTATGAAGTTATTGTGAGAACACATGTATTTTATTGTTTCATGATTCCTTGGTTGATTATAGAATAAATATGGAGGGGTTTTGAGCATTTTTTTTCCCTAGGAAAATCTTGTGTTATGCGATTTATTTAATTCTTTCTCTTACTTGCATGTGATTGAGCGATCATGATTTATATTCCGCAAATATTGTAGAAGGAATCAGTATATTGTTTTAGTACATTACATGATCGGATTGAATCCATTGGTGTAATTTCTACATGGTATCAGAGTCATGTTAGATATTTTCTACAGAAACTTCTGCTAAACTTGGTCCCTCGTGAGCCACTTTCCTTGGTGCAGGAGTTGGAAAGATTTGACAACCTGGTACAGTTGGATATTTTGTTGGTGATTTTTTTGATTTGTGTGTCCATGATCCAATTAGTGGTGTCATGTTCCATGTAGTATGGGTTTAAATTTTTTGGTGTGATTTTTTCTAAATGTCATATGTGTCCAATAATGGTCGAAAGTATGGCCGAAGGCAGTCCAGATTGAACACTTGGTGCAGGACAAGGAATGGTTGAATGTTGAGCTCGAACTCATTGTCCCATATAGCCTTGTTGATGGTGTATAGCCCATATTAGAGCAGTCGAAGCTTATGGTGGGTCCCAGCGAGGCACTCCTTCTACAAATGTAGCCAAACTTTGTCACCCACCTGGAACTTGTGTGCCACCCAATGTTGATCATGTCATTGCTTGTACTTAGCATTGGCTTTTTCCAATATTTGATGGACCTGCTAGCAGATGTGTTGGATTCCCTCAATGAAGTTGTTAGCCCTATCAATTTCAAATTGGACATGGGTCAAAGCTTATTGAGTGTCTGCAAATGGTATGGCCACATCGATGGGACATAGTGGCTGGAATCTCAACCCCGCCTGAAAGGGGTTGTGGCCAGTTGAGCTATGGAAAGCTCTGTTGTAGCTATGTTAGACATATTAGGGGAGGATTTCGTCCCATGTGTGAGGATGCTTCAATTTTTACATGCACAGAATGTGTACGATCATCTTGTTTACGACCTTTGTTTGGCCATAAGTTTTGGGGTGGAAATTTGTGGACTGAGTGAGCTTGGTATCCAGCATCGAAAAAATACTTCAACAAAATGTACTTAGGAACCTGTTGTCTCGATATGAAATAATGGAATACGGGATCCCAAGGTGTACCCACACTTGTTCAAAGAAGAGCTTAGCAGTGGCTTCTGACGTGATACTCCTCTTGCAGACCACCAAAATGGCCATCTTAGAGAATCTGTCGGAAACCACGAAAACATAGTCATTTCCATGCTTAGTTGAAGGGAGGCCTGACATGTAATCTATGGAGATGAATTTTCAAGGTCAACTAGGAGTAGGGAGAGGAGTATATAGGCCTTGCTTCTTTATGGTAGGTTTTTCAATGGCACAAGAAGCGTGTTTCTAATATAATTCCAAACATCTTGTCAAAGGTTCAGCCAATAAAAATACTTTTGTAGCACTGCCACTATTTTCTCTACTCCGAAGTGTCCAATGAAACAACTGTAGTGTGCCTCCAAAATTATCTTGGAATGCTCGCTTGAAGGAACACAATGGTGTCCTAGGTGACATAACAATGTATGATGGAGGTGAAAATTTGGAACTTAGTTGTCTTCCAGGAGTGTCTGGTATGTGTTTCTGAATTCTTGATCACTCTTGTACAGATGCGACCACTCTAAAGTCTCTTTCCCACAAGGGTCAAGCACAATGGTCAGCACCATGACTGGTGGTCGGTTAAGGCAGTCTGCAACATTATTGGTACTTCCATTATTTTACTTAGTGATAATGTTCAAGTAGAACTGTTGCATGTATGTGGACCATTTATTATGGTGATCGTTCTACAATTTCCCTTGTATCTGTATGAACTGCAGGGTTCGATGTTCTATTTGGATGATTGTTTCCTTCCCCAGAATGTAATGCTTCCATTTTCGACAGGCCTGCATAATGGTATACATCTCTTTGTTATAGGTGGGATACTTTCAGACTGTGTCTAAAAGTGTCTCAATGTGATATTCCATTGGATTCCCCTGTTGAGTAAGAATTGCACCAATATCATAGTTGGAAGCATCTGTCTTGATCTCAAATGGTTTATGTAGGTCTAGAAATGTGAGCACTGGTGTAGAGCAGAGGTGATGCTTCAACTTGGAAAATGCATTTTGTTGGGATTTAGACCAAAAATATTTTTTTCACTCCGCCCTTGGTGACTTGAATCAAATGCCAAGTGATATGAGAGAACCCAAACGTAAACTTGCAGTAGAAATTGGCAAGGCCCAGAAAGTTGTAGAGCTCTATTAGAGCGGTTTGGGCTAGCCAATCCCGAATGACTTGTATCTTGGTTGGGTCCACATGCACACCTTTGTCATCAATGATGTACCCCAGATATTGAACCTGGGTCATACCAAAAGTTTGTTTCTCCAAATTGGCACACAGCTTGTGTTGTCACAGAGTTTGGAGGACTTGTCGAATATGGCAGAGATGCTCTTCCCAACTCTGGCTGAAGATCAGGATGTCATCCAAATACACCACCATGAATGAGTTTGTGAAGGGTTGCAATATGTCTTCCATTAGCCTCATGAATTTTTCATGGTAATTTGTTAACCCAAAAGGCAGGACCAACCATTTGAAAAGGCCCTCCTTGGATTTTAAGGCAGTCTTCCACACATCGGAGGATTTGATCATGAAATATTTGGCCCACTTGAGCTGGTCCAAAATTTCATCAATCCATGGGATTGGATACCTATTCCATATAGTGATCTTGTTCAACGCATGATAGTCAATATAGAGTCTCCAGGTCATGTCCTTCTTCTGTACCAACACGATCATGCTCCCACAAGGTGATGAACTTGGTCGGATGTGCCCTTTCTGCAACAACTCTTGTATCTGCCTCCTAATTTCATCAATTTCCATAATAGAGCGTTAATAGATTGGTCCATTGGGCACTGACGCACCTGGGGTCAGATCGATGGGGTGTTTGACCTAACAGTGTAGACATACCATTGTGGGTGAGGTGAAGATTTCCTTGTACTCCTCACAAAGTTAAAGTGGAGGAAGATCACACAATACATCATAAATGAAGGGCTTGATGTTGTAGGGAAGGAGGAATTTTTGGTTGGCACAGAGATCTCGTCCTTGGTGACGCCACCCGATGGTGTATGGTTGTGGGTGTGTTGTGGTTGGTAGGCCCAGTTGCTTCAAAACCTCTGCTGAAATGAGGTTCTTTTAGCTTCCACTGTTGACAATGAACTGTTGCAGAGAACCCTTCATCCACATATGGGAGTAGAAGAGGCACTCCCCCTCTTTTGGATCTTCGGTCTCATCCTTCTAGATCTTGGTGGTGGAAATGGTGGCACTGGGCTCCGCATCAATAATTTATTTCTTTTTTCATTCCCTTTTTCAGGTTCTGACTCAAATTTGGAGCATGCATCTGATTCAAAATACTTTAGCTCATCCACCGGTGACTGCTTCGCCTGACACTCACTTGTGTTATCAGTGGGGCTCTTATGGAACTCGCACCAATTTCTTGTGTCCTTATTTGTCTTCATGGTGTTTTTCTTTGCTTGAGACTTCGAGAGGTTGTCCTAGGTCACCCCGCCTTGGCTTTGTCCTTTGTTCTGCAGTTTAGGGGTGCCTTTCCCTTGCTTCAGATTCGATATCCAAAGTCTCGCTTCTTCTATTTAGATTTTTTCTCGATCTTGGCAACATATATGTATGCTACACCAAGCGAGGAGATGTTGAGGAACTCCACTTCCTCCTAAATGTATATGTGCAAACAACTACGGTAATTAAGCACCAGTTTTTTCTCTAAATATTTTCTTCCCAACTTTTTGTGCAGGGTATGGAATAGATTCATCATCTCATGCACATATTGATCCCTTTGTCGTTGCAACATACTCTATTGTATGTACTTGTCCTCATAGCTCCCCACAGGATAATTTTTGGATGGTGTTGTCATTGATGTCAACCCGTGGAGTTGAATAGGTTTTACTTTGACCAAAAAAACTAGTCATTGATGTGAATGGATAATGAACGCTTGTTAGTAATTTTCAGATTACATATAGATAGCAGCTACATTGTTGGATGGTTGGAAACCCAAGTCCCAAGGTTTGGATTCTCTAGACTAAGGATTTACCCCTATGTTTTCGAGGTTTTTTTTAAGGGTTAAATCATTGAGCTTGGCTTGGATATCCTTATCATTGGATTCTCCTCCAAGAGATATTTCCGGTGGTGTGTGACATGCCACGTGGTTCCTCCTGGTTAGAGACATAAATGAGTTTGAAGGTAAAAACCCTATTTGGTGGGCTAAAACCCCAAAAGAAGGTGACTTGGCACATTTCCATTAGTTGTAGTCACCTAAAATTAAGATTAAGTGTTTCTTGCCATACTTTTTGGAGATACTCTCCTAATGAAGGGCTTCAAGCCACTATGCACCCATATAACTCCTACATCTCGTTAAAAAGCCTAATATATTTAGGTAGTGCATCTTCCTTAGGGCATAAGAAAAAAAATACACAATATTTACCAATTAGAATTAAAAATTAATAATGTGTTAAAATCCTAATGTCTCTTTCAACATTCACTATAGAAGCCCCTCTCAACTCTATAAAAAGAAATCTCATATATCCTCCAAAACAAGCCACCGTTGAATTTTTTCTATAAATGTGTTTGTACAAAGCTTCAAAAGATTAAAAAAAAAACCATTTGAGCCTAAATCCTGATGAACCTTGTGACCGAATTTCAAATCTTGGTTTGTTATATTTTCAGAGATATGATCTGAGAAAGTTAGGTTTTTTGCAGGATCCATAATATCATGTCAAATAAGTGACCTTGGGAAAACCGTCATAAATTTCTCTCTGAGAATTGGATTCAAATTTCATAAAAAGTGAGAGAAAGACGACGTAATTTGGTTTGTTTGGTATCGTTTTGAGGGCCAAAGGTAGATACAGTGACATGCGGCACTTCGTACAAATTCGCTCTACTGAACTAGTATATAATCATGTCATCGTGGGAGATTGGGTATAACTCTTTCTTGAATAATCCATTCTTGATCGGATCTGTGGCATTGGAAGGAGGACTCAGAAGGATACCAGAGGAAAAAATTTCAGACCTTGGAGATCCAAATTACAGAGATAAAATAAATTCAATATCTAGATCCTAGAAGACAACAAAAAGGTATGTTATTTATCCATTCTTGCTAGGTGTTGGGTCTAGTTTATTTCAAGGGTATGCCACAAAATTTAAGGGTTGATTTAGTGACTGTATGAGGGATGTTACAACAACATTTGGTGCCCTAACTAGTCACCTATATGACATTATTGAAGCATTGTATGATTTAGTGCTATGATGATTTAAGTATAGAAAATACATTAAGTGTGATCTAAAGATTTTCAGACCTATGTATCCTTGTGACAGTGAGGTAGTGACATTAATATTGATTGTGTCTTACAGAAATATAAATACTAGAGCAGTTGGACTATGACATTTTTTTGACATGATAACCTTTGACATGTCAAATACATATGACTCAATATTATGTGTAGTGATGTCACTTAGCATAACAGTGACAATTTGATCTTAACCTGACACTCAGAACTAGATATAACAAGTATGTTGACACCTTCATTTTGACTTTCAGAATTAACTTGACAATGGTGATTTGGCTTATGACATTATATGACAGTGGTATAGAATTCTATTAAATCATTATTGGTGGGCTATATGACATATTCTATATAGAACTATTTCTTTGATAAGGTAATATTGTTCCTTGATGGAATCTCAAAAAGAATTCCAAGTGGGTTCTATTGAAAATAGTGAGGGTTCTCTCTCGTCCCTGTGTTCGTAGTAGGATTCCCACCAGTCCTTGACATGGGGGGGTGGCTTTGAGGAGATCAAAAGTAGTCTTTTCCTTATTGTAAAAATCATGAATTGAAATTTTTCCTTCCAACATATTTAACCATCTATCTACAGTGTTTGCATCTATATGGCCTTAAAATATTGGAATGTCAAAGTTGACTTGTACCTTGAAGGGAGTGGAACCTCCAGAGTGACTATCAGACGAATATGTGTCGCATGTGGGCATCTACCGAAGGATCTGGGAAAATTTTTCCATCACCGTGTTCCTCTATCGCTTAAGGGCTTCTTCGAGAAATATTTTGAAAGGATCTCCTTCTCCCTCGTCTTTATTTTATTCTGTCATGGGAGGTCACCGGGGTATGCGAGGCTGGTCTTGCAAAGGTTCAACCAGTTCAATACCTAACTCCTTATTCCCTGACCTTGTTGGGTACATGCAAAGAAAAATAGAGAAAGAGAAAACTGCTATGATACCACTGATTCCAACTTGGACAAAAATGCAATAGAATACAAGTATAACCATAAATATAAAGATGCAGTAGAAATAACACTTCATTTCATTAATATCAAATAACTGAAACATGCTTACAGACATAATGGAAATAAACTACCTTGGGTGATGGTAGCTTATCTCTGAGAAGCAATGTGGCGGCTACATGCCTCTGAACTATGTTAAAATGAGGCTCGCGAACCTATTTATTATTGAGAAATAACATAAAACCCTATACATCCAAAAAACTAACCCTAGGAGATGAAGCGGCAAAACTATGGGCCCCGTTTGGGTAAATTGGTACATCAACTTCCTAGGGTCATAACTTTGGCATATTATCTTCATTTGACGCGCACAATACCTTGTTAGAAATATCTATATGAGGACTACAACTTTTGAGTCAAAAAAATTGGTTAGAGACTATTGTTTTCCTCGATTTTCCAAAAAAAACGTCGTTTAGGGCCTCAAAACAGTTCCGGAAGTTCAGGACTCGAAAAAATTGCCAAAAATAGTCAACTGTGCTACAATTAAAGAAATTGAAAAAACTAAAAGAAAAAATTATGTGGGTCCAAGTGGAATAGGTGGGTAGCCACCAATATCCACCTGGATCAGCTTCAGTATTGGAGGGAAGTGGAATAATTTTGAATGTGGCCATATGTTCCCCCTCTTCTCTAGCCTCATCTTGTACATGATCTGGTGTAGAAACAAGAAAGGCTATAATTAATACACCATTTGAATTTAAATATTTTTCATTGTATTTGATACTACAATTTTTTATAACACATAAAATACCTCCAGTATTGATCTTAACATCAGTCTCAAGAGGGACTCCACCGTTAGTCAGCTCATGCATTGTATCTACATTGCTTGCTTGATTTTTACAATCAAGCACGTTACTTTATGGCCAAAAATAATAACCAATAGACTGTACAAATAATAATTTATAAATTTTGTTTGTTGCTTTTATTTTCCTGAGTGTTAGGTTGGGTGGTGGAATATTGTGAAGATTCCAAGCTTGTCCTACGTTCAACCATGGCTTGACAATCATTCTTGAAAGAAAGATTTTGGTCTTCCTCCGTGGGAGTCTCTTTGAATTGTGACCCCCGAAATTTTTCATGAGCACATGAATTTTTCTTCTTGTTTAATATTGAATTAAAATCGTTAATAATTTGTAATTTGGATGCAAATTATTTTCATATATACTTAAAAATTTTGCAACCAATTTTGAGTAACCACCCGAGCCAAGATGATGTTGCCCATGTTTGGCTATTCTAGCCATCTTGGCTTTGGAATTATCATGGAGCCTATATTTAAATCATTGAAAAACTTAATTAGATGTCACAATGATTATAAAGCATCATAATTTCATTATTAAAAGTGTTTCATACCTTCTTGGTCCAAGTGGTTTTTTCCCTGCTTTTCGAAGTGCCTTTTCGTTTGCATTTTCCAAGAGTGCTCTCCACTCCATCTTTGGAATCATTGGAGGGAACTCATACGACCTAGCCCTTTCCAATTGATACTTATATTTGTCCTGCAGATATTTTAATTGTAGGTTTGTATTTGAATTAACTCCATTTTTTTTAAGGTACCCTCACCAAACAGGTGAACCATCCTATCAATAAGTTCATATTTTAACTTGGAATTTTGGGATTTACATTTTGCGCGGATGGTTGGCCAAAATATTTATAATTTTATTTCATACAAACGCCTATAGAATACATCATTTCCTGCAAAACAATATCATCATTAGTTTAAAATAATCTAGACTATTTGTTAATTTCAATTAGATTATACTTAATATTTAAAACATTAGTTAAATATATGGAAGTTACTCTATTTTCATGGGGACATTATCATGATATACCAAAAACATGGGAAGATACAAGAAATCTCACTTCAGAATTTTCAATCATATCATGCTCTGCATCCACAACATCACCTGCAAATCTTGGTGTATGTTGTTCAATAGGTGCATATCCTGTTGTGTGTGGTTAAGTGGGTATATCGATCTCAATTACCGGCGCATCACTCATAAGCGGAGTATTGACACTGCTATCAACGCCAGCCCCCATAGTCACAGCATAAGGTTTGTACTCTGCCAAAAACTCTAGTAAAATAAAGATTTTTCTAATAAAGGATGAGATAATTAAAATCATAAACAAATAAAATAGATAATTTAATGATTTTACCACCCCATACTGATGGATTTGGCACATCAAGGTTTTGATTTACCCTCTTATATATTTTGTTTTAGGCTCAATTAGAACTAAAGAACTGAATTTATTGTTTGATTTCATTCAAAGCTTACTTATTGTTTAGATCAAATTGGCGGACATAAAAAATTATTCTTCAATAATCTCTTCCTCAAGAGAATTTGTGGATTTATCTAAGGTTGGTGCCTTCCCCTTATAACCTTTTTTATCAAATAAGTGTAATTTTCAATTCATCCACAATTAATCATCATTATATTAATAAGAAAACCATTACTGACATATGTCTAAACTTATAAATAAACTTCACGTTATATCATGGCCAATATAAAAGGTTCTAAATTGATAAAAATTTCATCATCTTGGAAGGCTCTTGGAAGAGGCATTATGATAGGATCATTATATATTCCATATTGTATAGAAACAATAATTTGAAAAGGATGAAGGAATGTGTTTGTTCAAGTTGGTCATATGCATATTGAATCTTTCATTTAGTTATATGATGCCTAAAAATATGAATTTGACCTACTCTATAATGGATAAAATGCTATTCTACAACAAATCTCATGGTTATATTATTTTAGATACAACTACATTGATGTTTACATGTTATGAGGTTGGTACCCTTTGACCTCGATCAACCTGCCACAATATTTTAACCATGATGTATTAAAATGTCCTCAACTTACAAGATGTCTAACGATATATTGTAGTAAATGACAATCATAACATACAATAGACATTGCTTACAAGATGGGTAAAATTAAATACATTATTCCCCCATAATATAAATATTTGTATCTATTCTATTCAAATTGTAATCAATGAGAAACTCTTCCCCTACAACTATTGATTTAATGGCACATATGAATACATGGTTTCCTTCACGTCCCTCGAATATGAAATTGGGTTGCTTATTTGTGGTCACAGATCGTATATTATTTATAAACCCTGCAATATTCACTGTTGTTTTTTTCCTTCCATCAATATACATATTTGTGCCTTTATTTTCATCATTGTCTTTTAGTATTATATAATCTGTGTCCACTCTATATCTTCGCATACTTTTCATATATTGGACTAGTTGTACCCAATCAATGTAGTTGTAATAGGGTCGCATATACTCCATCAATTCAGTTAATCCTTCATAACATACCTTTATTCCATACATGGAAAATATCCTCAAACCATGTAATGGCGATGGGGAAATGCAGTATATCCTTTCATTGATAGAAAAATCAGTGTTTATTTCAAGAATATCCTTGGGTGCTCATTGTTTCACTAAATTTTTGTACCTCAACAGCACCTCGATGTCATCTATGCTCTCATTATCATAATAACATGACCCTGCTTTAGTGAGAAAAAAATGCATGCATTTATGGAATTTTCTTCTAATATTTTCACCTCTAGTTGATATTTTCCTACTAGACGACATAGTAGATGTTTGGTCAATTTATTTTATCCTACCTGAAATTTTGTCACTCAATGAAGATAGGTCTGAAAAATACCTGTTTGGTTGAAAATCCTATAACACTCCATCAAATGAGATAAATTTTTAGTGAGCGTCATAACGGATGTTGAGAAATGTCTTGACGAAACCACAAGAACATTATAATAGTACATGTGATTTACAAGAAATTTTTATGTGTTTAAAAGATTCAAGTAATATTTTAAAACTTGATAACTTGAGAACCTATTAATCCTAACCAATTTTGAATGAACTCCCTTGATAACTTGAGAACTCAACATAATTTGATAGCATTTAATCTTCCATTACAAACAAATACCCACATACTTCGATAGTTGGTAGGGCTTCTCGCTTGTGATGTTGTCAAGGGAAAGTGTAAGCCCCACCTAAATCATCACCTTTGGTTAGCCAACAGATAGGATCTCAATGGTGCCTCCCCCTATGATTTGGCTTGGCTTACCTAGTGAATGAAGGGTTAATGCACATGATATTTGTCTTAAAAATGTGTGAAGACCCAACAGATGTTATTACCATGTAAGGTGTGTGAGTGGAATATGTCTAGTGTAGTTATGGAACATACATACTTTCCATAGACAGTGTTATTTTTACCATTATAGACCTTGTGTTTAGGTTTAAGACATAAATACTAGAATTAAAATTAATTAGTAAATGCATGCAAGATGAATTCCCTTTAGAGATTATACTTGCGGCGAACAGTTGCATGCAAGGCATAAAACTAAACTAGTGTCTCTACTTGATGAATGACTTCATCTAATATTGCTTGGATATAAAACACCACTATAAGGAGTTCCACTATTCATGGATTCTTAAAATAACAAGCCCCCACTATGATATGAATAATTCATAAAATAATGGGGAACCTCCTACTTTTCTCTTATATAATTATTTTTAACATTTTGTGATTATTTAATGTAGATTCTAACATTATTGTACATAATTTAATTTAATTTGTTTTATAATTTTGACAAATTTTCTAACTCGTTTCAGTGATTTTTCTATAAGAGATTTTCCTATTTGGTTTAATGTCATATTTGTTTTATTTTGCTGAATGTCAAAAGGGAAAACTATTTTTAGGAGAAATATGGACTTACTCTACAATTTCTAAGCCAAATGAAGCCAAATACTAGATACCTAGATAAGGGCAATTTGTATCTGGGTCCAGGAGAGGTACATTGCTTGGGATTTTCTCTTGATGAAAAAATGTGATGTTGACATCTAGATTTGAATGATTACCAACAATCCTTCCTAGTAATGGGAAATTTTTGAAGGTCTAACATTTGGATCTAGAGGTAATACTCAATTTTTAAATTAGCTTCCTCTAGATGTATGTTATCAATCATAAATCCATATGTTTGCTTTAATTCTTTATTGGATTTTTATTATTTTGTATTAACATGGCAACTGAGTTGAACCGCTAACATGGTAATGATGGTATTACATCTAGAATAAAGAGAAATTGTTATCTATAAGATTCCTTAATACTCTGGATGCTTGGATGTTAGATTCATTCAATAATGAACTATCACATATGGGTTTAGGACTTGGCATATAATAGCTCATTGGAAAATGTTTGGATGTTTGAATATTGGATTTCTTAATTACATATAGATCCTAGAAGAACTAAAATTCCATGGTATTTTGATGTTCTGGATGCGCGAATCCTGGATGAGGTTTAAGTTGTGCTTACCTATGGATCCAAGATCAATTTATCTGGTGAGGTTTCAAACAATATAAATACCCATATATTCATATATCTACATGACAATAACACATATGTTTGATTACAAAATAAACTATAGAGTAAACTTGATGTGTCTTCCTATGCGACCACACTATCATGGATATCAGCGTCATATTGTTAGAAAGTATAAAGATTAAAATATTATTGTGTATCCTAGGAGCCATAATATGCACTAAATTGGAAAAACATTATAAGCCTAAAATTTTAATTTCATCTAGCCAATGTGGTATATATTACCACTATTGTGAAACTCTAAGTTGACTGATAACTTGTTAACATAGCCATTCATTTTTCCTGTGAATTTTCAAGCTCGCAATTGATTTAAATGAGATTGAATCATAAAAGGATAAATTATGTGAATGAATATATTATTTTATTTTTATTCTAACTGCTAACTACTAATTTATTTTTATCAACCTCTAATAAACATTAACTTTATTGATTTCATTTTTTGTAGATTTAGTCTGAAAGAAATAATCCTCAAGACTAGTAGTATGAGCAAAGAATAAAAGAAGAGTACTCGCACCCATGGACTAATAAAAGATAGGATACATTCAAAATTATAAATAAAATACAATATAAAATATTTTAATAGAAGTGAAGAAATAACTATAGGAATGTTATTAGTTGAGAAAAATTATTAAAATATTTTCTCAATATTTTTTTCTAAATTGTTCAAACTATTATAGAAAAAAATATTGAGCATTTAGAATGAATATATGAAGTAATATATTAATATTACTATTATATATTTCAATATAAAAGGGATTATAAACTTTTTAATCAATCATGTATATTTTTCAATATAAATATAATTTTGAAGGCGTGAAAAATGGCCACATGTGTTGATTATGATTGGATTCAAAAGTTTGAACATTGCTCAAAGATTTAATCTCTAACTTTTGTCATCTCACAAGATCCTGTGACCCTAGACATATGAAATTCTTTTTTTAATCCAAGCATCTCCTAAGGCTTTATGGTCTCGTTCATAACATGATCCTACAATAGGTGGAAAAAGAAATTAGTCAATTCTTCATATCCTTTCGATGGTCCATATTATGGCACTTCCACTAAGATTGATTATTTCTATCAACTAACATGAAATCCAACACTATAAAATCCCTATGGGGTTATAGAGTGACTATCATATCAATAATTTCTCAATGGAAAAAAATAATACATCAATTCATAACATGTATCTATTCATACATCCCATGCATTAATTAAACAATAATATGTATCAGATCATTTCAACACTTGACTATCATATGGATAACATAATCGCATATATCTAATGTAAGTAGAATAAATAAAATTTATCATATCATAGAGCATATCATCCAAAATATGAGCATTCATTTAATCACAAATCCATATCCTACTCATAATTAACTAAAGTGCATTAATTGTATCATAGATGAGATTTACATTAAGATTAACTCATTATTAATATAGTCGTAATGTGAATCATATGAAAATATAAATTTTATAAATCACAATAATATTACATCATAATATACATAAATTATAGTTTAAAAGTAATAAATGATATTCTTACACTTACGTGTATATGCACAAATCCATAAACGAAGTAGAAATTGTCATCTCAACTATACTTATCTATAAAAATCAACAATTGATAAAGGTGAATCTATGTCCATATATATAACCACACTAGTGTGGACATATCATGTAATGTCTCCATTGATTATCTAATGTAGTTTTATAACAAATATAACATCTAAGTTAGCTCAGACTACAAAAGTAAGAGTAATCAAAATAGAACAAAGGATTCAACAAAAAATTACATAATGTGAATTTTCTCACTTACAATCATAACAAAATCTCAAGTTAGCATAAACATATGCCAATGTTTCCACACATCACATAATTGAAACCAGTACCTGGGGGAAATACTTGGTGAACTATATCGAATACTAAGTTCTGAAGCATAGTCTAACTGTCAAGAGAAACTCATAACCTACATCTGTACAGAATATATAAAGGTCTTCTCTATACATGTGCATGAGTTCCGAGCATAATTATCGTGCAAGTGCAGCCTAGAAGAGAATTAATTGGTTCTCTTCTTGTTTTGAGCATAAACACATTTCAAAAGACTCAATTTGAGCCTTAGTCACCAAAGAAGATGGGTTGAGACTCCTATTACATTTTTTTGCATGAGGGAGACCTAGAATGATTAAGGCATGTTAGGCTTATAATCTCATATAGTCCCATGTAACACTAGAGGAGAAGCATAACTTTTTACGCGCATATAACAGAAATTTCATCACCTTGCTCGCAGTCTTGGAAAATGAAATAAGGAGACAACGAGTATGAGCATAGCAGTGATGAGTTTTAGGCACATATATATACATAGTGCAAGTAAATAGTGAGCCAACCTATGGTAACATTGACAGGGAAAACCTCCCGGATTCCGGTGAAATTTCGTGTAAGCCCTCCAGCGCTCAAGACTCGCGCGCTGCTCAACCTCCCATGGATGAAAATGACACACCATAGCCTGAACTAGCGGCACCATGCCTGGATGTCAGCTCCTCATTGCACAAATTGGAAATTTAATGTCACCTTCAAGAAATTTGTTGTTTGTCCTACAGCTGGATCCAAGCCTCCGCGTCGTCACCTGAGGCAGATAATTCCATCTAATGCCTTAACTCAGGCTCTCCATTTCACGCTCAGGCATTTAAGCTCTTTCTTGTCCCCTCCATCAAGCCTTATCTTCCTACGTTGTGCCTACACTCTGCATTTTCTCCTCGCCATCTCGACTCTTCCTCCAAGCATCGCCCACCCTCTGCGTCTTCGCCCTTGCCTCGCTACCTTGCTCAATTGTAGTAACATGCCCCCTCGCTAGCTCCAGATGCCACGTCGTGGCAATATTATGGGTTCACTCCCTGCTCATTTGCATTGCGACAATGCACACAGGAATTTTAGCAATGCTCATAACCCCTCTTTCCCCTCCATTTCCCGATCAGCAGCCTCTCCTTCTGGTTCCCTAGGCGCGAAAACCTCCCTCAACTCCAGAACTGACCCCTACTTGCCTAGTCCACCCAAATCCAAGCGCAAATACTGAAAATCAACCATCTCGCGCTCTCGGCCGCCTCCTCCACGGAAACTCGAGAGCTTACCTGTAAAAACCCCTTCGATGCAGATGGTGAACCTCTGGAATATGTCAGCTAATGAAATATGGAGCAGGGACAATTATGCCAAGGTTCCTCCTCAAACAAGGGTTATACACGTCCTCACAATGGAAGAGGAAGATATTAAGTGCATCTATGGATGCCCAGTGATAGAAGAATACCCTGTAGGAATTGAAGTTTTCCAGAATGAAGATGCCAACAAGACTTGACGGTTCTGCCTCTTGCTCTACATTTCTCTTTTGGACACATCCGATAAATTTCATTTTCCTAGCTTTAAATATCACTTTAGAAATGCTAGCTATCTCGGAACTCTCTAGACTGTTAATGGGTTGGTTTCCCTGTCAAGGGAAACCCCTTTTTTGATATTTTGGAGACAAATTTGAGCATGAATAGGCTAAATTCCTTACCTCTTACTATGCATTGTACTATATTTTTTCTTAATTAATAGATCTTATACCAGCTTACAAAAAAAAAACATTGAAAGGGAAAACATTTTTTTTAAATTGTTTTTTAGTGTAGCTTTGTAAATAATAGTCAAGTGTCTTTGTTTTGAAAACCATAATTCGAGGGTATAGTAATGAAATTTCTATACATACGAAATAAGGAAGGAAGGAAAGCACATATATGCTAATACAACGCCAAAAACCAAATATCCATGCTCGAGACAACCAATTTAGTTCCCTATCCAATGAGCGAGAAGGGGTGCATGCATATGGCTATTTGTGTAATCAGCCCTGATTTCTCAATTGTAAGGTCGGATAAAACTAGAACTGTTAGAGCAATCTCCAGGCTCTGTAAACGACAAAGACTCAAGAGAAAATTAATTCAATGTAAATGTTGGAATGCATCCATTAAGCTCCCAAGCCAGAAAGTGATAAAAAAATTCAATCGAAAATCAACGTATGGGTAAAGTGGTGATAAAACACATTCAAATTTTCATTGAAGTGGCGATCTAAGTGAAACCCATCTACAGAATAATGACCTTATCTAATACAAATTTCCAATAAAAAATGCACATACATCTATCATGCTTACCGTAGAATTTGAGGACCTTCTAGTCATGAGTTCGAATGCGGTGACAAGATCTGAAAGGTGAGTGCAGAAACGTTGGTGCCATGGTGCCATGTTTGTAGATATCTTAATAATATATATTTGATGCACCCCCTGAAATATCTACAGTAAATAATTAGTCAAATTTTCACCCTGAGCCTTCAATCTGTTATCACAAATTGAGTCTTGTTGGGTTGTTGCAATGGTCAACTTGGAGTAACTATTTCAAACCACTTGCAACTGGAAATTAGCCTCTCAAGTTTGAGAGGGGTCTCTCAAAACATAAAGGATATTCAATGAGTAATCTTGAAAACAGATGACTAACTTTGCGTTGGGTTGGATGTGTTTTTGTGTAGGTGAAAGATGTGTTAGGTTTACTACCATTAGGCTTATGGAGTCGATATGAAAACTAGGTCACAATTAAACTTATCTCATGGAAGTTGGGGCAATTGTATTCTTATTAAACCATACATGAAGGAAAAAACAGCAAGTTATATGCATACAGGAATTTGGAGCATGTCACCATGAATTCCAAGTAATTATACATAAGCAAACTACTAAATCTTGAAAAAATAGTAGCCTAGGTGTAAACAGGAAGTTGGAGCATGTGACCATGAATTCCAAGTGATTATACAACTAGAACACTGGAGAGAAAGAAAAGGACTGATAGAAAAAACTTACATAAGAATACATAAAATAATCTAAGGTCTGAAAAGAGAATGTTGCAACTGTATATTTCTGATATCAAACTATTACAATAGTGGTAGTGTCAAGTAAACATCTCCCGACCCTTTCTAACTATAAAACTATCTCATTTATAGAGTGAGGACTCATAAAATGATATGTCACCACGCTAGCTTTGAATTCCCACCTCAAAGACCTATTTCAAACATGATTCCATCACTTGGAGACTTCCTAGGGATTTTTTTTTTTTGCAGAGTTTGAATACAAAAGGGACTCTTCTTTCATTAATAGTTCAACAAATCAATTTAATAACCCTTATAAATTGCAACCAAATAATTTTATGAGTGTAATAGAGTGTTGATGTGTCATTATTCCATGTGGATGTTGAGTTGCACCTCCTCCAAGTCGAATTTTTACAATTTTTTCACAAATCTGGTTAGTGAAAATTCTGAAAAATAGGCTTCAAAGACGAGTGTTTAATTTCCAAACCCTGATGTCTTTGCAGAAACGGAGGGAGGTTTTTGTACATGGAACTGTGCTAAAGAAAAACATATTTCTGATTTCCAAAATACTTTTGAATTTGGTCAGAAATAAAACTTGAATTTGACTGCTAAAACAGACATGTACATAATTTTTCGTAGCGAGTTTTAGTAGCGTGGAAAAAATGGCTTTTCCATCAATCTTATTGACTTATTTGTTGTTCTAACAACTTTATTATTCCATGAAACTTTTAAAACCATCAATATCCCTCCTTAAAACATGCCAAAATTATTTTTAATGCAAATAAGCACCTACAGGATTTTTCGTAGCGTTTTTCTAGCTTCAAGCCTGAAGCATGTTACGAAAGCTCCTAAAAAAGGCAGAATTTGCATTTAATAAATGAACTCATATTCCAAATAATTGATATATTTTTAAAAATTGGAGGAGGATTTTGTCAATAAACATGATTTGAAGAAAAACCTCTCTTATTTTTTTAAATACCATCTCTAGTTTTCCAGAATCTGCATTTTCAAAATATGTATAAAACAGGAAAATTCTACTTTCTTAAAATAGGGCTGAAATACATTCCTTTATATCCCAATTTATATCACCTTTGAGAAAAGTGAAAGAGGTTATTGTTATTTGATATGTACTTGAAAATAACCTCTCTCAGTTTCTTAAAATACTTCTTTTTTTTTCCATAAACCTCTCTTGAAGTTGACTGCTCAAAGTTAGAAAATGGAGAAAAGCTTCATATTTGCTATGAAATTATCAGGTGTTTTCATAGCGTTTTCTACCTATTTTACACTGAATTTGCTACGAGAAGTTGTAAAACTTTCTAGTAGCTATTTTTGAATTAAATTCTTTGGGAATGAAAACTAACAGCATATGATGACTAATAATCATAGGAGCTAGAGACGGAGCGATGGCGAACGCGCATCTTAGGGTTTGTTGTGAGGTTAATCAGGTTCACGCCGGCTCGGCAGCTCTGAAGGCTGGCTGCCCTCCATACCTGCTCCAGATCGAAGGTTGGGACCTGCTCATCGGCCTGCCACAGCACTGGAGCTCTTTTGAAGACCATGGCGCCGCCGTCTGGGCGGCTTTGTTCCCTAACACTGCTTCAGACAGCTTTGAAGCCGGCGTCTTCACAGAGACTCGCAATGTCACAATGCTTGCAGCGATGCCTGGGCAAGCCACCCTCATTGTCAAAGCTACAGATCTGAATTTGCAGGCTTCATTACCACTCAAACTCTCGATCAAGGATGGGCCCCTCGACTCTGTGGACGCAGCTGTCTGGAGGGCCGCCCTCTTGGCTATTGTTCCAGCTCGATCTAAGGCAGCCGCTTTGAGAGCAGCGCTCAAAGAGGGTAACAGCAACCCAGCAGATCTTATAGATCTCTTCACTGTCAATCGCATGCAGAGGTTTTGTTTACCGAGCCCACTTGATCGGCTTCCAAATCTGGGCATGGATCGGACGGCGGCCTATCAGAAGCAGTCTCACATCCTTTTCCAGCCAGACGCACCTGAAGATTCACAAGCATTCCAGATCCAGGTTAAACTCTCGGGCAAGACAATAATGCTGTGGGAAAGTAGAACAGATCTTGTGCAGGACATCCTTCAAAAACTCGAATACCGTCTGGGGATTCCATCCACTCACCTGAGACTGCTTTATAAGGGTAAGCAACTTATGAATCCCCACCCCCTATCTTTTTACAGCATTCTTAAAGACGCTTCTATTGTGGCTACCTTTCGTTTAAGAGGTGGTTCCATAGGGCAGACCTCCTCTGCCCCCTCTTTTTCTTATAAAGATGCTGTTCGCAAAGATGCGGCCCAACCGCAGTCTGCCAAACCAGCAGAGGCTCCCAAGCCTTTCCTGGTGGATAAAATGGAGGATACCCCTTCCATTGAAATCTCTCATCCAACTCTGGATGATCAACTTCAGACGCTTGCAGAAACAGCCATTATCTGCAGATTTAACGGATTATGGCCTCGCACGGCCGACCTATACCAGTGGCTTCACTCCAACTGGACCAAAAACTGCAGAGTCTTCTTCCGCTCGAAGGGATTCTTCATTGTAGTCTTCATCTTCAGCGATGACTACAAGAAAGTCTTAACAGGAGGCCCTTGGTTCTGGGGATCAGCGGGACTCTTCCTCACCCCCTGGTTCCCTGATTTCGACCCCTCTTCGGCTGTTATCAACAAGCTACCCATTTGGGTCCGCCTACCAAATCTCCCTGCTCATCTCTGGCATTTTGCAGTCTTCCAAGGAATTGGGGATAAATTAGGCCGCTTCTTGGCAACAGACACCACTCGAGGAGAGAAAGGATTATACACTTCTGGCAGAATTTGCGCAGAAATAGACATCAGCAAAGGGCTTCCCGACCAGATCAACCTCAAGGTGGGGGACTTTCATTGGACGCAAACTTTAGACTACGAGAACACTGCCTTCAGATGTCGCCACTGCCATCAGACCGGGCATCTTCAGAATACTTGTGCGACGTTTCTCGAAAAAAAGAGGAATATCCCACGAAAATCCAAATCCAAGAATTGGAAGCCCTGTGATAGGCCTCCAATGGATGACTTGGCTTTCTGCAGTTCTGATGAGGAGGATATAGAGGTGGAGGAGGAGAATCAGAACCCCCCCGAGGGAAACGCCTCAAGCACGTCCAACAGATCCCACGGCTCCTCCAACTTCACAGAAGCGCACTCATGAGTCGTCTTCAGATTCAGACAAGGAGAGTCCTCCTTCTGCGCAGATTAGTTTGCAGGTGGTTCCCATCCAGCCAGCCCTCAATGGCTGGGTGACAGTCAGCAAAAAAAAAGGGAAAAAATACCGACTGGGAGACCCCACCCACTCTGGGTCGACTCCCTAGCTTTGATTCTTTAGTTTATGTACTTTCTGTTATCTCTACTTTTATCATGGTTGCTCATAGGGACCGATGTTGATAATCTATCATTGTCGGCTCCCCTGTTCTCTTGCTTCGCTTCGCCTCTATGCGAGCCTTGATTGTACTATATTTCTTCTCTTAATAGATTTAGTCTTATTCAGAAAAAAAAAAAAAAAAAAAAAAAACAGCATATGATGACTGATGGGACATGACATGACCTAAATGGAGGTGGCCTTGAACCTTAGAATAGGTTATATATGTAAAAAAAATGAAATTTTCCTATACCAACTTGAAAGGCTTAAGGAGACCTTTTGATAAATAAACTGTATGACCATTTCAATTAATGTTTCACAAAATTATGATTGATAAAAGTGGCTCCACTTCGGATGGTGTGCCCCTATGGTACACTGAAGAACCTATAGTTCCAGTGCCATCCATATTTTTGGAAATAAAAAACTCTAAAAATTGCCAATGGATTTGATAAGATGAATTTCCAATGCCACCTCCATTGGGTTGCTCCCATATTCAAAATGAAAACTTGCAATCTGTTATGACCTGTAACCTTGACACTAACAAAACCAGTAGTTGCTAAAGAACTGAAAGTACACATGCTAAATTTAAAACTAAAACTGAGAAAATGCTTGATCTTCAAGCTTATTTATATACAAATGATCCTACTCTACTTGCTCAGCATAAAAATTGAATCAAGTGATCTCACACTTCCAATGAAGCATATCAATAAGTTGAGAACTGGATTGGAATGGACATTCCACTTCTCTGATCATAAAACCATTCTTGAGAGATGACAACTTGTTCCACCATCTAAATTTGTATACATAATTGAAAATCTATTGAAATTCATTCCTATAGGAGATTCCACCAGAGCTACGAAAGGATCTTTGAGAGTATGCAGGAATAATTCTTGTTTATCAACAGGAAAGTGTGAGTAAATATGATCCTTTGATGGTGTTCCTTGTTCATATACTTCAATATAACCTTGTGACGTTTCTCAAATAAACAAGAAAAAATTTGTTGATTTTCATTTGAGAGGAAGAAATACTTGGAGTGCTCTTAGACACTTTCACAAATCATCCATCGTAGCTTCCATGCCTTTCTTCAAACCATCCATCTTAGCGTCCATGATTTTCTTCAAAACATCCATTTCATTTTTTGTTGCTCTTTACGAGAGCGAATTTTGGTGCACTTGCTCTTGTAATTTTGATATATCATGTTGCAATTCTTCATCTTCATGAGTCATAGTAGAGTACTCTCAGGGCTTAATGGGTGTTGAATTATTTTTAGGAGGCATTTTAGAACCCAATACTGATATCTATGCTCAATAGGCCTTTGGAATCACTTAAAACTGATTTTTCAAACAAGACTTATGCAATTTGAAAAAAAAATACACACCTTTTTCTTGATTTTGAGGAGCTCGATATTGAAACTAAATTATCTCTTTGATTTCAGATCTTCAATATTTGAAATTTGGCCCTGACGTAGCCCCCTGAATCTTCTTTCAATTTCCACAGGTCTAACTTGATTTGGATTCTTCAAGGAAAATTTATTTCCAATCTCCCACAATGACCTAATTATGGACTAGTTTAGTAGAGCGAACTTGTACGGCTTGCCACGTGTCATTGTTTGCTCCTTTGGCTCTAAAATTTACAGACAGGAAACTATATTCCATGTACTTCTAGTCACTTTTTATAGAATTCTAATACGATGCTCAGAGAGAGAGTTATGAAGTGTTTCCCACGATCATCTCTTTGAGATGAAATTCAGGAGCCTGAAAAATACCTAACTTCCACAGATCATATCTCCAAAAATATTGCGAACCAAGCTCTGAAATTTTGTGACGATGTTCCTCCAGATTTTCAGTTTCGTGCTCTAAAAACTTTAGCTTTTGAACCTTCGTGAAAAAAAAAAAAATTATAGTGAAAATTCCACGATGACCTTTTTAAGTGAAATTCAAGAGCCTGCAAAAAGACCTAACTTCCACATATCATATCTCCGAAAATTTGCGAACCAAGCTCTAAAATTTTGCGACGATGTTCCTTAGGATTTCAGCTTCATACTCTAAAAATTTCAACTTCCGAACCTTTGTAGCAAAAAATTTATAGCGAAAATTCCACGATGACCTATTTGGGGCAGCGAAACCCTAGAATCCAAAGCTCTGATACCAAATTTTGGGAAATCAACTCCAAAAATATAAGAAAAGAGATATCAACACCTTAGAAATAAACCACTTAGAGGGGGCAAACTCCAATACATTACATGGATGAAAAATTCTTGGATGATACAAATTATGAAACCTCCTTTCTATATATAGGAGTCCATGGGGCCACAATGTAATCCTATCCGACCTAACAATAATAATTTAAGGGCACAATAATAACAATATAGGGGTTACAAGGGTATAATAATAACAATAAGGGGGTTAAAATAACAACAATAAGGGACTATAATAGTAATATAGGGACCTAACATGCTTCTTCTTCATCTCTTCAAATTATAACCAAAACAGATGTAACTTCACTGAGTTCCAAAGAAGGTCACTGTTCTGCACTACAACCCCATTGTTGACTAGGTCCGAAACATGTTGATGAGGTCTTTCTAGTCCTCGTCTGAGCCTTCACACAATAGTAATCAATAAGATTAAATTGTAATCGAGGCAATCAAAGGTTCCGAGCTCCTAAACAAATGTATGGTTGTCCCTCTGTTCAATCCTTTTGTTTGGTGATTGTTCAAGTGTTTCCAAAAATCCATGTTGAACAAGAGACTGTCCAATCTTAACACAGATAGCATTGTCCCTGAACTGTTGGTCTGAATATGTGGTTTGGGCAGTTTGAAGCACAAGTCTGAGACCTACCACTGGGTTGTAACACAGGTCTCAATTATGTGTTAGAGTTCTATCACTCCAGCAAGTAATCCGAGCCACCAAAGGTGTAGATATATCACCACAGAACTAAGTCTGAACTATAGTAAGGTCACAAAACCTAAATCTTAAGTACTGTCAAAAAAATCTAATATATATACAGTTGTTCATTGTTGAAATCTAACCCAAACAGTGCTTAAAAACATTCTCCTCGGTCTCCTACCTGTTCTGTATCTTATCTCTGAGAAATCACCGAAATTTTTGGTGCTAAAATGAGGTTTCCGAACCCATATTAATATTGGTTTGACGTTAGAATGAATGGACACGTCTTTCTAGATGTAGGCCGACATGAAGAAGCCAGGACAAGTCAGCTCAAAAAAATATAATTATTGCACAACTTCAAAAATAAATATCTTTCTAACCATGGGGAGTTTTGGGGCATATGAGGGCTCGTTGGAAAGAGGAAGTATTCCTCTTTAAGATGGACAAGGGCTCATTTTTATATCCTTCCTTCAAGGTCCCCAAAAAAACACTTTTCTTGCCGACTTTCTTTGTATTCCTGTGCATAAAAATGATGGACAGTTTGCCTTCATTTAGAGATATCTTCTTAAGTATTTTCTTGGTGACTGTCCTTGTATTTATTGTGCATGAAGGGATGAACAGTAGGCTGAAAAATGAGCTCCTTAAGTGTATATGGATAGCTTCATCAAGTATATATACTTCCATCACTGATATTTCCATGAATTCCAATTAAGTGATCTCCAAGTCACTTCATGTCATGTCACCAACCATTGTCCATGTCATCAAATGGTCCTCCATGCCAACATATAAACTCCAACCATGTCATCAAGACCTTCATAAATTTTCATCACGTATAACATCATTAAGTGTAGTCTTCTAGGTTACCAAGTTACATCACTGACACTTGGCACCTTGAGAATATTCACCATCTTGACAGCATGTTGGTTCTAGGCTTCTTCATCAAGAGTAAGCACATCATCATTAATGACATCCTAAATAACCAAGAGGGACTTTTCATTATGAGAAAGGATATCTTTATACAAGGTCTGCATGATGTGGGTTATTAGGACTATACAATAAAATTGATCCCCATATTGACATCAATGACAACCTTAGACCAACAATCTCCCCCTTTGTCATTGATGGCAATATTCTTGACCTCTTCAACATTCTCTCCCCCTTTGACATCAATGGAAAATGGGGTTCTAAATTACTCCCCTGTCGAGTTGCTTCTTTTCTTCATCAATAGTAATTCTTCATATGTATGTTACTCCCCCTGTCATGGTGTTGTTCCTTCTAGCAATGTGGTCTATGATAGATGTGTCTACATTTCTTCAATGGAGTTTCTCCAGAGAGGTGATCTATAAAGGATGATTGTCCATGTGTGACTTCATCAAAGATTTCATAGGGCCCATTCACGGATAGCTTTTGTAAGAATTCTTAAGAATCATAAGCTCAAGAGTCACAAATCTCCCCCTAAATGTATGGTCTCTTTTTGGCAGAGTCTCACCATCAAAAACTTGGAATATCAACGATGACTTCCTCTAGTCAACAACATGTGTTTTTGGTTGGAGTGTTCAAGAGACTTCCGAATTCAACTTGTTTCCTTCTCCATACTTATGTAACTTTCTTCTCTTCCATGGTTCTAGCTTGTGCATGGGGCCATGTCAAGTTACAATCACGTGCCATATGTCTAATGTTATGGTAATTAAAGCACTCTATCTTGTTCATTAATAAGAAATCATGACTTCTTCTTGAAAAATTGCTTCTAGGAGATTGGTGAGGACCATTATATATGTATTTATGGTATGCCCTACAATATTTTGCCATGTGCCCAACGTTTGTACAATAATAACAATAACCAAGAAATATACTTTGGTACCTGGGAGATGAAGAGTTCCTTGAATTACTTCTGAAGTATTTTTCCTTGGAATTATTTCATTATATTCATTTCCTTTTGTATTCTTAACATCATTTGTAAATCTCCTTAGAGTAGGGTTTATTTTAATGTCATCTTGACCCTTGCCATGCTGGAACTGGGAGTATCATTTCTTCTTGGCTTACTCACATCCTTGTTGTTTGAAGCATTAACATTCTTGCTTGAGGATTCACCTGCATAGCCAAGACCTGATTTATCAAGTGGGGATCTCTGATGACTTAGGATTTCATCTAGGGTTTGAGAAATCTTCAAGTTCTTATTCAGCAAGTCAACTTCCTTTTTAAGAGAGACATTTTCTCCTTTCAATTTTTCACAATCTTCATCTTTCATGACTAGTTCCCCCTTCATTTCTTCCATTATCCTTGTTGCTTTGTGTGCTTCTATTTTAAGGGAGATGATATTTGATTTCATTATGAAGATTTATTCATTCTCATTTGCTATATTTCTCTCCATTTCTTCTTTTATTCTTGTAGCTTCACATGTTTCGACCTTGAGAAGATTGATGTTTGATTTTAGTTTGAAGATTTCTTCATCCTTTTCTTCTAGTTGAGATTTAAGAGAGGAGACCTCTTCCTTGTATTGACCAATCTCTACTTCAATATTGTTCAAGCTCTTAAGTATTTGTTCAAGGTGGCTTTACAAATTTTCTTCCCTTTTCATTTCCTTATCCAAATGATTTGTCATAGATACGACTTCTTCACGATGCTTTCTTTTGTTTTGATGAAATTCATCTTTAAGTTTGGCAAGCTCCTCTTCTCTTTCTTGTACTTGAAGCTTGAAAAATTCAACTTCCTTCCTTGTCTTGTCTTGGTTACCATCTTGCACTTTCTTAAGTTCCTCATTTTCCTTTTTCAAACTGTTAATCTCTTCCATGAAAGCCATAAGTTTATTCACAAGATCTTCTTCAAAGTCTTCTTTGTTCTCTTCATCTTCTAGGTCTTCTCTAGCCTTGTTGTTATCTCTCTTATCTTCAGCTTCCTTGATGGACTCTAGACTTCTTTCTTGTTCTCCATCATATTCCTGACTAGAGATCATTTTCAATTCTCCTTTTGAGTGAAGATCATGAAGTTTGTCCCATATGAATTTTGCTAACGAACATTTTTCAAAATTGGCCTTCATAGAATTTGGTAACCCATTTAAAATTGCCTTCATTGCTCTTGTATTGTACTCCTTGAATTATTTTTCCATTGTGTCATTAGTAATCACTGATTTCCAAAATTCAATTCCTTGAGTCTTCAAGAAATTCCTCATTCTTGCCTCCCATATATCAAAATTTCCATTGAACAATGGAGCCTTCGTAAATTGATTGACTTCAATTTCGATGGTTGACGAAGACACATCTTTAGGAGGATTGGAGACTTTCTTCCTTGGTTTTTCCATTTGTGTTCTAATGATCAACCTTCAAGCTGTTAGGCTTTGAGTGAAGGTATTAGCTCTGAAACCAATTGTTGGAAATACTGAGAGAGGGGTGAATCAGTATTTTTCAATTGTTAATTTTACCAGTTAGATCACTTATATTTAGAACACAAAATGAACAATGATGGAATAGATACTTTTATTAATTTCTTCTTTAAATAATTAAAGTACAATAATGGTATAGGGATC
The DNA here is from genome assembly GCA_034641835.2 of Pinus albicaulis. Classification (NCBI taxonomy): domain Eukaryota; kingdom Viridiplantae; phylum Streptophyta; class Pinopsida; order Pinales; family Pinaceae; genus Pinus; species Pinus albicaulis. The sequence continues at coordinate 1,168,295,819 of CM076574.1, forward strand.
CAACCCTAGATGAAGACTCCAATATTCCAGGCTCCAACCTGTATTGTGCCAAGCACCGACTTGGACTTTCCAAGGCTCCAACCTTGTAAATTCTGAGGCACCAACCTCAAGGGCTTCAACCCTATATCTGATACAGGCTCCAACCTGGTCCCTTGAGGACTCCTATCCTCTAGGGCTCCAACCCTATTTTCGGTATAAACACCAACTTTGTCTCTATGAGGCTCCAACCTCGTGCTTCATTTTTTCAAGATATATTTGGTTATACTTCACAGCTCCCAATTTCTTCTTCAACGAGCCCTGAAAATATTCAGCTTACTCTTCACTGTCGTCTACACATGACGTCATCAATGACAAAATTTTTCTTCACATGAAGGTGTCTCCACTGCTCTTCATGTCACCCAAACACTTGTTTCTTCAAGGTTACCTCATGATGACATCAGCAATGCATTATGGTCTTCAAGAATTTCTTCCAGATCAGCTACTGAAAGGTGTCTTCAATAATGCTTGCCCAGTAAGAAATTTCTCCACAAGCTCTTCAATAGGTGCTCCAAGATGTCTACAATAATTTCTCCAATGGACTAATATAATTAGTCCCTAAATACACCATATGTTCTTCAAGGCTACTTCAAAATCAATGCTCCTTGAAAAATACTTTAGCCTTGTTTAAACCCAAGGTCTGCTCCACTATAGTTCCTCAATAAGGTTCTTCGAAATCTACCATGACTTAACAAGGCTTCCATGTATGAGCGCTCTAAATATTTCATTGTTCCTCCACAGATTGAAGCACCTTCAATATTCTTTATCAATGTTCATTCATTATTCATCATAGGAACTGCAATCCAAGTATAATAACAAGTTTTAGTTGTTCTTCAACAAGGGCAACAACAAGTTCAGGTCTAACCCTCCTTAATTCTCCACAAAGTAGCTATCGAAACTTCTGATGCTTCTTCTTTAGCTCTTCAAATTATAACCAAAACAGATGTAACTTCACTGCGTTCCAAAGAAGGTTACTCTTATACACGACAACCCCATTTTTTACTGGGTTTGAAACATTGTAGTGAGGTCTTTCTAGTCCTAGTCCGAGCCTTCAACAATAGTAATCAATAAGACTAAAATAATAATCATTGACGCAATTATGATGAAATCTCATGGTATCTTGTGAATAAACATATGAAGAACCCCTAATTCAACATGGGTACACAATGTGGAAAACAACAATCCATCAATTAATGATGCATTTGTAGCTGCAAATTAAAATATAATCGTGGACTGTGGGTTAATACCCACCTAATCTTCTTATACACATCGGAATGACATATATCGGAGTTATTAACATACATACGCGAAAACGATCAATAGTGTTCTTTATACTATAGTGCACATAACCCAAAACACATTCATACATGCAGGACCGGAGCTCTCGGGTCCCACATCTCGATAACCAATCATAGCACATCGCAACATTCGCCTGCAAGCTTAACTCTTCACCGAAATATGCTAACCCTCAAAACTTTGTGAAGTTTTCTTTCGTGCCCTGCTGACATGTAGCCTCCCCTCATCGCATCGCACATATCAAACCTTACCGCATCGCGTCATGGACAACTTACCTTGCTACTCTTTAATGATATCTGCTATGATTTGCAAAGTGTGCTCTTGCGCAAAGCCGACATGTGGCTCCTTCTCATCACATCGTATCCTCCCGTTCTTACTATGTCACATCGCAAGTTACCTTGTACACCTTGTGAAATCCTTAACTCTTAAATAATCCAATCGCCGATGCGAAATTGCGCCTTGCTGACGCGTCCACTTTAGATCTGTGATTTAATTGCAGTCGTTCATTGAACAGTCTTGGCTCTTCTTCGCCTATTTTTCTCACTCTAATCTCCACCGTCAATCCTTAAATCTTTAACATTGTGATTCAATCCTCGCCATCGATTACTCTCTCAGAATTCTTCTAAGTAATTTTGTCTTTAGCCGATTTCCCCTCTTTCAGCTATCATCGCTCTACATTATGGATTCCTCCACGCTACTCCTTCGCTATCCTTCCAAATTTGTTCGAAATTCTTCAATGCTACCACCCCTGAGCGTTGTGTGGTCTGAAAATGCGTGAATTCTCTCCTAAGCTCATTCTTCATCTCTTATCCCTCAGTCTCTGCCATAACTCTGTCTATAAGAGTTTCTCAGGAACTGCATCCTTGCACTCAATATGTCTATGCATTAACAGAAATACAATATGCATATACAATAACACATAAATGCAATTTTTGATTCGATAGATAAATAAAACCAACGGGTTGAAACAGAGAACATGATCACAATCCAAAACACTTGGAATTTATTTATAAAGAAAAATACACAGAACCGAGCCCTAGGATGGCAAGTTTTTACATTTGTTCCTACTCTCTGTTCAACCCTCTCTCACACATATTTCCCTATCATTCTCTCTTTCTCTCTATGGAAGGTAGAACCCCACAATGGTGGATTTGGTTCGGTTTTATGCCTTTCCCAAAATCCCCATATGGTTGAGAAAATTTCATTTGGTTTCAGAACAGTTTATTCAACTAAATTCTTAACTAATCCTAATTTAACTATTCTTTTAACATATAGATTACAATGGATGTGTTAGCCTAAATTAACTTTAACCAAAATACTTTAAAAGTAAAGTCTTCAAATTATTAGGACTGATAGTCATCTTCCCAAGCCACAACATGTGACCAGCTTGTCACATTGTTGACTCTGCCTTAATGCTCCTGCATCAGATTCCTGAAGTAAAAGAAATCATGACCTCCTGGTCATGTGTCTTTAATGTTTGGATATTCCAGGATCCCAAACTCTGTTTTTCTGTTGTCCATAAAATGAATTGTCTTCACTATTCTTTAGTTGTAATCTTCCAGGCTTCCATACTTTGTATTGTAGTGCTCCACCGCCTCTATCTTCATTGTTCTTCACTTTCCAAAAAAAATCCACAGTGGATTGCTTTCTTCATTTTGCTGCAACTCTTCTTAGGTATTTTCATAAACTCCCAAAGTTCATCTATGGTTTCTTGCAATGAAATCTTTTGTTGTAATCTAATCTTATTTTCAGTCCTCTTTCAACACATTCTACTACACTTTGTCCCAGATATTGCTGCAAATATTACTCCGGACATTGCTTCCACCCAAACTTCTTGAATATATCTGAAGATATCTCCCTCTACAACATCCCTCTTCTTTTCCTTGTTTGAAAATTTACTGTCAAAAGGTAAATTGCATTCTAATTCTCTGCCTATAGTAATATATTTATCACTATTTCCTGTATACTAGTTAACATAATTAAGTTTTGGAAACTAGTATCTATCTCAGTTTCAACTACAGTTTGAAATGGTTCCATATTTTTGTCTGCAATCTCTTTCTCTTGCTCAAATTATTTCTGCAAGCAACTTAGCCATTCACTAATTACTTGATTTCCTTCAAGTACCTCTTCAGTATGTTGTATTATAGTTTCAATGTAACTCTTTTCCTCTTCCTTGACAACACTCTATTGTTGTCCTTCTGCTTCTTGAATAGTCCTAATAGTCAACTCAGTCTTTTCCACTTCTAGGACTGACTTTCCTTTAGCCTAATACATAACTGCCTCACTTTCATCTTTAACCAAAATAAAATTCTGATTCTCTATTTTTATGACAGTCCTAAATGTTTGTCCAACAATCTTCCTTTGGCTATTTAAGCAAGCCAATTCCTCTTTGTCCTCATCAAGAAAAAACTTCATCTCATGAGGCATTACTGACTCATATCCATTAAAGTTACTCCCTTCATTAAATAAGGCATTTATAAATTCCTTCTGCTGCAACAACTCAATTTGGTCTTCATCAGAAAGACACTCTTCATCATAACTTGCTTTACAATTTTCTTCTTCATTATGATTTGCTAGATAAACTTCAGCTTTACTTGAGACAATTCCAAGAGATGGATTGTCTTCTACACAACCTACAAACACATTCAAATTGTCAGCATTAAACTCACAAGACCCAGTGGTCTTATTTGATGACTCAATCACCAAATCTTTCTCTTGTTGTTCTAAATCTCTTTCGGGACTCAAAAAGTCTACATTGGTCTTCTTTTCAGCTTTATCAAGCATAACATATGAATGCTTGATATCATCTTTTGCCTCCTTCTGTTCTTGGCCATCATCATAAGCCAAGTCCTCCTTGTTTTTAGCTTTCACATTAGGCTCGAAATCATTGCTTTCACTTAGTTGTGCATGTGCATGTACATGAGACTCAACTGTCTCATTTTCTTCTTGAATAAAATTTAGATTATTTCCTCTCCCTTATCCTTTATGACAACATCAACAAATTGTATTTCTTTACCTATTTCACCTACAAACATACAATAATAATTTGTTTCAAAACCATAAGGATCCATAGCTTATCTTGTTGTCTCAAACATAAGCTCTTTTTGTTGGCTCCCATCCTTCCAAGGATCCATGAAACCATCAGTTGGTCTCATATCTTCATCCTTATTACTACTATCACCAAGAATAGACCCTTGTTCAGGTTCACATAAGTAAACCTCTTCCTCAGTGCACATCCTATGTTGTAACTTAGCTCCTCTGAGTTCTTCTTTTAGCTGAATTCTTGTATCAGATCTCAGCCTACTTTGTAACTAACTCCACTTGACTCTTTTCTTCCGCAGAACCCAAACATACCTTTGGTGTTCCATATTCCCATGTATGAATTCTCTCAACACTTCTAGCTGCACTTTTATCTCAGCTAATTCTCTATCAAGTTTATTCTTACTTGATTTTTCATAATATCCCTTAGAAGCTTTACTATGACTATCAGTAGCCATAGTCTTATTTCCTTCATGAACTCCTCTTTGTTCATCATGGACTACAAAACAATCCATATCTACAAGCTGACTCCATCAACCTGTTTATAAATACCACACCAAGATTTTCCATGCTTAGTCTTTTATTAGCATCTTTTCTGACCCCTCTCTCCTGATTGTGACTCCTCCTTGAGCCTTTCAGATAACCATCAATGGTCATATCTTCCTCTTCCTTCTATGGAATCATCCTGATCCACTTTGTGAGATGCAACAAACTTATTTTATCTTCTTCATTCTCTTCAATGTTTGTAACCACATGCTCAAAGAACTCCTCTATCTCCTTTGAGAATTCAGACGTTTCCTTTGGGAACTCCATTTCTTCATCACATGTTATGATCACTGCATATTCATTCTACCCTCCATCTTTCATGACAATTCCTAATGGTTGTCCTTCATCCTTCATACCTGCAATTTCTTCAATAGGCCTCCTATTAGTGTTACTATCATTTTATTCAAAAAATAATCTATGTTCTAGTTCATATGCAAGAACTTTCCCTTCATACTTTTCTTCTTTGAGTAATGCTTCTTCTTCTTGAGCATTCAAGATATGCTCCCTCTTCATTTGCAACCCATGCCACTTCAATTTCTTCCTCATAATTCATCCACACCGCTGGTCTTCAACACTCCTCTGTAGCAACTCCATCAATAGATCAAGATGAGTTCTCATCTCAGCTAGTTCTCTCTCATATTCTTCATCAGTCATCTGCTTCCACATGCCATTTTCCTTGGCATCTTCCTTCTTCACTTTGTGGTTGCCTCATGAACCTCTGATATGACTTTCAATAGTCATCTTCTTGAGTTATTTCAACCTCTATGAGTTGCACTAGCGTCTGCAGTAACAATTCCTCCTGCTACAACTTACCTCACCAGACTTCCTCTATGCTTGGTATTTTTGCAAGTACGGGTCTTCAATCTAGAGCCCTCCTTGAGCACTCTCTATGCTCCTTCTAGGCTTACCCTCACAACTCATCTGCACTTGAGAACACTACTATCCTCTATATTTCAACCTCAGATGAAATACTAGGTTCCGACCACACTTCTTCTTCCTCCTAGAAAACCATTGCTAGCTTCCTTCATCACTGCCCTTAAAGGTTGTAATCTTCTTGCTGAGATGTTTTCACTCATGCTTCTACCTCTATTAAACTCTTATTCTCTTATTTTGAGTGTGAGCATTTACTTTTCAGCTCCATAATCCAAAATAAAACTGAAACAAAATAGTCTTACCTTATTTTATGTGCTACTACTTCATCCATGTTGTTGTAGCTCTCATGATTTTTCATAAGCCTTCAGTCCACAGTCTTACCTCTTAAGTTTGACTCGATTAGAATCACTGAGAAATCTTTCTCAAATTTTCTTAGTTTAAAGTCCTTCACACCGCCTCTCAGATCTTGTTGCTCTGATACCAAATGATGCATTCGTAGCTGCAAATTAACATATTATCGTGGACTATGGGTTAGGACGCACCTAATCTTCTTATACACAGTGGAATGAAATATATCGAAGTTATTAACATTCATACGCGAAAACAATCAACAGTGTTCTTTATACTATTACAATTTTACCATTTTTTATTGAATTATTTGTGTGAGTCGTATATGAGTCTTCAAACCCTCCCATATTGTCAATGCATGTATCTACTATAACTATGTCAAGTTTCAATGCACGCAAGCACAAACTGAAAAAAATTCAACGTTGGCCCCTTTCACAAGTCAGTCTATGTGGGGTCAATTAATTAAAGCATAATTTCAACTAATTGGTAAATGTTAAGTGGTGGATTGGTACTTAGGGGTAGGCCCGCAACAAGTAACAATAAGCTTGACATCAATGATAATTGGTTCCTATCTAGCCTTAACTTTTACATTCATGGGGACTCATATCCTTAAATATTGGAAGTTAGAGCATAAGATACATATAATAAATTATGTGAGATTAATTAATTCAACATTTCTTTTCATATGAATTATGTTGACAATGATGATGAGGATGACGACGACAATGACAATGATGTTGATGATTATGATGATGATGATGATAATGAAGATTGTAAAGATGATGTGGATGAAAAATATGATGATGTTCATGTTGATGAAGATGAAAATGATGATATTGATGATGACCATGTTGATGATGATGATTATGAAAAATATCACGATGAATGGTAAGAAGTTTTCTCAAATGGGATGGTAAGTATTTTTCTCAACCTCTGGACTATGAATTACATTATAAGCCTGCAACTAGTAAATAGTAATAAATAATTTCATCTCCTTTAAACTTATATGTGTTATAATTTTGTCATTTGATTGTCTAATTCTTTTTGTGAGTCGTATTTGAGTCTCAAAACCCTCCCACATAAGCATGTACCAATACCATGTCAAATTTCAGTGCATACGAGCACAAACTAAAAAAAAATCAATGTTGGCCCCATTCTCAAGTCACATCACAACTAACTCAAAATACTTCTACTGCTATTGCGACAAATAATTAGCTCATCAATGACAAAAAAATATTATCATCTTTTAATACCATGTTCCATAATCAATCAATTATAAACAAAATTTTAACACCTAAACATTATTTTAGTCCATTTTCTAAATATCATTATGAGACCCCCTTGGGGTAACTTTGTTCATTGGCAGTCATGGGCCGACCTTACTTATTTTCTGTGGGTTCCCCTTTCCAATTCGGTTCGACCCAACAACTCTTAGCATGGGCACCCCTGCGGGGAGGGCGTCCTAGCGTGCCCAATATGCGACGCACCCATGAGCGCCCGTACTTTCTACCTTTGTGCAGGCACGCGCAGGGTGTGGCTTTTTTCTCTATTGTGAAAATCAATGAACACAAATCATTAGCTCATCAATGAAAAAAAAAATATTATCATTTGTTAGTACCATTCTACATAATCAATCAATTATAAATTGGATTTTAACACCTAAACATTAATTTAGTCAATTTTCTAAAAATCATTATGAGACCCCCTTGTGGGAATGTTTTTCATGGGAATTCATGGGTTGACCTTAATTCTTTTCTATGGCCGTCTCTTTCCAAATGAGGTCGACCAACCAACTCGTCACATGGGCGCCCCTACCGAGCGAGCGCCCTAGCATGCACATCACGCGACACCCCCATGGTGCCCGGTCGTTCCGCCTTCATGTAGGTGCACCCAGGGCGTGGGCGTTTTCCCTACTGTGAAAACCAGTGAACACAAATAATCAGTTAATCAATGACAAAAAAATATTATCATTTTTTAGTACCATGTTGCATAATCAATCAATTATAAACTGATTTTTAACACCTAAACAATAATTTGTCAATTTTCTATAAATAATTATGAGACCCCCTTGTGTTAACTCTTTTCATTGGAAGTCATGGACACACCTTACTTATTTTGTGTGGGTTCCCCTTTCCAAGTTGGTTCAACCCACCAACTCGTCACACGGGTGCCCCTGCGAGGCGAGCATCCTATCTTTCCTAACACACAATGCCCCCATGGGCGCCCAGGCATTCCACCTTAGTGCAGGTGTTCCTAGGGCACAGAAATTCGCCCTGTTATGCAAATCAGTGAAAAAAAATAATTAGCTCATAAATGACGACAAAATATGATCATTTGTTAGTACCATGTTGCATAATCAATCAATTATAAACTGTATTTTAACACCTAAACATTAATTTAGTCAATTTTCTAAAAATCATTATGAGACCCCCTTGTGGTAAATATGTTCATTGGAATTCATGGTTTAACCTTACTTATTTTATGTGGGCACCCCTTACCAAGTCAAGCCGACCCACCAAATCGTCACACTGGTGCCCCTGTCGGGCAAGTGTCCCGGTGTGCTCAGCATGCAACGCCCCCATGGGCGCCCGAGTGATCGTATGAGCGTGCCCAAAGTGCGGGAGTTCGCCCTGTTGTGGAAATCACTTAACACAAATCATTAGTTCATCAATGACAACAAATTATTATCATTTTTTAGTACAACATTGCATAATCTATTAATTATAAACCGAATTTTAACACCTAAACATTAATTTAGTCAATTTTCTAAAAATAATTATGAGACCCCCAGTGGGAACTCATTTCATGGGCAGTCATGGTATGACCTTACTAATTCGCATGTTTTCCTGACCACCATGTCACCTAGTTCACCCGTCACCCAACTCGGTATGTATGTCTGCTTAATGAACCAATGTTAAAATTGGAAATTATGGTATAAACATAAATGAGCTTCTCTTCATTTAAATAACAATATATTCTCTCCTGGAATTTTCAAACCACGTGAAGGTGGAATATCATATGGCTCCTCCCGCCCCCCCCCACATCACTCTCAATTCCCCGATACCCAATATATATACTATAATATATTTTAAAGAAACGCAGTAACATTCAAACATAAAAAACTAGGAAAATAAAAAATTAAGGTGAAAAAAAAGAACAAACCAACTGAAAACATATAAATAAATACCTCGTACTTTTCAACATTTCGATATCATTAATCTTATTCCTCATCCAACTCATCATATGTATAATCCAGTTCATAATTCACGTTGAAAGGATTCGCCATATTAGCATCATCGTCTATATCATCATGTGGAACATGCTCTTCTACACTTTTTTCAACTTCTTTAAGTTTTCATATTTCATACTTTTGAGATCTCTATTTTGTAATCATGTTTTTTTCTGGATCCATCGAATTAAGTAGATTCTTCTATCGACATTTCAAACCATCTACCGAGTTTCTTTAAGTTCTTCGTCCAACACAACATAAATATCATCTAGTTCATACAAATTAATATTGTCTCGATTAAAATATATTCCTTGAACTTCTTCGACATCTTCGTCTGAAACTGCATGAACCCCCTCATCCTCTACATCATCTCATTCTTCAATTTCATCTTCTTCTGCTACGTTATACTTTACGAACCTTTGTTAGGTCCCTATAATACTAGTGTATCCCCCTTATTATTATTGTTAGTGTAGCCCCCTTTTTTTTATTGTTGTGCCCATGTATCCCCCATATTGTTATTGTTGTGCCCCATATAAATCCACTATTGTTATTGTTGTGTCCTTACATTATTATTTTTATGTAGGCTCTCATTATATTGTGACCCCTTAGACTCCTATATATACAAAGGAGGTCTTGTCATTTGGATCATCCAAGAATTGTTCATTTATGTAATATAAAGTAGGTCCCCCCCTCGAAGAGGTTAATTTTTAAGTCGTTGATCTATATTTTCTTATATTTTGAGAGTTGGTTACATAGAATTTGGTATCAGAGCTTTGGATTCTAGGGTTTCGCTTCCTCAAATAGCTCATATTGGAATTTTCGCTATCAATTTCTTTTTCTATGAAGTTTCAGAAGCTGAAATTGGAGCTCATGGAGCTGAAATCTTGGTGATGATCATGTAAGAATTTTAGATATTTTTCCACTATATTTGTGGAGATATGGGATGAAGAATTTAGGGCTTTTACAGGCTCCAGAATTCAGTCTCAAATAGGTGACCTAGGGAAAATCAACATAGCTTTCGTTTCAAGAATCAGATTTGAATTATGTAAAAGTGGTTGAAATCACACAGACTGAAGTTTTCCCTATATCAATTTTAGGTCCAAATTTTGAAATAGTGACACATTTAATCCCTTACAACTTCTCTCTCTCGAACCAATCCATAATCAGGTCATCGTAGGAGATTTGGCATAACTCTATATTAAAGAGTCCAATATTGATCTCAATTGTGGCATTGGAACGAAGATTCATATGGCTACAAAAGTACCAAATTTTAGACCTTGGAGATATGAAATTACATAGTTATCATTGTTTCAAGATCGAGCTCCTAAAAGCAAGAAAAATGTGTGTATTTTTTTCAAAATTGCATAACTTTTGTTTGAAAAATAAGTTTAAAGTGATTCCAAGGGATTATTGAAACATAGATATTAGTATTGGGTTCTAAAATGTCTCCCAAAGAAAATAATTCCACACCCATTAAGCCCTAATAAATATATACTATGACGCATGAAGAGAGAAACTTGCATCATGATATATCAAAATTACGGGACCAAGTGCAACAAACTTCGCTCTGACAAAGAGAAACCAAAGATGAACTAAAAAGGGACATGGATGGTTTAAAAGAAGAAATAAAAGGTGGCATGGATGGTTTAAAATCATACAAGAGTGGTTTAAAATAATATATATATGGTTTGAAGGAAGGTTTGACAAAGTTGCTGCAATAAATGATTCCTAATGGTGAAAAGGTATTCCATGAAACTCATGATGAGAACAAAAGGAATATCAATCATGATTTTAGAGACTCCAATGTTAGGTTTAAAACCTGCCACATTCCAAAGATTGATATGAGGAAGTTTTATGGCAAGGATCTAGTAACATGTATACTATAAATGGATCAATATTTTGATCTCCATGATGTGCAACACTCACAAAAGGTACGCATTGCATCTTTATATTTAGAAGAAAAAAAAAAATCATTTTTCATGGTATCGATGGCTTTGTTCTTGTAAATCACTTGTAACTTGGTCAATTTTTATGGAGGAAATGATAGCACATCATGATGATACAAAGAGCAACACCTTCTTTAGATTGATAAATCTAAAACAAAAGGGTTCAATGGTGGAGCACATTGAGGACTTACAAAAATTGAATATCAGGGTAACTAATATTCCAGATGAGCATAGAATTGATGTATTCATGGGTACTTTAAAGGATAAAATCCAACATGAGGTTCGCCTTTGGGAATCTGATTCAATGGCGAAGGCATTCAAGGTGGCAATAAAAGTTGAAAGAAAAATTATGGCAACAAGGAATTCTACCACTCACAATTATAAAGATGGAAGTTTTTCTGCTCCTAGCATTCCACAACCTACAAGATTGACACCACAGGAATTGGAAGAAAAAGGAGCAAACGAGATTTGTTATAGTTGTCATAGAAATACACTAAAGGTAGTAAGTGTGTTGAGAAGAAATTATTTTACGTAGATTGTGAAGAGGAGGAAGAAAAGGAACAAGAAACATCAAAAGAGGAGGATATACACCAAGAACCAAATCTAAAGAAAGAAAAAATAAATCCAACCATATATTGTAATGCATTGACAGGAATTACCACCCCTCAAACTCTCAAGATAGATGGATATATCAAGAATAAAAAGGTAATAGTGTTTATTGATTCGGGTAGTACCCATAATTTTGTTCATTGCAAGATGGATGAGGAATTGAATTCCTTCTATATCCAACACCATAGTGTCAAGTGATGGTTGCAAATGGAGGAACTATACATTGCTCTGGGAAGTGCCATAATATAAATCTAACCATGGGGGAATATGTATTGAATATTTCAATTTTTTCCATTCCAATGGGTGGTTTTGATGTTGTACTAGGAGTCTAATGGTTACAATATTTGGGGATGGTAGCTTTTAATTTTCAAGAAATTTTCTTGAAATTTTTTTGAGGATGAAAGCAAGTTGAATTAAGGGGTATCGCAGGGAATTCGGGAAAGATAATCAACTCTAATTTCATGACAAAGCTTCTTAAGAAATAAAAATGAGACGTAATTGCACAATTATGCTCACCAGAGGTTCAAACATCAAAATCATTTATTTCTCCCGATCTCCAAAAATAATTGGAAAATCATTCCGAAGACTTTATCACTCCCAAAGGCCTCCCACCTATTGATGATCATGATCATGTTATTCATTTGATTCTATTAAATGTCTCTCCAAACATCAGGCTCTACAGATATCCTCATTCCCAAAAGAGTGATATTGAACGTATGATTGCAGAAATGCTAGAGGCTGGTATAATTCAACCAAGTCAAAGTTATTTCTCTACTACAGTAGTATCGGTGCACAAGAAGGATGGATCATGGTGTGTGTGTCTGAATTATAAGGATCTCAACAATCCCAATATTAAATATAAATTTCCCATTCTTGTTATTGATGAATTGTTGGATGAATTGCATGGAGAAATTTACTTCACCAAGTTGTATCTTCGTTCAAGACATCATCAAATTAGAATAAATACTAAAAACATTCTAAAAACAACATTGATAACACATGAGGGTCATTATGAACTTTTGGCCATGCCTTTTGGCCTTACTAATTCACCTTCCACATTTCAAGGTTTGATGAATTCCATTTTCAAACCCTTTCTTAGAAAATTTGTGTTAGTATTTTTTGATGATGTACTAATCTATTTCAATTCTTGGACGGATCATGTTCAACGTGTTGACAGAGTGCTGAAACTATTAAAGGAGAAATAATTATATTCAAAAACCTCCAAATGTTTCTTTGGAGTACACGATGTGGAATATTTGGGTCATATTTTATCTCATGAGTGTGTTAAGGTAGACCCTAACAAAATTGAATCCATTAAGTTATCGAAAATCCCCACAACAATAAAGCATCTTCAAAGATTTATCAGGTTGACGGGGTATTATCGCAAGTTTGTTAGGAATTATGGGAGAATAGTGGCACCTCTAACATCATTACTAAATAAAAATACATTTTGTTGGACGTTGGAAGAAACTAAGACCTTTGAACATCTTAAAGAGGAAATGTGCCAAGCACCAATCTTAGCTACGCCAGACTTCACAAAAACCTTTATTATGGAATGTGATGCCTCGGGAAATGGAATTGGTTCTATTTTAATGCAAGAAGGAAACCCGTTTCTTTTCAAATTCATCTAATCAAAGCAAAGTATTTACACAAACCTATTTATGAGAAGGAAATGTTGAAAATACCACATGCACTAAATCAATTGCAGTCTTACATAATGGGAAGACACTTAAAGGTAAAAACACATCATGATAGTCTTAAATACTTTTTGGAACAAATATTATCTTTAGAAGAGCAGAAAAAATGTGTCACAAAGGTGTTGGGTTATAAATTTAAAATCATCAACAAAAAAAGGAAGAAAAATGGTGATGCGGATGATGTAAAAATATCTAAATAGATTCATCTGATCTTGTAATGTACTAAAAAAAAATAATGAACCAATCTACAATTTGCGGAAAACCAAATTCGATCGCACAATCACATAATAAGTAAAAAAGAAATTATCAATCGCACAACACAATATGTATCTAGGGAACACAATTTCTCAAAATCATGCTATCTGTATATTGCATAAAGTCAATATCATGAAACAATATAATGTTATTTCACTTCCGGAGAAACCTATGCACTTCGCTAATTATCTCACTCTGATCTAGGCAAAATTGGTCCAATACTTAACCAATTCTCAGCCTCTGTCTGACCAGCCTTGCTTACACATTCTTGGACGAATTGTGGCCCTATTAAATAGGAAATTCACAAGAATTGATTGTGCAATTCCTTCAAGGAATCCTGATGACCTCATGCATTACCTGCACAATTTTCTAATTATATAACTGATAGTTATCTTCCCTTTAACCCCAATCTGAATTGGGCCTTCCTTATAACTGAAATGCAACATCTATTTATAGTGAATTATCAGTTAACTTATTGACCACTAATTGTGAATTAAATCAGATTTAATTCATTGGACCTATCACTAGCTCATCTCTCATTTAAAACTAGTTAAATTTATTTTAACTCAAATAATTGAGTTAATTAATTACAACTCACAAATAACTATAGTTGGACCCTCTAAAACTTAGAGTGGACTCTACCTGCCTCTAGCTCGACCCTCAACTCGAATTAACTAAGCTAACTAAATCTTACTACTTTAGTTAACTCTTACAAGTTCTCATAAGATGTGGAATTACAATTTACTTCTAATTTAATTAAGGGAAAATTAATCTAGAAGCCTCATGGGTGTCATTTTCAATATTTCTTGTTTCCAATTTTACCGCTCCCTCTCAAAAATAAAAGAAATCAATCTATCTCGGTCTGATACCTTTGGAATATTCTACATGCAACACTTCTCTCTAGTGTTGTTGCTCCTGCAACTTCTAAAAATGAAAAGCATCCAAACTAAATCAGTATGATTTATTTGTCTCCATAGTCTATGACTACTACTAGATATTGCATTTTCTATTGAAAACTTTGCGTTGTTGTTGACTCTGCATATGTTGCATCTGCACTGCTGTCAACTCTGATCTACGGTCCAGTATCTGAATTGTGTCACTCTTATATCTAACGGCATCAATCGCTACCATTAGGGGAATTTTGAGGTCTAAATTGGGCCTCCTAAGGAAATTATAAAATAATAGTGCAAATAATATAATAAGATTAAATTACATCGTCAAATTTTAAAGGGAAAAAAGAAAAACTATTTTTTCAACCCGCATTTTCAACTTATATCCCTAGGGGTTTACTCAAATTTCAATCGAGAAGACTCGTTGGATGCAAAATTTGATTACTCATCCGAGGAGTACTCATGTTTCATACTTTCGATGGACCCTGCTACATGAAAAATGAGAAATATACGAAAAAACTTGATTGCGATCATGTTTTTTCATGTATTTCTCATTTTTCGTGTAACAGGGTCCATCGAAAGTACACAACATAAATATTCCTTAATGAGGAATTAAATTTTTCATCCAACGAGTACTCCTGCTCGAAATTTGAGTAAAATAGTACAAAAATAAGTTGAAAATATAAGTTGAAAAATAGTTTTATTATTTTATTATTTTTTAATCTTTTTAGTTTTTTTACCCCAAAAATGGTGAATCATTCCCCATGGTTGACATCATCATCTTGAATCATATTAGTTCTTATAAAGTTGTTTTTGGTTGTACATTTTTCTTACAGGGTCCATTTTAGACCTCAAAAGTTCTCTAATGTGATCCATCCTACTATTGTGTATTGTGGGCTCTTGTAGCAAGGTAATGATCTATGAGACAAGACATCTCAATGAACCTTGCCCAGATTTTTTCTCTTGAGATTATGACTTCACATCGCCCCACCTCTCACCTCTCATATGAAGTCCTCAGAGAATTTTATCAAAATCTTGACCCTGCCAGCAGAGCCAAAACCTTGCAGTTTTCCATGACATTTAATACCCCAATAACTGCAAAGAACCCTCCTTGTCCCTCATCTACCTTTTCTGATAGGACCCCAACACATGATATATGTTTTATCTTATTTGTTAGGTTATCACATTGATCAGTGGGTAGCGGAAGTTGTGATAGGTTTCTTGTCCACTCTTTCCCCAGGAGCTAAATCCACAGTCTTGTTCAACTATGCTCAATTTATTGCAGAGGCCATTCATGAGCAGTTTTTAAAGTTTGATACAGAGGAAGTTTTCAAATACTCCTATGTGTTGGTATATATGTTTGTCCATTTCCAGTCTAGAAGGTTTTGGTTTCAGTTGTTGACGGTAAATGAAGATAATGAGCCCCAATCTATCATATTCTGGACTACCCTGCTACTAAAAAATCAAAAGGACTTTACATACAAGGATTTTGTGGATTCATTTGTGCATCCAGCCATCAACACACTCAATGATGCAACGTAGCCCAAGATAAGTGAGGAAATCAAAAAAAGCATGCAACTAACAGAGCGAATGAAGACAGCAGATTGGTATTTGTATCAAAACTACACAGAGATTCGAGTCTATGGAAGTGAGCTAGCTCCCTACAAACTATCAAAGTTCCTCTCCATGAGGGTCTTTGTATTGGAATACATAAGACAAATGATAAATGCAAATGAGCTCCACTTTGTCTCTGCAAAAAAGAAGACTCAATTTAGGATCAATTCACAAATTGGACCCTTCATCTGCAACAGTAGAGCAGCCAGAGAGGAAGCAGAAAAAGATGTTGAAGGAGATGGGTTTCAACCACAGTTTCACTTGGTCTTATGACCCTGCAGGAATCATCTTCAAGAAAAGGGTGGAAATCAAGTCCACACCCTATATTCACACACACAGGCCTTCAATTGAACAATATGCCAATCAAATGGAATGGGTAACTAATACCCTCCGTGAAGAGGAAGAACTAGTGCTCTCCACTCCAGGTGTGGTGCAGAGCCCAACATCACAAGGGAGGGAGAATGCAAAAGGAAGAGAAGACAAGGGGAAAGAGCAAGAAAAAGAGATAGGGAGCAAAAGGCCAAGAGAGGATCATTCACCTTTGGTCATTGATACCTCTAACAGAGAATTCAAAATAAGATATAGGAAGAGGGCCCGAGTGCATATGGATATTGATCAAGGAGGGGAATCAGGGCAGCAAACAATGGACTCCCCTACATCTACTACCACAACATTTCTAAAGCAGAAAGCCTTACAGACATCTACTTCCAGACTGACCATAGAAGGTCAAGAAAGATCAGTTTATGATACATTCAAGGAAATAAAATTGAGAAATGAGGTGGTGAAGACCAAAACTTACAACCAATTCTGGAAGCTGACCCCAAGTTCACAAAGCAAGCTACTGTATGCTTTTGACACTGAGAAGAAAAGGATGCAGATGGCATTTCTAAAAGCTTTGGTCCCACGACCAGAAGGAGCAGGAGATTACAAGAAGGTATCATTTGAATTTAATGCTAGGGACATCCATCCCATTGATCAGATGGAATTACACAAGCAGACTGGAGAGATGGTGGCCTCCACCCTGACAAGTAATGCTTTGAGCTTTTCAAAGCTTCGGATATCCTTATCCAATGCTCAATCACAACTCAGGATAGAAAAAATATCTGCCATGGCTAAACACTCAAGGATCAAGTCTTTAGAAGATTTAATAGTGAAGCTGGGTCATGACCCAACCAATGTTCAAGTTGTGGAGGAGATTTTGAATAAGAAGAATGTTGATATAGCAACCCTCATAAAACAACTCAAGATGCCGGTAACAGAAGATCCCCTGGCGAAAGGCATTGAGGAAGAGGAATCACAGAAGGCAGAGCTATTGAAATTGGTTGTAGAACAATCTGCCCAAATCAAACAAATGGAGAATGAAATGGAGAAACTATTGAAAGAGAAAGAAGAGGCAACTTGAGGTACACTCATCCCAGTGGAAGCTAACCCCATCTCAACAATTCCATCAGTTTTTCCCACCGCTGCTAGTACACTTAGTATGATAGACCAGCTGTCAAAAGCCATGGAAATCATGACCCTACAGTGACAAGAGATTCCGAAATGGGAGGCACAAATTGGCATCCTAAAAGATCAAAAGGGCAGGACTGAAACTACCCACGAGATAGCCAAGAAGGAGATTGAGAGATTGGATAAGGCAGAGAAGGAATTTGCAGGACTGCAGCATTCTGAGCCAAATGAAGTTGATAATCTAGGGTAGTATCATTAAGTCAATGGAAGAAATATGGCGCCCCATCAACATCATTTTTGAACAAAAAGAGTTGGTGGACAAATGCGCAGTGACCATTGATAAAGCAAATCAGGAATTAGAAAACATGCCAAAAACAACCCCTAAGATTATAGAATTCCGAACTCCTTAGACCAGCTATGAGCTTGAAGTGTTAGATGTACTACACATAACAACAACCATAGCAGAAGTGAAGAGAATCATCACTAAGAGAAGTTTAGTAAGGCAATTAGAGGAGAAGTGTCGTGAGCTGGACATGGCCATCAATAGGTTTCTGAACAAGATTGAACCCCTGATAGGAAAAGGATTGCCCTCAATGTTTACAATTAATAAGAAGTTGATCCAAAGGGAAGATTATATGATCAAACTCAGAGAAACAGCGAATGATGTCACCAAATTCACTAGCATCCATGGAAGAGTGACTAGAAAAGTTATCTGGGATCTCTTGAGTAATGACATCTTTATTCAACATGTCTTCCTTACCAGACCCACTTTCGGCAAATACACCGAGGTGGACGAAGTATACCGACAAGTTATAAGCATGAAGATCCCCAGCCAAAGAGAGTGGAATAGATTGTGCACATTTCAAGATTGAAGAGGCACAATAGACACATCAGCACAACCATCGGTTGATTAGAAGTGCCAGCAGTGCATTCTCCTTTATGATTTATGCAGTGGTGGCCCAGAGAGAGCTAGATGTCAGAACCACCCTACGTTGCCTCCTCGCAACCATCTCAAACACCTCCAAATCATTTGTTGGATTCATGAAGCGCCGCCTAAGTTTTTACATTCTTGAAGAGTCTAATTTCAGTTTGTTTGTAATAAATGAAGTTTGTCAAAGTAGAGTAGGGAAAACCGACTTAGTTGTTAGTTAAATACTGCTAAAATTCTCATTATCAAGGGTTGGATATTTTAGCACCTATATTGTAAAAACTACTATTGGAGCACTGTAATTTTGGAGCTGGATATCAATAATCAAAGAAAGTTTACAGGATTCTTGAGTTGTGTTAAAATGCTGATGTCTTTCTTCTCTATTTAAATGTTTCCATTGTTTTCTCTGTTGTGTATCTGCTCATCTAATTGTAAGTCAAAAATTTTAGATTAAGATTCATAGCCAGAGCACCTTAATTTTGTCTGCATTTACAATCTGAATGTTTTTTCGCTGAAGTTTGATTAAAGAATTCTTAATTGCTCTTTAGTCAATATTGAACCTTACTATTTCTTTCACCTCATAATTCATACAGCTCTTAAGATCCATTTAGCACAGTTAGTTTTCACTATGATTTGCTATTTAGTCAATATTGAACCTTACTATTTCTTTCACCTCATAATTCATACAGCTCTTAAGATCCATTTAGCACAGTTAGTTTTCACTATGATTTGTAAAATGTTACATTTTACAAATAATCTTTTGAATTGAACTTGCAACCAGTTACAAATAATACTCTGAATTTGTTACCATTTACAGATAATCCTCCGAATTTGTTACATTTTACAAATAATCTTTTGAACCCCATCTGAACTCAATTTTCTATCAAAAACCTCCTCTGAACTT
This sequence comes from Pinus albicaulis, assembly GCA_034641835.2. NCBI lineage: Eukaryota > Viridiplantae > Streptophyta > Pinopsida > Pinales > Pinaceae > Pinus > Pinus albicaulis. The sequence goes on from CM076574.1 coordinate 1,168,315,478, forward strand.
GCAACCAGTTACAAATAATCCTCTGAATTTGTTACTGTTTACAAATATTACAAATAATCCTCTAAATTTGCTACATTTTACAAATAATCTTTTGAACCCTCCTAAACTCAATTTTCTATCAAAAACCCCCTCTGAACCCGTTTGCAAATAATCCTTCAAATTTGTTACATTTTACAAATAATCTCTTGAATTGAACTTGCAACCAGTTACAAATAATCCTTCTAAATTTGTTACCGTTTACAAATAATCCTCCGAATTTGTTACTTTTTACAAATAATCTTTTGAACCCCTCTGAACTCGATTTTCTATCAAAAACCCCCCTCTGAACTTGCAACCAGTTACAAATCACGCTCCGAATTTGTTACTGTTTACAAATAATCCTCTGAATTTGTTACATTTTACAAATAATCTTTTGAACCCCCCTTGAACTCGATTTTCTATCAAAAACCCCCTCTGAACTTGCAACTAACTACAAATAATCATCTGAATTTGTTACCATTTACAAATAATCCTCCAAATTTGTTACATTTTACAAATAATCTTTTGAACCCCCCTGAACTCAATTTTCTATCAAAAACCCCCTCTCAACTTGCAACCAGTTACAAATAATCCTTTGAATTTGTTACAGTTTACAAATAATCCTCCAAATTTGTTACATTTTACAAATAATCTTTTAAATTCATTTTACAAATAATCTTTTAAATTTATTACCGTTTACAGATAATCTTTTGAATTTGTTACCGTTTACCTATGTTGCACGAGTTTCTGATATACTTCTGACGAGAACGAGTATCCAGCATGTCCAAATCTTGCCAATCAAGATTTGCCAAGCACCTCATCTTCATTTGGATGGAAGGGCTTTCCATAACCGAGTTGTTTCGCTTAATTCAAGACCCATTTCTAGATCTAAACCCAACAGCATACCCTTCCCTTCTTCATTTGGATGGAAGGGCTTTACATAACCGAGTTGTTTCGCTTAATTCAAGACCCATTTCTAGATCTAGACCCAACAACATAACCTTCCCTTCGCACAGTTCCATGAGTTTAAGCAGACACCCAAGATGGGAACATCAAATACACCTAAGTTTGCACTTATTCACTGCAATGAAGCTCCCAAAACGTCAAACTGTGTTGCAGTTAAGTTCCTGAAAAGTTCCAAAGTACCCAATGAAGCTCCCAACAATTTTGGAGCGTTTCCTACCAGCACCCAAACTCCCAAGAGCAGATAAATGCCCAAACTACCAGGAACAAAAGAGTTTGAGGTACGTGCTCTCCAATACCTGGGAGAGGTACCCATGTAACTATACAAATAACTGTTTGCCTAGGAGAGGTACCCATGTAACTATACAATAACTGTTTGCCTAGGAGAGGTACCCATGTAACTATACAATAACTGTTTGCCTAGGAGAGTTACCCAGGTAACTATACAAAGTTTCCCTGGGAGAGGTACCCATGTAACTGCCTGGAAGCGGTACCCGTATAACTATGAGGGTAACTATTTCAAGCGAATTAATTGAAAACCCCACCATATAAACTTGTATTCAAACCCTCTGATTCTGATTTTGTCACCGGCTGCAAATAAATGGTCTTTTATATTCACGTCTTTTTAATTAAATTAGAAAAATAAAAAATAAAACAGTGAAGGACTATACCATCACTTGCTGTTAGATGCACCGGCAAACTTCAGAGCGTAACGACTGGTGGCACCACTGACATTAATGAACTCGATGCTTTCTGTTGAACTTCCGTCAGAGGCTGGGTTTTGTATTCACATTCAATTTATAGATTTTCCACACACGTCAATTACGGATACAGTTTTTGACTCTATTGACACGTTTTCATTTGTGTATTCTGTGCGATATAGTGTATATCTCATAAAAGGAAATTGTTTGATCTTAATGGGTTTCAAATAAAATCATTAAATGGATTCCTCACGAACAAAGTTATGGACTTTCAGGGTGTAAGTACATCTACCAGTCATGCTCTCTTCTTTATTCAAGGTCTTCATGCTGATTCTTCATGATAGCCTGGCAATTGAGGATATATTTTCAATATATACTAGCTTTACCGACTAAAAACAATAGCCTAGCAATTAAGGATATGTTTTCAATATATACCAGCTTTACAGACCAAAAACAGTTTGGACATTTGATGGGAAAACAGACCAACTAATTATCCGACTGCCAGAAACTGTATTCACGTTCAATTTCGACATTTTCCACATAGAGATCAATTCCGGTTACAACTTTTGATTTTATTGACATGTTTTAATTTCTTTGATCTCAACGATTTCAAATTGAATCAGATATGGATTCCTCATGAACAAAAGTTGAGAACTATGGGGTATTGAGACTTCTACTAGTCAAGCTCTTCTCTATTCAGGTTCATGGCAACAATAGCTTGGCAATTAAGGATCAGTTTTGAATTAAGGATCAGTTTTCATTATACCAGTCATGCTCTTCTCTATTCATGTTCTTGGTTGGCTGGTTCTTAACGATAGCTTGGCAATTAAGGATCAGTTTTCATTGTACCAGTTTTATTGTACCATTTTCTCTATCCCAAGCTACCATTTCATTTGGTAAACAAATTAACTTATAGAGTAGTCTAAAATACCCACAAATTAGCTTTGAAAATAATGGAAATTCCAGCAAGATTATGACAAAATCTAGCAGAAATTTTTGAAAATCTGAGTTACAGCTGTCAAGCTTCAGGATTTTGAGTACTCCAAGGGGGTTCTTGATAGTGCTAAACCCATTTCTACCATAAAAAAAACATTCAAACACCAACACTCTAGCAAGAAAACTGCCGTCCAGGCTATTCTGTGGCATCGGTAGACCACCTTAACTTATTATCAGACTGCCAGATACTGTAGGCCTCTAAAGTCATCAGAGAACAGGCTGGTCAGACTGCCAGATACTGTAGGCCTCTAAAGTCATCAGAGAACATGCTGGCAGACTCTTTCGCTTGATGTTTCAGGTTTCCAATCCACAGAGAAATGGATGCCTAGTAAAAACAGGCTGGCAGACTCTTTTGCTTGATGTTTCTGTTTCAGGCCTCCAATCCACAGAGAAATGGATGTCTGGTAAAAGGATGGATTTGTGATTGAACACTAGGCTTCAGCGACTCAAAAACAGAAATCAAATTCAAAGGGTTGTCAATAAAGTTCGAATCCTGATGTACAGCAGAAACCATGCGAAAAGGATTAAACAGATGCCTATTAAAAAACACGGATTTGTGACTGATCCCTGAGCTTCACCAACTCAAAAACAGAAATCAAATTCAAAAAATTATCAATACCGAAAGCTGATGTACAGCAGAAACCATGCTTAAAATATGAAAGAATCAAGCCCAGACAACAATAATGGTGTGACCGTATTTCCTTTCATCAGCAATAATGATTAACTGGGGTCACCTATCTTCTAGAACATTTAATCTCGCAGTACTCCATAACAGATACAGACGATATACATCCAGCAGGCGAGCAATAAGCACCCGAGTACAATGTGGATATACAACAGTATATATACGCAACAATTTATATACACACCATTGTATATCCTGCAGTGTACAGCGAACAATGCGGGGTGCACAAGCATCGCCTTTCTAGCATGTTTCATTTGGAAGTGCCCGGAACCATTTTCAGAATAATTAATGCAACTATCAAACTACTGAAAACTAGCTCATATAAACTATTAGCATCTATTAGACTTGTCAGCAAAGAAAACCAATAACAGTAGCATTGCAATAACAATAATGATGAATTGGGGCCATCTACCTTCCATCTCTCTGTGCTCCATATTGGATACAAATGATATACAACCTCAAGCAGGCAAGAAATAAGAAGACCAGTGTCCAATGAGAATATAAAACTGTATATATACTGTTTGTTTAATGCACAATACACAATACAAATAAATAAATATGTATATATATATATATTGCGGAGTACAATGAGGATATATAACTGTATCTATACTGTTTGCTTAATGCACTATATATATATATATATATATATATATATATATATATATATATATATATGCACACACACAATTGTATATACACTGCGGGGTGCATAAGCGTCGCCCCCATGTATCATTCGGAAGTGCACATAACCATATTCAAAGGAATTAATGCAAATATCAGAAGCTGACATAAAGTATTACCATCTATTGGGCTTAGCAGTAAAAAAATTATAACAAGGCTAGATGAGATACCATGTCATGGGTTAAACCATCCAAGTCATTGTAATAATACTAACTAATACTAAATCAGCAAATAGTAAAAGCGGTGCCAGTTTCCTCAAAATGAATTTTGCAATTATGCTAAAATAAAAAGGGGAAAGATCCAAATGCTTTCTTTAACACCGAAATACGAGTGTTTTTTTGAGCGGGTGGAACCTCCAAACAACATTAACAGAACATATAATAAATAAAACGTATTTTAACAGAACATACAATAGTATGTCAAATGGATGAAAAAAAACAAAATATGTTCTCAAAACAGTGTATTAAAATCTGCAATAGTCAACTCACTATGTTAGCTAGAAAACGTTACATTAGCATTAACATCAAACCCCCATTGCTAAAGACTTGAAATGTAGAAATAATTGTTCTCAAGTTACAGCAAAGGAAGTAAGATACAGTGCCCCGTACTAGAAAGAACTATACCCCAAATCTCCGAGAGGCAACTTGACCTCAAACCAGTTGCATAAAAGGTTTCTCTGAATAAATTGTAGGACGAAACACTAAACAAAAACAAGATATTTCTAAACGACCAAATCTTCAAAACTGGGATTCAGCATCACTTGAAACATTTGGAATCCAACAAAGGCTCACCCTCAAAGGGCTCTTGATCTTCAATCATGGCATTCACACGCTCTTTCTGAGCCTCATCATTGATGTCCACCTTAGTCCATTCATATAATTCCATATCGTAGCATTCATCCATAACGAACTTGGGAATTTCTAGGCCACGGAAGAGCCATAATCCCTTGACTTTAAAAGGACCCTTTTCTCCAATGATAAGCATCTTTCCAAAAGCATACTTGCGTGCAAGATCCATGCGCTGCAAGAATCCTGTGACTTTGTTCAATGTGACATATGAAACTGTGTTCTCATCATTGTATTTGTACTCACAGAACCACAAGGAATAACCCTCTGGATCATACATATCCCAGAACCCTGCACAATCAGAGACAGTAAGCGACGACAAAAATAAAAAATAACCCTGTGACAGAATATCATATCATAAAATTTGGCATCAGCTGATTGGAATCTGGGTAAATGCACATTTTAAATTAAAAACCAAATTATCAGTATATTCTGAAACCATCATATAAATGTAAATGTATATTCATTCGAAGAGTTCCAAAGATCACATAATCTCAGACCAGAAATTTAAACAAAAAAAGGCCATGTATAGGTTTTGACATGAAGTTAACCCTCACCTTTAATAGCAACCTCTCGAAAATTAGTCTTCGTGTTCGAATAAAGTCTCTTCCAGTCATCAAGAATCATTTTACTTGGTGGCAGAAGATCAAGAGTATTTTTTGGCTTTGGCTTGGGGGCCTCCTCTTCCTCATCGGCTGCTGGAGTATCCTCAACCTTGGGCTTTGCAGGTTCCTTTTTTGGGGCCTCGTGTTTAGGCTTTTGCTTTTGTTCCTTGGTTGCAGCAGCCTTCTTAGTCTGCACAACTGGAGGAACAGCATCTACTTGTTTAACTTCACCGATAATCTTCTTGAATTTAGGTTGATTAACCATAGTCCAAAAGTACCGCTCAACATGAGGAAACTCTTTAGTGAAGTCTTTTGGCATGCAAGACGTAAAACCCAAATACAAGTTGCATGTCATAATAATGTCTGCCAATGACATGGAATGCCCAACCAGATAGGTATTTGTAGCCAGGTGTGAATTCAATGCAGCTAAACCTCTTTTAAGGCCAGCAATGGTGGCCTCCTCTGCCTGCAATATCAAACACTGCAGTTCAATTACTTCTGCTAACATCCATAATAATAAATTTGGCATAAAATTGTTCTGGAACAACAACAGACCGGTGGGAGGTACACTCCAAATCCAATTCGAGGATAGTACCACCGCGTGATGTTTATATCAATTTCAAAAGTAGAAAAATCTATCCACTGTTCAACATGGGCCTGAAATATCCCACAGTATGTTAAAAGTAATTAGTTTGGTGAATCATAGAAATTAGAAATGACAAAAAACCATAAAAAAGAACGCTCTCTAATTAACATTTGAGAACATATAAATATTTCAGAAAACAGAAAGATAAAATGGCAATACAACTCACGTAATCAATAACTGAAGATCCCAACAGGGAATTATCACCCTTCAATCGTGCAACTGCAAAGAGAAAATGAATCAGTGGCATCCATTCAATGAGGAATGCACTTAATTACAAAAGCACAGCATAAAATGAACTTGAAACACCATTCTCACCATAACGTGCAATGGCATTACTCTCAAAAACTGCACCCTCTGGTGTCTCCAAAACTGGAACCTGTCAAACCCAGTTCAAAAATATATAAATGAATCAAAATACGGTAAATAGAAAACACAATGTCAAGTAACAGTGGCCAACAAATCCTAACAAATAACACCATAACCTCTAGCATACCTTGCCTATAGGATTCATTTTAAGAAATTCTGGGGATTTATTTGTCACCCCCATTTGAAAATTTGGGGCCAAGCTGACTTTTATACCAACATACTCTGCGGAAATCAGTGCTTTAAAGGCATTTTTATTGGTAGAGCCTGCATGTAAAGTCTGCACAAATGATGTTACAAAAATATCAGCAAAGTTACAAATGAGAAATAACTATATAATACATCAAATATCTTCCAAAGAATTTTTCATGGATATTTTATTGCAGAGTTCTAATGTAGTAGAATCTACTCCTGGGATCTCTTTAGTCAATCAATAGATGAATTTGGGGAACTAAACCCTTATTTCACATCAAATAAAATGACATTACTATGTTTATAATACAAGATTGAAACAAACATTACTAATCAAATTAGAAATACACCCAAGCATGCCCCATTAAGCTAACACCGTGGAACTCATCTCAAAAGATTCATCTGGAGCACTTATGTTGCTTGCCTATATGAACATGCTTCTAAAGAGAGATAGATGCACCTTGTACTCTATCTTTACTGGGAAAAGGGATAATACAGACATCATCTGTGCCACCTCAAAATACTCACCTATCCCATGATGCTTCTGAAGAGAAAAAGATGTATTGCATGGGAATGTATACTCTACCCTTGGGAATAGATAAAAAAACATCCCCTATCATTGCAGATATCAATCCCAGCAGAACTTTCCAGGAGTTGAGGTTGCTCGTAAAATAAAACATGCACTCACTTGAGCATCACTGACGGGCCCACTATATTTGCCACAAACCCTAAATCCCTCTTCTAGTAACAGGAGTGTAATTTCCAGATTTGTCAATGTTTAATTTTAGTCTCAGGTTTACACATTCAGAATTTTCACTAAATTTCACACCACTTTGCACATCATAGATGAATCTTGGAGTAAGTTTTCTAGTTCACATAAATTTCAGTTTTGTTTTTCAAAATTTAAACTTTTTATACACAATAAAAACTTATATATTAATTATCCTGACAACCCCCTGCGTCAGATTTCAAAAAGTGGCATCCCTGGCCTCGTCCATAAAACCCCAAACCCAGGCTATTTAGAAATATACGTCAAAAGTATAAAATGCCACTTAGATTAAATTGGAAACTAATATGATGTTATGCCTACCCATGTCCATTATAACTTGAAATTTGGGTGCCTTCCCATTACCATAGTAGGATTTTGCAATAGATTGTTGTACAAAGATAAAGAATCTAAAACTAATACTACATTCTCAGATTCACCACCATGTTCATAACAACTTGTCCTATATAGTTTAACTCTATTTCAGACCACTTTTCATAGGCAGGTTAAATCCCTACTTAGTTTAGCCATAATTTAATAAATTCTGGCAACTATTACTAAATCAACCACAAGGAAAGGGCCAGATAAGTGAAAGCGGGGCTCTATTATAGTTCCACAATTTGATCCTCGATTAGTTTCATGCGGGGCAGTGTGTAAGCAACATCCAAAGAAGATACTACTAAATCTAAGACAACCAGAAAAGCACCAGATCGGGCTCTGTTACAGTTCCACCGTTTGATCCTCAAACAGTTTCAGGCCGGGCAGTTATACAGAGCAAGCAACATCCAAAGAAGATAGTAATAAATCTAAACTAAGCAAGAGTAAATTGGTCGTAATGAACCAACACAACAAAGCTTTGAAATCTGAATCAAGATCAACAGTCCATTTTGTGCAATAAATCCCGCCTGTGGTCAGCGATAATTGTTAAATATAAAATGACAAAGACCAGTGCACACATACTGTGACATAGTAAGAACATAGGTATGCCAAATAAGCACGAACAGGTTTAAATTCCAAGTACCTTTAAGCTAAAAAGATTTATAAAAGAAAATTAATGGCAACTCTACACCAAATATGTCTATACGAGGATAATTGTCTAGCACAATTTGGTGATTTGTAAGAACTGTGGGCTAACAAGCAACCAACCAGTGAATTGATAGAGAGTAGAAAGAATTGATGCACGTTTTAAAACCTAGTGCTATTCTAAGACACGAAGTATCTAGATATTCCAGATAGCACACCAAAAAAGTATCCTTTTTATATCAACCAACCCTAAAATTTGCCAGTTGCAACCAGCTAATTACATCTGAAGGAAAACAATAACATCAAGCTAAAGACAAATCAATGTACCCTCGAAGCCCTAACAATATTCTGAAACACAGAAATATGGATCTAGAAAAATCATGTTTTAAACGAAATCAACAGAGGTGCAAGTAAATACAAACAGAAGCCACTCACCAGTGCCATAGTTTCAGAAACCGATTGTAAAGCCTTGTAGGCCACTCCGAGTGTATGCAACTCAATGAATAGTTAGTATTCAGCCTGTGCAAATACAACATTTATTAGACGTGTTCTAATAACATTTTAGCTTCTGAAAACAATTTCAAGAAACAATATTCATAGTAGTCCACAGCAAATTTCAGATCTTAAACATATATAACAAAGATACTGACAGGCCCACAAACCCCCATACAACCTCATAACAGAATACATCATTTCTTATATTTCAGGGCCAGCTATAGAGACCTAGAGCGGCCAAAAACACGAATGTTTTTTTGGTATCTAGCCCTAGACAATAACCCGGTACAAACAGAACATATAGACAACACGGGAAGCTCATAGAAGCTACCCAGCCGCTTTCAGAGACTTCTTCCACAAACCCATCTCAAAACAAATTACACATCGGTATGAAGGATGTCTCGAACAGAACCCACCTCAAAATTACGCATGTTTCAATCCGAACCCACTTCAAAATAACAATAAATCATAAAACCCAAATGCAATAGAATGCAGAATTGAATGAACAGATACAGTGGAACAGCCACAAATAAAACCAAATACCGAGAAAAAAAACATATGAAAGATAGCAGACCTACCCACAACAAACAGATAAAAATCGTCTGAGACTCTATGGCAGAAGCGCCTCCCTCCTCAGAAATGTCGAGAGCCAGAAGATCATTTTTCGAGTTCTTGGCCACGGGCCAACTTTAAAGTAAATGGAAATTGCCCGAAGCTGCCCGGTCCTTACGGGGCAGGTTTGCAATGCTCATCTCGAGATCCTGACGGTTGATTTACTGCCCGGTTTGCCCTTGAAAACCCTTTTGACCCTATAAAACCCTTGCGTTTTGCTCGACTTTGTTTGTGTGGACGTGGTTTTTGTTCCGTTTCTTTAATTTTTCCTTAATTTTTCCCCAATTTTGGCCTTGATCAGTCCACTTTTTCGAAATACCCCCTTTTCATAATAACAAATAAATATAATAAACGGTGCGAAAGTTAAATTATAATTAAGGGTAGGTTTTTTGGGGTGGGTTAAAAGCTTTATATTAAATATCATTTTTTGGGATTCAATTGTGTTAGGGATTGAGGGATTGAAGCTAGTGAAATGAATCACATAGCGTAATCATCACTTCTGGGCTTGCACCCGGTAACCAAGACTTCTCGGGAGATCACCCATCCCATATCGCCTCTAGCTCAAACGCACTTAACTGTGGAGTTTTCCCCATAATCAAGCCCACATAACTTGCTAGCCCATTTGCAAAACCTTTGCAAGTATTGTGTCTCATGAACCATTCAAGTAGAGCTCCCTTTGCTCTTTTGTATTTAAGTATTAAGGGGTTTTCGCAGTGCATTATATTAGATATCATTTTTCAGGATTCAACTGCGATAAGTAAGTCATTCATCTATGACCATTTCCATGATGGGTAGTCGTAACTGACTCATTTCTCATGATTTTTTAATAGTCAACTTAGCACTCATTGCATCGGGTGATGCTCACGGGGGTGAAGAAGTGGGATTGAAACTAGTGAAATGAATCACATAGCATCAATCATCGAGATATATGATTTTTCCAGATTGGTGGTTGAGGAATGTGTTCCTCTTCACAATATTATTTATGATAAAACAAGGATTGTAAATCCCTATACAAACCTACATACAAAAGTTTTTATACATAGTTATACGTTATAGTTGGCACATATTCATCTAACCCACAGCAAAGCTCAATAACTGACAAACATACCAACAAAAATAAGACAAACATAAACACCATGGTTGTCTCATAAACAATAAAATGCATAGCAATACGTCGAAACCGGCACATATACAGACGGAAGCAAAGACCACTAGAAAAGACAAAAGCTCCATTGACCGGGCCGAAGTCAAACTCATAAGTCATCATACTGCAAAGCCAACCAACTAAATCACTAATCATTTTCTGAAGTGGAGATTGTCACAGAAGCCCTTGCACTTGAACCTAGTGGATCCAACAAATCTCGGCTATCTAATTCACAAGCAGTGTGTCCCTCCACATGTGTCAGGCGGGAGTTAATCTTGTCGAGGCATAAGCATTGATTTCTAAACATCCTTTTAATGTCTTCCAGGGTGGTGAAGACATTATACTACTCCACTTGTTTATCTTTCAAGATCAAACCTAGCAAATTCTTCATTTGCCATTGTAGAGCCACAAAATTCAGATATTGCTTCTTCCTACCCCTCATGTGCCAAGGATCAGGAACTCGTGATGACATGCCCTCCAGGATTTCAAAATCGAAATGGGATTGTCTCTCAATCCCTACTTGAATCTCTAGCTTGTGAATTTCCTTCCTTGTATCTGGCAGAATAACGTTGAAGTAGGTAGAAGTTGAGTCATAAGCGAAGACTCGCACTCCTCTCTACCCCTGCGTAGCACTGCCACCACCCCCCTTCCCCCATCTACACCACATCTCTTTTCTCAATGGTATAGATAAGACCTGGGGGGTATACTTGAAGCACCCATTGTAAATGTTGGAAATAATGGGGGGGGGGGGGGTGAATCAGTATTCCTTTCAATTAGCGCATTAGTTAATCTTCAATTATTATCAGTGTTTGTACAATGATAGCAGCAAACAAGAGGAACACAAATGCACACAGTTTTTAAGGTGGAAACCCAATCCGGGACAAAAACCACCTAATGATTTTCTAATAATTCTTTAATATTCAACTCCAATTGAAAATAAAGCTCCAACTTCCTAGAATCTAGAAAGCATTCTTCTCCAGCTCCCACTGGATGGACGCTCCAACGCCTGAGATTCTTCAGTAGTAACTGAACGGATGCCCCAACACCCAATGAGCTACAACTCACCCTACCACCACCCTACCACCCTATAGAAGAATAAAAGAAGAATGGAATCCCGTACTAGGGAATATGGTCCACTTTACAATAATATAGAATGATGCAGAAGAAGAAGATATACTAGACCATAACCCCAACTTTGACATAACCACCTAATGATGATCCTAGACCTCCCAACACTGCCTCTTCAACCCTTGGCAGATAGACACTAGTACAATTTGTATAATAATGTATTTACAATGACTAAGTACAATGATACCTTTACAATGATTGTATGTAGTGCTGCCCACTTGAAGACTTCATATGATGAACTTATTGTTGTTGTTATGCACCTTGGTTGTTGTTATTGTCATGCTACCATCTGCTGCACCTTGTTTTGGTTTTCTGCCGTTGAAAGTCTGGTCCTTTGCAATCCTTGACAACACATGATCTAGCTTTTTCTTGCCTTCTAGGAGCTCGATATTGAATCTGGTGTATCTCTGTTATTTCAGATCCTCGATATCTTATTTCAGTCTCGTAGTAGTCCTCTGAGTCCTCTTTCCAATGCCACAGGTCTAACCCAGTTTGGATTCTTCAAGAGAGAGTTATGCCCAATTTCTCACACTGCCCTAATTATGGACTGTTTCAGCATAGCGCACTTGTACGGCATGCCACGTGTCACTTCTTCTTCATTTGCCTCTGAAATTGATAGAGCGAAAACTACAGACTGTGCAATATCTACCACTTTTTACGGAATTCCAATCCGATACTCAGAGAGAGAGTTATGACAATTTTCCCAAGGTCACTTATTTGAGATGAATTTCAGGAGCCTGCAAAAACCCTTACTTCCACAAATCATATCTCCAAAAATATTGCGCAACTTGATCTGAAATTTTTACTGCAACTTCCTCAGGATTTCGTCTTCGCCTCATAAAAATTTCAGCTTCTGAGCCTTCGTAGAAAAAAAGTTAGAGCGAAAATGCCACGATGACCTGTTTCAGATGGTTGAATCCCATCCATAAGGAGGCAATGAAGATCACAATTTATATGAATGCTTAAGTTGAGAGGGGCTTCAACAAGCGAACGTGGGAGGGATTTTAGGAGCTTAAAAAATATTAATTATGACTTTTCAATGACCCATTCCCCAATCCCATGGGGTTTTAGCCCACTAACTAGGGTACAAACTTCAAACATGAATATATCTCAAACCGTGAAGAATTACATGGCGTGCCATATATCAACGGAAACATCTCGACAAGTAGAAACCATCAAAAGCATTATTGACCTAGAATATATTAATTTGATAGGTCAAAATTCCCATGCAATATTGGGTTAGCCCTGGTGCTGCTTAGGTTGACATCAATGACAACCGCGGATCAAAAATCTCCCCCTTTTGAATTGATGGCAACACAAGTACTCCCCCTGCGATCATGACACCTCTTCCTACAACATTCTCTCCCCCTTTGGCATCAATGGCAAAGGGTAACTCCTCCTGAAACACAACCATCCTACAGACCTGTACACACTTCCACTTCCATTGACACACAACCGTCCTGCAGACCTGTACACACTTCCACTCCCCCTGACACACAACCGTCATGCATACCTATAATCTAATGAGAACCTGGGAGAATCCCAAGCTTTTGACGAAGATATTCCAATGCTGACGAATATTTAATATGTGATTCTTTTGGTGCTGCTTGGAATCTTGCTACTTGTCCAACTTCTTGCATAACATCTGGTCGGGAGGCTGTTACATATAGAAGACTACTAATCATAGATCTGTACAACCTTTGATCCACATCCTTAGATGAGTCGTCTATGCTCAATCTGCAACCAAGTAAAGAAATCTCGAAATCATTTTGCACCCTTGTAGAAAAATTCTTACTTAGTCGATCATCATTGCTACCAATTATTATATCATCCTCTTTAACTATTAGACATGCTTTAGTTGCCTCATCCAAAACATATATGTCGTTTGGAGCTCGACTTGTTGTAGCCACAATTTCACCATACATGCCTTTCCTGATTTCACATTTCATGGAGTTTAATAGTATTGTTGGTCCTTGATCACACATTTGTCCAACACTAAGCAGATTGTGATTCATGTTTTCAACCGATAGAACATTCTTGGATAGAACATCTTTGCTTCCGAGAGTGACAGTACCTAGTCCTATAACATTTGAAGATCCATCATTTCGAAAGGACATAGTTCCATCCTTCTTCTCTTTCAGAGATACAAATTTATTTCTATCTCCAGTCATATGCGTTGAGCAACCGCTATCAACATATCATACATCTTTGTTCTTTTGAGCCTTGAGAGTGAGAGCACAATTATCATTCTTCTTCTTCTTCCATGTTCATTCATTCTGTGGCTTCGAAGATTCTTCTGGAGGATTTTCAAGTTTGCAGTGTTTGGCTATGTGTCCAAAGTTTCGACATTTGTAACATTCAATATTATTTCTTAAATGTTCAAATCTATTGATGTTTCGTTGAGCCCTGGGAGGTTCATATTTGACAGATCTCCTAGTATTGTATTCGTTCCTAGGGTACGTGCGACATTCTACAGCTTTATGACCAAATTTTCCACATGAATAACAGTAGCCATAAAAAATATGTTGGTACCTGGATGGAAATTTTCGTCGAGGAATTGTCTTCCAAGGTTGTTCTTGCGAATCTTGTCCAATGAAGTCTACATGCATGTCGGATCTTATAGGTTCATTATATTTTGTTGTAGAAGGTCCTGCTTCTTCTTCTTTGTAACCGATGCCAGTTTTGTCGTTGTAAGATCGTTGATTGTTGATGAGTTCTTCCAATGCCTTTGAGCTGTTGGCATAGTTTTGGATAGTTTTTCCTTTCTTCACTTCCTCACGCAGTGAGACTACTTCGGCTTCTAATTCTTCCCTTTCTTGGTTTCTTTCTTCCAACTTCTTTTGAAGTGACTCTTCAATGCATTTGTGTTCTTCAACTTCAATTTTGAGACCTTGAACTTGTTCTTCAAGAGTTTTGAAACGGATCTTCTCCGCCTTGAGATCTTTTATAAGCTTGATTGCTTCCTCATAAAATTCGTCTATGGTCGATCCTTCTTCTTCGTTGTTTGATACCTCTTGCTTATTGTGCTTGGGTTTATTGTGCTTGGCCATAAACAATACTCTCTCATTGGCTTCTTCTTCACTATCATTGTCTTCATCAGATGATGAGCTATCTTCTTTAGAGAGAAAGTTCCTTTTGGATCCTTGCTTGTTGAATTTATTGAAGCCTTTCTTTCTTTTTGAGTTGCCATTACTTTTGTTTGGACATTTTTATGCAAAATGCCCAACCTCATTACAGCTGAAACATATCAATGGAAGTTTACCTTTGAATTGTCCCTTACCAATTTGTAGTTTTATCGTGAAGTAAGCATATTCTTCATCTGAAAGACCTTCTTCATCATCTCCCTTTTCTTCACACTTGCAGGTGCATGTCTTTTCAATTGAAGGTTGTTTATCCTTATTGGTTTTCTTAGATGCAACGAATGCAGTTTCTAGATGCGAAGTACCCTCTTCTTCATCAAGTCTCATTTCATATGCTATGAGAACTCCATGTAATTCATCTTTGCTGAGTTTGTCCAGATTTGCACTGTATTCTAAGACCGATACCTTTGGGTTGAATCTCCCTGGTAACGTTCTAAGAATCTTCCGTATAATAGTATTCTCGTCAACTGGCTCTCCCAATCCTTCCAGAGTATTGGTTATTTCATCAACGTATTGAAAGTATGCAACAATGTTGCAATCTTCTTTCATTCTGAGTTGCTCAAATTTTTCTCTATAGATTTGAAGCTTTGCTTCTTTGACATTTGAGTCACCTGCATATATATTCTCAAGCTTGTCCCATACATTTTTGGCGGTTTTACAACCCAACACCTTATGATAAGAAGATTCAATAAGTCCACTGATAATAATATTGTTTGCTTTTGCATCAAATTTTACCAAATTCTTCTTACTTTGTTCATCCGCGGTTGATGTAAATCCATTTTGAACAGTGTCCCATACTTCGTAACCTTGTGCCAAGAGATAGACCTCCATTCTTCCTTTCCAAAGTGCATAATTATTTTCATTGAATAGAGGTACAACATTCTTGGTATGCTCCATGACCTCCTTCCAGCTGTTAAACTGTTATTGGAGGAACCAAGCTCTGATACCAATTGTTGGAAATACTGGGGCGGGGGGGGTGAATCTTCAATTAGAGCATTAGTTAATCTTCAATTATTATCAGTGTTTGTACAATGATAGCAGCAAACAAGAGGAACACAAATGCACACAGTTTTTAAGGTGGAAACCCACTATGGGACAAAAACCACCTAATGCTTTTCTAATAATTCTTTAATATTCAACTCCAATTGAAAATAAAGCTCCAAATTCCTAGAATCTAGAAAAGCATTATTCTCTACCTCCCACTGGATGGACGCTCCAACGCCCGAGATTCTTCAGTAGTAACTAAACGGATGCCCCAACACCCAATGAGCTACAACTCACCCTAGCACCACCCTAGCACCCTATAGAAGAATAAAAGAAGAATGGACTTCCGTACCAAGGAATATGGTCCGCTTTACAATAATATAGAATGATGTAGAAGAAGAAGATATACTAGACCATAACCCCAACTTTGACATAACCACCTAATGATGATCCTAGACCTCTTAACACTGCCTCTTCAACCCTTGGCAGATAGACACTAATACAATTTGTATAATATTGTATTTACAATGACTAAGTACAATGATACATTTACAATGATTGTATGTAGTGCTGCCCACTTGAAGACTTCATATGATGAACTTCTTGTTGCTGTTATGCACCTTGGTTGTTGCTCTTGTCATGCTACCCTCTGCTACACCTTGTTTTGCTTTTCTGCCGTAGAAAGTCTGGTCCTTTGCAATCCTTGACAACACATGATCTAGCTTTTTCTTGCCTTCTAGGAGCTCGATATTGAATCTGGTGTATCTCTGTTATTTTAGATCCTCAATATCTGATTTTTGGTCTCGTAGTAGTCCTTTGAGTCGTCTTTCCAATGCCACAGGTCTGACCCAATTTGGATTCTTCAAGAGAGAGTTATGCCCAATTTCTCACACTGCCCTAATTATGGACTGTTTCAGCAGAGTGCACTTATACTATGTGCCACGTGTCACTGCTTCTTCATTTGCCTCTGAAATTGATAGAGAGAAAACTACAGACTGTGCACTATCTGCCACTTTTTATGGAATTCCAATCCGATACTCAGAGAGAGAGTTATGACAATTTTCCCAAGGTCACTTCTTTGATATGAATTTCAGGAGCCTGCAAAAACCCTTACTTCCATAGATCATATCTCCAAAAATATTATGCAACTTGATCTAAAAATTTTACTGCAACTTCCTTAGGATTTCGGCTTCGCCTCATAAAAATTTTAGCTTATGAGCTGTTAGGTCCCTATATTACCAGTATAGTCCCTTATTGTTATTAGTGTAACCCCTTTATTGTTATTATTGTACCCTTGTAATTCCCATTTTGTTATTATTGTGCCCTTAAATTATTATTGTTAGGTCGGCTAGGATTACATTGTGGCCCACTAGGATTACATTATGGCCACATGGACTCATATATATAGAAAGGAGGTTTTGTAAATTGTATCATCCAATAAATGTTCATTTATGTAATGTATTGGAGGTTTCCCCCTCGAAGTGACTCATTTCAAAGGCGTTGATATCTCTTTTCTTCTATTTTTGGAGCTGGTTACACAACATTTGGTATGAGAGCTTTGGATTCTAGGGTTTCGCTGCTCCAAACAGGTCATCCTGGCATTTTAGCTATAAAATTTTTTCTACGAAGTTGCAGAAGCTGAAATTTTTAGGGTGCCAAGTCGAAATCCTGAGAAAGATCGTCTAAAAATTTCAGAGCTTGGTTCGCAATATTTTCGGAGATATGATCTGTGGAAGTTAGGTCTTTTTCAGGCTCCTAAACATGTCATCGTGGAATTTGTGCTATAAATTTTTTTCTACAAAGGTTCAGAATGTGAAATTTGTAGGGTGCAAAGCTGAAATCTTGAGGAAACTCGTCGAAACATTTCAGAGCTTGATTCGCAATATTTTTGGAGATATGATCTGTGGAAGGTGGTGCTTTTTTAGGTTCCCGAATTTCATCTCAAAGAGGTGATCGTGGGAAAACTTCAATAACTCTCTCTCTGAGCATCGGATTGGAGTGCCGTAAAAAGTGGTCGCAAGTAAACGGACTATAGTTTCTTGGCTATCAATTTTAGAGGCAAAGGACGAAACAGTGACACGTGGCAAGTCGTACAAGTTCGCTATACTGAACCAGTCCATAAGTAGGTCATTGTGGGAGATTGGACATAACTTTGTCTTGGAGAATCCAAATCAAGTCAGACCTATGGCATTCAAAAGAGATTTCATAGGGCTACTTCAGTGCTGAATTTCAGATATTGAAGAGCAGCAATCACAAAGATAATCAAATTTCAATATCAAGCTCCTCAAAAGCAAGAAAAAGGTGTGTATTTTTTTTTTCCGAATTGCATAAGTCTTGTTTGAAAAATCAATTTGAATTGATTCCAAGGGCATATTGTAGAATAGATATCAGTATTGGGTTCTAAAAAATGCCCCGTAAAAATAATTCAACACCCATTAAGCTTTCAGAAAGCTCTACTATGACTCATGAAGATGAAGAATTACAACATGATCTATCAAAATTACAAGAGCAAGTGCACCAAATTTCGCTCTCGCAAAGAGCAGCAAAAAATGAAATGGAAGTTTTGAAGAAAGGCGTGGAAGAAAAGATGGATGGTGTGAAGAATAATATGGATGGTTTGAAGAAAGACGTGGAATCTAAGATAGATGACATGGAAGCTGGCATGGAATCTAAAATGGAAAACACGAAGAATGATCTAAAAGCAGACATAGAAGGTTTGACAAAGTTGATACAAGAAATGTTTCCTAATGGTGAAAAGATAGTAGAGGAAACTCATGATGAGAGCAAAATAAATGTTAATCATGATTTCATAAACTCTAATGTTGGTGGGAAGAACCACCATATTCCAAAAATGGATATGAGGAAGTTTGATGGAAAGGATCCTATAACATGGATACTACAGATGGAGCAATATTTTGATCTCCATAATGTGCAAAACACACAAAAGGTACGCATTGCAACTTTACATTTAGAATAAAATACATTTGTATGGTATCAATGGC
Source organism: Pinus albicaulis (assembly GCA_034641835.2). Classification (NCBI taxonomy): domain Eukaryota; kingdom Viridiplantae; phylum Streptophyta; class Pinopsida; order Pinales; family Pinaceae; genus Pinus; species Pinus albicaulis. The sequence continues at coordinate 1,168,334,470 of CM076574.1, forward strand.
TTTTCTCCCGTAAAAAAATTGTCACTTGGTCAATTTTTACGGAGGAAATGATAGCACATTATGAGGATACAAAGAGCAACACCTTCTTTACCCAATTGATAAATCTAAAACAAAAGGGTTTAGTGGGGCAGCACATTGAGGACTTACAAAAATTGAATATAAGGGTAACTGATCTTACAGAGGAACACAGGATTGATCTCTTCCTAGGCACTTTAAAGGATAACATCCAACATGAAGTTCGCGTTTTGGAACCTGATTCATTGGAGAAGGCATTGAGGTTGGCAAGAAAAGTTGAATGTAAAATTATGGCGACAAGGAAGCCTACCACTCAATTCTATAAAGAAGGAAGTGTTGCTACGCCTAGATTTCCACAACCTACAAGGTTGACACCACAACAATTGGAAGAAAAAAGAGCAAAAGGGCTTTCCTACAGTTGTGATAGCAAATACACTAAAGGTCATAAGTGTGCTGAGAAGAAATTATTTTACATAGATTGTGAAGAGGAAGAATAAAATGAACAAGAAGAGGATATACACCAGGAACCAACCCCAGAAGAGGAAGAAATGAATTCAACCATATCGTGTAATGCACTGGCAGGAATTACCACTCCTCAAACTCTCAAGATAAAAGGACAAATCAAGAAGAGAAAGGTAATAGTGTTGATTGATTCAGGTAGCACCCATAATTTTATTCATTGTAAGGTAACCAAGGAATTAAATTGTTTCCTATACCCAGCACCAGAATGTCAAGTGATGGTTGCAAATGGAGGAACTATAAATTGCTCTGGAAAATGCCATAATATCAAGCTAACCATGGGGGAATATGTATTGAATAGTCCAATGCTTTCCATTCCTATGGGAAGTGTTGATGTTGTACTAGGAGTACAATGGTTACAATCTTTGGAGATGGTAGCTTTTAATTTTCAAGAACTTTTCTTGAAATTTTTTTTAGAAGGAAAGGAAGTCGAATTATGGGGTATTGCAGGGAAGCCAAGAAAGATATTAAGCTCTAATGTCATGACAAAGCTTCTAAAGAAAGAACAACGAGGCGTAATTGCACAATTATGCTCACTAGAAGTTCCAACATCAAAATCATCTATTTCTGCAGATCTCCAACAAGTCTTGGACAATCATTCCAAGGTGTTTGAAACTCCCAAAGGACTCCACCTATTCGTGATCATGATCACGCTATTCATTTGATTCCAGGAAGTGTTCCTCCAAACATCAGGCCTTATAGATATCCTTACTTCCAAAAAAGCGAAATTGAACGTATGATTGCAGAAATGTTAGAGGCGGGTATAATTCAACCTAGTCAAAGTTCTTTCTCTGCTCCTGTAGTATTGGTACACAGGAAGGATGGATCATGGCGAATGTGTCCGGATTATAGGGAGCTCAATAAGCTCACCATTAAAGACAAATTTCCCATTCTTGTGATTGATGAATTATTGGATGAATTACATGGAACAATTTATTTTACCAAGTTGGATCTTCGTTCAGGATATCATCAAATTAGAATGAAGACTGAAGATATTCCAAAAACAGCATTTCGAACTCATGAGGGTCATTATGAATTTTTGGTCATGCCTTTTGGCCTTGCCAATGCACCTTCTACATTTCAAGGGTTGATGAATTCCATTTTCAAACCCTTCCTTAGAAAATTTGTGCTAGTATTTTTTGATGATATACTAATCTACAGTAGGTCTTGGAAGGATCATGTTCAACATGTTGACGGGGTGCTCAAACTATTGCAGGAGAAACAATTATATGCAAAAACATCCAAATGTTTCTTTGGAGTACAAGAGGTGGAATATCTGGGTCATATTGTATCTCACGAGGGTGTTAAGGTAGACCCTAACAAATTAAAGCCATTAAGGAATGGAAAGTCCCCACAACCATAAAGCAGTTGCGAGGATTTCTAGGGTTAACAGGGTATTATCGCAAGTTTGTTAAGAATTATGGGAGAATAGCAGCACCTCTAACAACATTATTGAAGAAAGATGCATTTTCATGAACTCCTGAAGCAACTAAGGCCTTTGAACGTCTTAAAGAGGCAATGTGCCTAGCACCGGTCTTAGCTACGCCAGACTTCACAAAAACCTTTATTGTGGAATGTGATGCCTCAGGAAATGGAATTGGTGCAGTTTTAATGTAGGAAGGAAGACCCATTGCTTTTGAAAGTCGTCCGATCAAAGGAAAGTATTTATAGAAACCTATTTATGAGAAGGAAATGTTAGCAACACTGCATGCACTAAAGAAATGGCGAACTTACCTAATGGGAAGACACTTCAAGGTAAAAACTGATCATGATAGTCTTAAACACTTTTTGGAACAAAGACTATCTTCAGAAGAGCAGCAAAAATGGGTCAGAAAGATGTTGGGTTATGACTTTGAAATAATCTACAAAAAAGGAAAGCTTAATGTTGTTGCAGATGCACTCTCAAGAAAGAATGAAGAGGTGGAAGCATTGCTTTGTGCCATTTCTATTATCCAACCAGATTGGATAACTGAAGCAAGAGATGAATGGAAGAAGGACAAAGATGTATGGGCACTCATTCAAAATTTGCAGCAAGATCCTAGTACATATAATACATTTAGTTGGAAAAATGATTCCTTATGGTACAAAGATCGCTTATATCTTTGTAAGAATTCCCAACTAAAACAAAAGATTCTTCTGGAATTGCACACTTCTCCTTTAGGAGGACACTGAGGATTTTTAAAAACTTACCACAGGGTGAAGAAAGAATTTTTTTGGGATGGCCTTAAATCTGATATTCAAAAGTTTGTGGCGGAATGTTTGGTTTGCCAGCAGAATAAAGTGGAGACAATTAAGACCCCGGGACTTCTACAACCTTTATCCATTCCAAGTCAACGTTGGGAGGAGATTTCAATGGATTTTATCACGAGTTTACCTAAGTCCGAAGGAAAGAATGTCATCATGGTGGTAGTTGATAGACTTACCAAGTATGCACACTTTTGTGCATTATCTCATCCATTTAAAGCAAGTACAGTTGCTACTACATTTATGGACGGAATTCAAAAGCTACATGGAAGCCCAAGGGTTATTGTGAGCGACAAAGATCCCATTTTTACTGGAAATTTTTGGACGGAGTTATTTTCTTGTTTGGGTACTCAATTAGCTCATAGCTCATCTTATCATCCTCAATCTGATGGTCAAACTAAGATAGTAAATAAATGTTTGGAAGGGTATCTTCGTTGTTTTGTATCTGATAAACAAACACAATGGGTCAAGTGGTTACCTCTCGCTGAATGGTGGTATAACACTTCCTTCCATACTGCAACAAAAATGACCCCATTTATGGCACTTTATGGATATCATCCACCATCTATCACATCATCTTTAAGGGAAAATTCGAAGGTTCAAGCAGTGGAAGATCACATCGAGCATCAGTAAGAAGTTCTCCAACTCTTTAAAGGATAACCTGAATTTGGCACAAAATCGAATGAAACAACAAGCATATCAACATCACAACGAGAGAAGTTTTGATGTAGGAGATTGGGTATTTTTACGGCTACAACCATACAAACAAATGTCTCTCAAGCAAGCTGAGAAGGATAATAAATTATCGCCAAAGTACTATGGTCCTTACAAGGTGTTGCAAAATATTGGTACTATGGCATACAAATTGGAGCTTCCTGCTTCTTCGCAAGTGCATCCAATTTTCCATGTTTTATGCTTAAATAAGGTTATAGGTGAAAATATTCCATTTCAAACAATATTTCCAGAACTTGATGAAGAAGGAAAAATCATATTGGAACCTGAAGCGGTCACAGAAACAAGAACTCGTGATCCGAATGGAAAATGGCATCAACTCATGGTATTCATCTACCCATGTTATCCATCCACCCATGGAATTTACCCATGGTATTGTAAATGGCATCGACCCATGGTATTCATCCACCCATGATATTTGTTCGCCCATGGTATTGTAAGTTACCCATGGTATGTATCCACCCATGGTATTCATCCACACATGGGATTTACCCATGGTATTGTAAGTGGTATCTACCCATGGTATTGGCCTATGGTATCTACACATGGTATTGTAACTCAAAAATGCTATAAATAGAAAGCCTCAGTTTATAAAAGGACAGATTGTCTACCATAATGTAGCTTCTACAGTTATTCTCTGTTTTAATAAAACAAGTTTCTTTGTGGTTTTATTTTCTTTGTGTTCTCTCTTTTTTTTGGCATTCTAATTTTGTAGATTTGGTCACATCCATTTCAATTTTTTTTAGATCTTGGGGGCCTCCCCCCAAGATCTGGATCAGTGGGATCAGATTTAGGTTACGCCTCCATGGGAATGAGGGTTTGAAACATATTTCAGTTTCAATGTTTTGCAGCAATCTTCAACAAAATCCATGAATTTTTTTGGGCGGCGAGTTTTCAAATCAGATCTAAAACTTTTGGTGAAAAATTTACAAAAAAAAATACCAGATCTGGATTCCTTGCGAAAAAATACTCAAATTCAAAAAAAAAAATCGACCAAATTGGAGTTCGGATGACGGAGATATCGCTGATTCAAAATCAGCAATGTTGAAGCAATTTTTCTGACGACAATTCATGGACGGCAGCTCTCCTGTCATTTTTCGCAATTTTTAGTGAAAATTTTCAAAAGAATGGATATATATCTAAGTTCCTCTTGAAAAATCACCCAATTTCAAAAATAAAAATCGGTCGAATCAGAGTCCGAATGTGGGAGTTATCGTTGATTTAAAATCAACTAATTTTTTAGAAATTTTGTGATGGCGAGACAATTCCAACGCGAATATGAGAGTCTAGAGTCTCCAGATAGTTGTTTCAAACACATGAGAAGATGCATAATGATCATTCCATTTCAAAAAATAGGTTATACTAAATATTCTGAGTTATATTGACCAAGTTATGCTCATTTTAAATCTGGAGCAGCATTCGGAGCAGGTTCCCTTTGGATACGTGCCCTCCCACCCCACTTTAGTAGGCACCTACTTCACATTCATCAGTTTCATCATAGCAGCGTTCAGCTTGGGTTATTTGGAGACGTGCCCTCCCACCCCAAGCTATGTAGGCACCTGCTACTTCATCAACAATCAACATCATAGTTATGGGTCAACCGCACAAAATCACTTTCATCGAAGTCCATTTTCTAGGCCGTTAATAATCATGTTAGCCTTCCACAACAGAAACTTCAAGCATTATAGGTAGTATAATTATCCTCGGATTCTCTGTTTTTCATGGTTTTGGTTCATCCAAAAACCCACACTTCATCGAAGTCCATTTTCAGGCCGCACCGTCAATATCACAAATGTTATCACAAGCATTATAGGGTATATCTATCCTCTGGGATCTTCGTTCATCACAAGCAGTGAAGTTAACCACAAAATATCCTTCTCTTCAGTGGCTCTTCATATTCAACAAAGGCTTCTTAGGAGGGAACTTCACGCAATGGGGACTATTGCTTCTTAAGGAGGGACGAATGATCCGAATGGAAAATGGTATCAACTCATGGTATTCATCTACCCATGTTATCCATCCACCCATGGAATTTACCCATGGTATTGTAAATGGCATCGACCCATTGTATTCATCCACCCATGATATTTATTCACCCATGGTATTATAAGTGACCCATGGTATGTATCTGTCCATGGTATTCATCCACACATGGTATCTACACATGGTATTGTAAGTGGTATCTACCCATGGTATTGGCCCATGGTATCCACCTATGGTATTCTATCTCAAAAAAAGGCTATAAATAAAAAGCCTCACTTTGTAAAAGGAAAGATTGTCCACCACAATGTAGCTTCTATAGTTATTCTCTGTTTTAATAAAACAAGTTTCTTTGTGGTTTTATTTTCTTTGTGTTATCTCTTTTTTTCTGGCATTCTAATTTTACAGATATTGTCAAATCCATTTCAATTTTTTAGATCTTAGGGGCCTCCCCCCAAGATCTCGATCGCCTTTGAGTTACAATACCATGTGTAGATACCATAGGCCAATACCATGGGTAGATACCACTTACAATACCATGGGTAAATCCCATGTGTGGATGAATACCATGGGTGGATACATACCATGGGTCACTTACAATACCATGGGCGAATAAATATCATGGGTGGATGAATACCATGGGTTTATGCCATTTACAATACCATGGGTAAATTCCATGGGTGGATGGATAATATGGGTAGATGAATACCATGAGTTGATGCCATTTTCCATTCAGATCAACTTGACAAACAATAATCGATCAATTTCGCAGTATCTCATCAAGTGGAAGAACTTACCTAATCGAAGATTCTATATGGGAGGATGAGAAGTTTATACAGAAGCACCCAGAGCTACTCAAGCATTGAGGACAACACTTTTTTGAAGGAGAGGGGCATGTTAGGTCCCTATATTACTAGTATAGTCCCTTATTGTTATTAGTGTAATCCTTTTATTGTTATTATTATACCCTTGTAACCCCCATTTTGTTATTATTGTGCCCTTAAATTATTATTGTTAGGTCGGCTAGGATTACATTGTGGCCCACTAGGATTACATTATGGCAGCATGGACTCCTATATATAGAAAGGAGGTTTTGTAAATTGTATCATCCAAGAATTGTTCATTTATGTAATGTATTAGAGGTTTCCCCCTCAAAGTGGCTTATTTCTAAGGTGTTGATATCTCTTTTCTTCTATTTTTGGAGCTAGTTACACAATAGTACCATGCAAGGGTATATCTGAAGCTAGATTTTTTATTCTTACCAGAGAAATGAAATGTAATGAATTACAGAAGGAAAACAGAGACAGAGGTAGAACACATCACCACTGCTTTAAATCAGGATCCAAAGAAATGTGCTTGTCATATTAAATAGCAACACCAGTCATATACAACATTTTCCAACAGTTTGATATTCAGTCTAAAATTATCTCTTTAGCCTATTTTACAACTTTATACATAGAACTATATCTCAAGAGAAACAACTTACAATTCACAGATATCAGATCAACAACCAACAACCTTTACAATGTGTTTTTCTTGAGTTCTTATAGCTGAAAGAGAGGTAGGGGAGGTAGATGAAACATTAAATGAAACATTAAAATAGAGGTAGGAGGAAAGGCTAGAGGCCCATTCTATCTTAATATCTATGCATTAATCTTCAGTATTCTTTGGATGAAAGAGTGGTCTTGACAGGCTGATAGTAACTCCAGGTATGTTCTTTGATGTACTTTCGGCTGCAGTACTCTGTATTACTTCTGGTGATAAGAAAAAGGTAGATAAATGACTTTTAGGTCTGCCATACTACATAACAAATGCTCTGGTAGCTTTAGGACTTCTATTAGGATGTAAATCTGCTCAGGAATTCAATGTAGCATAAAAAATAGTATGGGAGGTTGTCCTTTCAAGGGAAAGAACCTTCTGTTGATGTGAGACACTAAATAGATTTTTTTCTATGCTTTAGTCCCCATTAGGCCTTCTGTGTTAATCACAAGGTCTTCAGTATGGTACATGTTAGCGCTCGAATCTGCCACAGGCTGAAAGAGGCGAAACTCGAGGCAACATCAAACCAACCTTAGCCTCGTAGCTAGCCCTACGAGGACAGGAGAGGGCTCTCTCCGGGTCTATCTCGGCGGAAAATTTTCAAAAGGGCTGAGACGACCGATAAGGAAAACTGATCTTAGGCTAGTAAAGAGATATGAATGAGGTTTTTTAATAAATGTTTGGGTTTTCTGGGCTGTGTGGGGCAAAGACAGCAAGAGCAGAGATCAAATGAAAAACACAGATTATCTCCTGAGGCAAGGTAAGCATGAAGTTTAACATCAAATTGAGATTAAATGGAATGGCTGGACTGCTGAGGAGTTGACAAGGGCATAGTAGATGAATCCTTATCAAACAGAAGAAAACACTAAATTTGAACAAACTTAAAGGCAGAGCATATAAATTATGAATTCTACCTTAACACTTCACTTGTTCAAATGGAAACGATCATGAAATGACATAGACACATAACAGGCTACATATGAAACAAAAGAAGACACAAATGTTAAATCTCATGCCACAGGAATCTCAGAAAACAGAGCTATACTTCTCCATTAAAATCTCTGTCTAAAACTGTACAATAAAACTCTATTTTTCTCCTACACTAGCTCTCAGAACTCTCTCTCCCACACCTTACAAAATGATTTTCAATATATTAAATAAACTCTGCTAGGGGAAAACCATCGACCCCAAGACAAGGAATTTGTTTTATCATTATTAAACAAATAAAACTAAAAACCAATCAGCTTTCCTGAAGATAGAATAGCGCTCCTTCTTCTACTCGAATCTGTTGATGACTGATGAATAGGCAAAATCTGGAGCTGCATTTTCTGAAATGTAGCTTGAAGACCCAAAAATAGACCAACGAATTTGATTTCCTTGCTGGGATAGTGGTCTGTTTTTTAAATTTAGCTTTTGACTTTTATTCACTCCCATTACCATTATACCATCCTCCCAAAATATCATGACAAGTGTCTCTGATGAGGGCACGTTTCCATGCTGCCACATATGTTGAATCGAATGCCCAAATGGTGCAATGACTGCCACCTAGGAAATGCCACTTTGCACATTTCTGCCCCCAAATGTTCTGGAAATGTGTTGGCCCTTCGAATTAGGAAATCTGGAGTTATAAATAGGAAATTTAATCCTATTCTTCTGCTGTTGTTCGCGCATACACAGGTGCTTTTGCTCTCCTCTAACAGGCCGGTACTCTTCACATAACATTGACATTTGTAATCCCCAATGAGCATTACTTCCTGTGACGAAATCTTACTGAATTCATCACTAGTTCTTGATCGATGCCTGTTGAATCTGTCCACTCGCTTTATAAATTTATTTCTTGCAAAGACCTCGGAAGAAGGGTTTAATTCCCCCTTCGCCATCACCACTGTAATGCTTTCTGGATGGTGCACATCCTGGTCCTCTGGCCTACACTGCAATGATTTTCTCAGCGATAACCACACAGTGGGCATGATAATTTCTGCTCAACCAATTTCAATTCCACCCACAGCTCTATCTATAATCTCTGGCTCCCTATTCCCCAATTAGTTTGCAGCAGCATATGATATGAGATTTTAGGTTTTCTTTTTGTTTACTAACTGTAGACTGCCAAATAAAAACAAGAGAGTAAAAGCCATTCACGAGATGGAAATAGTGCAGTCCTTGTGTAGGCCAAATGACACTTACTCTTCCTTCCACTCCGTGTCTGTTTCCAAAGCCACCTTTAATGGCTTCACTGAGGCAATTAATGGAGGTTATGACCGATCAAAGCATGGAAAATAACACTATTGGACAACGTGTTGGAGTGTGACATTCATGGCCATAATTGATTAAATGTGGAGAATTATGGTTCGCAGGTTCTACACATTTCATATCCAATTCCTTTGTATTGTAACAAACCTTCCATGTCTCGCGGGCAAGACCCGGGTTCCACTTGGGGTTAGCCCAACAAGGGGAGTCGGTGTGAATACATGCTCTGTAGAGGCATTTTCTACAGCACCGGGAAGAACAGAGCGTCTCACCCGAGGCGTGCCGCGACCACATGGGAAAGGGGAAGAAATCACAGACGAGGAATAAACCCGCAACCACAGAAAGAAAGAGAATCCATTACATATACCAGAATATTCATGCAAGATCACCAATCAAGTATACAGACAGTCGCAACTTAAAAATTTTAAAGCAGTGTAAACCCATCATAACCCATAACCCAAAACATAGAGACAACAATCCTTCTTTATATTATTCTTCAGCCGAGTACATGATTACATAGCTTCCTTCTCTGATAACTCATAGATCAGATACAGATGGATCTAAGGACAGAGAATACAAAACATAGAGAGTAGAGACCAATGGAGAGAACAAGTCTGATTCCTCCGCGGCTGCTTCCGCGTTCAATCATCCCGCAACAGCAACCGATCAACCAACCTCTCTTCTTCAGCCGGGTGATTGCCTTTTATTCACCCGCTCGTCGCGACTGGCGGCTTCTCTGCGTCTTTGCTCTGAATTTTCCCGACTTCTCTTCTGATGTCTGCATGTTCTACTTCCTGTTTGCTGCTGTATCTCTTTCATCTGTACTTCTTTCTGTTCCATCTTCAGTTATCAAGTGCTTCCGCACCGCCTTGGTAGCTCCGCAACTCCTAGTCGCGCGGTGCGGTCGCGTTAGCTATGTGTATTCCCTCCGCAACTCAAAAAGAGTCCAAGTTCAAAATTCAAAACTTAAACAAAAACAAGGGCCCCAACAGGCCCCGACCACAATCCTTTGACTCGTCCGCGAGTCAATCGCAAATGACAGTCTCTACCTCCATACCTTCGCTGGCCTCTGTGCCCTGCTCTGCTGCTCTTTCTTCCGCTGCCCTTTCCTGTTGTACTCCGCCACCTGCTGATTCAAACAAGGGCCCCAACTCCGGGACCCGGCGGAGTGCTGCATCTCGAAGCTCCGTGAAAGTTACTACTACTTGCTGCCATTCCTGCATAAGCAGGTCAGCATCTTGAACAATTCGGTTGGCTGTAGCTTCGTCGATGGGCGTCGGTGCATCCCCGAACAGCGTGGCGAGTTGGGACTCGGCAGTGGCATCCAGCTGATGCATTGCCTCGGCATGGCTGCGAAGGGGCGACCGCATCTCCCGGATGGTGTGCTTAGTTGCTGCTGATGCGGCCTCGGTCGTCTGCATTTGAAGTTCCAGCTCGTCCGTCTGAGCGTAGAGCTGGTCTAATCTGGCCTGGTCCGTGGTCGCCCGAATTTGGGTGGCGAGTTGTTGCAGTTGAGCAGCAATGGGCTACGTTTTGACTGTCAGTGCGAGGGAGCACTCCTGCAAGCTGCGTAAAAGGGCCGAAGCCGCTGCTGTCGTGGAATGGAGAGTCTCTTGTAGATGGACTGCCTGTGCCTGCTTGGCAGTGACCGGTCCTGAATAATCAACGGGTGGATCTGGGAGGGTAGGCCGTGCGGCCAACGCCGCTTGTAATTCCTGGTTCTCTCTGCAAATGGTGGTGAAGACATCCCCGAGCTGGCGAGCTTGTAAGGCTATGCTTTCCTGTTCGATGCGAGCAGGGAGTGGGGCATGGTGAGCCCGTGCCTCCGGCCATAGGCTGGAAAGCGCCTGATGAACAATGGTGGCCTGTTCCTGGAGGTAGGTCTTCTCCTGCACTAGCTGATTGCGCTGTTCAGTAAGCGCCGTGATTTGGTTCCCCTGCTCAGTGCATCGCCGCTGTAGCTCTGCATGAATCTGCTCGGCCTGGCCGGCCGCCCGCTGAATGAGCAAAAACAACTGTGCTGGACTCAGTTGTGCTGTAGTCGTTGTGCGCGGGGCATCCTGCTGAGGCGTCTGTTCCTGTAACGATGGTCCTACGGCCGCTGCTCGGCCTGCAGTCTCTGGAAGGTGGACCGACGTCTGTTGTTGTACCGAAGTGGCCATATCGGGCTCTGGCCGGTCCTGCTGCGTTGTTGGCGCTGTGGAAGGGCTGATTGAATCAACCCCAACTCTGTCTTGCTGAACAAATATAGTGGCAATGGGCTCCTGGGACGTGGCCACGGGGTCAACAGGGGGTACCACCGCGGCAGTACTGGAGGTGACCTCCGCCCCGTGGTCACCGCCGAAGAGGTTCCGGATCAAGGAATCGGACACAGTGGCTGAGGAAGTGGACGGATTGGAGGAAGTGGCGTGTGGTCTGCTGGTGGAGGGGGCGGTGGATGGAGTGACCGAGGAGGGAGGGAAACAAAGGTTGAGGAAATCCGCTGGGTCAATCAGCGGTTCCTCCGGGATCAAGGTAGCTGTGGGCGGCGTGACTGGCGGATCATCCTCCGTAAGGTCCACCACGGGATCTGCAATACGGGCCCGCTTGGGTGGGGGTGGCCCAGAGGAATCGGGTTCGGGGCCCGGTTCACCCATTTTCGTGATGATGGGGGTGGCAGAAGTGAACAGGGAAGTGGGAATTGGGGAAGTGAGGGAAGCAGTGTTGGAGAGACCAAGTGACCGGTTAAGAAGAAATTCATTAAAGGAAGGAAATATAGGGGCGCTACTAGAAACAACCTGGGTGGCCACGTTGAGTCTCCGGACTTGGTCGTTCATATGCTCCACAATGGGGACCAGTGCCTCGGGCAGGGTCGCTACGCTCCCGGCGGCCTCTGTGGTTATCGCTACCGCGACTGTGGAAGATTCCCCGGCACTGGTCGCGGCAGGCTGCTGGGCCGCCCGCATCCCATCAAAGTTATATCGGATGACTCCATCCTGAACGTGCCGAACGACCCCCGGCCATGTTAAAACCTCCCTGTGGAAGATACTGTCGGTCAACTGGAACCGCAAGGGCGCCATGTGAAATGTGTGGTGCGGGACACAAGTCGGCCGGATGAAAGTGTGATTATGGCTGACGCCAAACCACACTTGTTCGCTGTATTCATCCAGCAGGTTCCGGGGTACCCGCTGCTGAGAGGCCACCACATCGACCATCCTCCCATACCATTCGCGGAACGCCTCCGCGTTCACCTGCTTGCTGCTGGGGGCCGTGGACACCTGCCAGGGGGAGTATCGCATCGCGAACGGTTGGCTCCCGGTGAGTTCCGCTGGTGTCCGTATCGGAGGAACATGCCATTTCCACATGGCGAAGGCTAGGAGCGAGTATCCGTAGATAAAACTGGTGGTCCGTCTGTAATTGTCTTCGCAGGCCGCGAAGAGTTCCTTCAACACGAACGCGCTCCAATTCAATCGGGCCCCTTTGACGCAGTGCTCCGCAATCGAAATTGTGTCCAAGGTGCACTCGCCCTTGGTGTAATGGCGCATGGTCTTGCTCGCTATCAGATAGCAAGCAAACCGGATTTCTGGTACATTGATCAAATCTATCTTGGCACCCTTGCCACCTCGGCGAGTACCATATTTTGTGTATAGGTCCGCCTCGGCCGATTTCCGGGCGCGCTTGGAGGCCGTCTGCCCCGCAGAGGAAACATCTGCCCCAAATTGACATAGCCCCGTAAGCCGACTAATATCAGCTGCATGGATTGGAATCTCCTCGTTCAACCACAGGGACCCGTTCTGCACCCGACTGAGGAGGAACCGGGTGCATTGCAGAACTGGTCCGGTGGTGCCGAAGACAGGGAGACTGCGTAAGTTCATCAACGTCGACTGCTGAAGACCCCGGAATTCGTCCTTCATCTGACTGTTAGAGCTGCTCCCCGGTGTGTAGCGGTGTTCCATGAACGTCTGCCAATGCAGATGGGGAAACTCAGCCGGGTCGGACAAGTTAGCGTCCATGCAGGGCGCATTGTCGTACTTGCCGACCAGTGATAATTCGAGCCGGTGAATTCTGTGATCCAGCACCGGTTCTGGGACGGAGAGAAAAGCTCTCGGCATCTTGGCGCGTCTCTGATAGACCTGGAGGATTCGTCTGGAGCTCCCTGCTAAGTTCTGAGTGCTCTGAGGCTGCAAGTGCTCGGGAGTCGCTGAAATTTCCAAACTGAATTGGTCCGTCATCCCGGCGCCGATAGCCTTCATGCAAATTGGGCCATCCGCTGGCACGCGCGGGGTTGATGAGACTCCATAACGACATTTAATTCTTGCTATCATGCTTGCCTGCGATAATCGTGTGATCAATCGCGGGCCTGTGTGTAATCTGACAGTTGCTGACGGCGGCATTGGAAGATGGGCGGACCCGACGGCGGAGAGAACTGCGGCTGATGGGGAATGATTACGGTATGATTACTGTTCATTAAGGGAATTTATGACCAAAATCTGAGCTATCCTACGGACTGACAAAAGGACTGACGGTTATGACCTGGACTGACACTGGCACGAGGACAGATCCTTCGTGCAGGACACGCTGGACTGGGAGCGGCGTCCTACTGGGTTGGCGCGCCACCACGCTGGACTGGCATTGCGACACGCTAGACTGGCCCGCTCCGACCATGGTCGGTTGCGGTATGGATGACGCAACTGACGGTTTATTTGACTGACTGCAAAGAAATGGAAACGACTAACTATGCTCATCCCGGTTGCGGGAGAGTTATTCAACTACGCTACTCTACGGGTGCTCTCGGTTGCGCGAGTTATTGATGGAAAGGGAGAAGGTACCTACTCCTGGTAGGGCTTCAGGCGTGCGCCATTCACCCATCCTGGAAGAACTGAGCCGTCCAATTGTGCCAATCGAACGGCTCCTGAGTCGCGGATCTCGATAACAAAGTACGGTCCCAGCCAATGTATCTGGAGCTTGCCTGGAAACTTCTGGAACTGGCTGTCGTACAAGAGAACTTTGCCGCCAACTTGGAAAGTTTTAGTCTTGATGTGGCGGTCGTGCCACGCTTTCTGTCTGGTTTTCTGAACCTTCTGATGGAATTCCGCAAGAAACCGAGCTTCGTCCAGCTCCTGTAGCTCGTGGAGTCGTTCCTGCAGTGACGCATCCTCTGAGAAGTGAAGGGACGTTGCGATCAAAAGGCTGGGGACGGTGAACTCGGCGGGAATCACAGCTTCCCGGCCGTACACCAGCTGGAATGGCGTCTGGTTTGTCAAATGTTTTACCGTGGTCCGGTAAGCCCATAATGCCGCTGGTATCCGCTCATCCCAATCATCCCGCTGAGCGTTGCAGATTTTCGTCAAGCCCTTCTCCAGAATCTTATTGAAGGCTTCAACCGTGCCGTTAGCCTGCGGGTGGTATGGACTGCTCTTATGATGCTGTATCATAAATGTCTCCAGGAGCGATTTGACCGTGGTATTAATGAAATGCGTGCCTTGATCACTGGTCAGGCTGCGTGGGCAGCCAAAGCGGCTGATGATGTTTTCAAAGATGAACCGAGCAGCGGTCTCAGCGGAGCAGTCGCGTACCGCTGCTGCTTCAGCCCATCGCGTGAGATAATCAGTCGCCGTAATGATGTATCGAGCTTTGGAATGGCGAGCAACTGGTGCAATGGGCCCTACAAAATCGACAGCCCACTTCTCAAATGGCCGCAACACATGCACGGGGTGTAGCGGAAGCTCATCTCGGTGCGAAGGCCGTCTCGTCCTCTGACAAATATCGCAACGTTTCACATAGGCCTTACAATCTGCATGCACCGTCGGCCACCATAGACCCGCTTGAAGTACCTTCCTTGCAGTGGGTTTGGCCCCCACGTGTCCGCCCGCAACTCCGCTGTGACATTCCCACATCACCGCTTTCCGTTCATGGTCAAGAACACACCTGCGCAACACCTCATCCAGGCCCAGCTTGTACAGCTGCCCTGCGATCAATTGATAATCGGCCGCCCGGACAACCAAGTGGCGTTTCTGAAGCGGCGTGTAATCCTCGGGGCACTGTCCTATGGTCAGATACGTGGAAATGTCAGCCAGGTAGTCTGGGACCGCTTCAACGCGAAACAGATCAGCATCCGGAAGCTGATCATCTAACGGACCATCGTTTTCCCCCGACTCCAATCTGGATAAATGATCAGGGCCGACATTTAGCCGGCCCGGTTTAACAATTACATCGAACGTAAACTCTTGAAAGAGGAGAAGCCATCGGCAGATCCTTCCTTCCAATACAGGCTTATTGACCAGATACTTTAAGGCCGAATGGTCCGTAAAAAATGTAAACTTACCGCCCAGAAGGTAGTGGCGGAACTTCTGGAGAGAGTACACCATTGCCAGCGCCTCCCGCTCGGTCGTGGTATAATTCTTCTCCGCATTAGATAGGCGTCGGCTGGCGAAGTATACCGGGTGGTCAACTGTCGTCTCCCCGGGTTGCGCTAATACGGCGCCAAGTGCAATCCCGGACGCATCAATGTGCACATGGAACTGCTTATCCCAGTTTGGATGAACGAGAATGGGTGCCGTCGCCAATTTCTCTTTTAACGCGTCCAGTGCCTTCCTGCACTCTGCTGTCCATTCAAAAGCTTCCGACTTCCGCAATAGTTTCTCCAAAGGGGCAATGATTTTGGCGTAGTTGCGGATAAAACGCCTGTAGTATCCAGTGTGCCCGAGCAATGCCCGCAACTGCTTCACGTTCTCGGGGGCCTCCATGTGGACAATAACCGCGACCTTGGCGGGATCAACGCAGACCCCTTGCTTACACACCACGTGACCCAAGAGTGTGCCGAATGGTACTGCAAAAATACATTTCTTCAAATTCAAGGAAATCTGCAGCTAGCGACACCGATCGAACATAACACGCAACAGGGAGGCGTGTTTCTTCAGCGGGCTGTAAACGGTCCAATCATCCATATAGACTTCCAGGAATTTGTGAATATACTCCCGGAAAGCAGCAATAACAATCCGGGAAAACACGGCTGGCGCGTTCTTCAGTCCAAACGGCATGACATGGTATGCGAATGATCCCCACTCGGTTGTGAATGTCGTCTTTGCCTTGTCCTCTTCAGCGATGCGCACCTGATGGTAGCCCGAAAACCCATCCGTGAAAGAGTAAGCTTCGTTTCCCGCGACATGATCTAGTACTTCGTCGCTGAAGGGAGTGGGAAACGGATCATGAATACAAGCATTATTCAAACTCTGGTAATCTACGCAGACCCGAATTTCCGCTTTATCCTTCTTGTTCTGGATGACAATGGGACTTACCCACTCAGCTTCTTCTACAGGAAAAATGAGACCTGCAGCCAACATTTTGTCGATCTCCATCTTTACCTTCTCTTTGATGCGTGGATTTAGCCGGTAGGGTCGGTGCTTGACCGGCCTGGCTCCTGGTTTTAGTGTGATGCGCATCTCACCCAAATCCCCTTTGATCCCCTTCAGGTCCGCAACTGAAGACGGGAATAGATCTTCATACTCCCGGAGGAGGCTGAAAATTTCTCTGGTTGTCTCCGCGTCCCAGTAATCTCCCACCGTTGCCAGTTTCGGTTTCTCCTCCGTTCCTATGTTCAACTTCTTTGTCTTTAGGGGCTGCAAATGGACTCCTTCTGTCGTTGGCTCGTCGCGGACACTCCGCTCGCCCTCCTTTTCATCAAAATGGAGATGCCTCAGGTCCTCCAAACTGTCGTCCCCTGGTTCGCCGTCAACCCATTGGCAAACCAACTCGCTCTTCACCCCTGAACGTGACGCCACCGGTCCCTCATTGGGCTCGGGATGGCGGAAAAACAGAACCTCCTTGACGGCTTGTAGGGCTTGAGATTCCTGTGCCGTCTCCCCTTCGAATGAGAAACTCTGGACGAACTTCTCCGCAACTGCTTGCCAAGAGCGGGTTCCCCGTTTCCGCTCTTCCGCTAGGTACCAGGCCTGGGGGATTGTACCCAGGGAGTGTATAAATCTGTGGACCCACAACTCCTCAGGGTACCTGGCGCTGCGCCACTGTTCCTCGCACGCCCGCAAGTGCTGTCGTGGGTCTGAGTCTCCATGGTGTTTAAGTGTAATGCAGGGCCTTCATCCTCTTTGAAGCGTGCCCGTAGTGCATCCGCCACCAGCTCCCATCGCAGCAGAGTGTTGCGGTGATTGTTCCACCATCGTCCTGATGTTGACTTCAGAGCCACATCCAACAGGGGTATCCGGCATTCTTCTGGGACCCGGTCTTCCACCTTGAGGATAAAAGTATTCACTGCTTGCATGTTTGACAACGTGGGGTACCCGCGGATCTCGGTCCCCACCCACCGGACCTGCGCGATGGCGGCACATCGCCGCGTGGTGGTCTCGTATCCCCCTTGCTGCCAATCTTCCCATGCAAGCTCGGATCCGAGTTCCGAGCTCTGCACGCTCCGCCAACTGATAGATCCTGTTGCGGTCGGGTTGATATAATCGTCCCGCCTCCCGGCGGTCATCTGATAGAGGTGGTCCATTATCTGAGCGTCCTCCCGACTATCCACTGGTTCTGTGTATTGCGGTCCCTGATATGGGTCGAGGGGCTGAGTCACCCGTACCTCCCCATCCTCAAAAATCATCAGCTCCTTCTTGAGATCGATGATCGCATAATTCTCAAAAGCCCAATCAATGCCAAGTAAAGCAGGATAGGGGTCCTTATCGCCCATGATATCAATAACTTCAAAGTCGACATATGTCTTTACCCCCGCAACATCAACCTCGACACCCTCGAGTCGGCCGATTGGCAAGATACAGTACTGGTTCGCCATCCTAAGTTGGATCGGGGAATAGGCGAGCCGGGGCTTTCCAAGAGCCTCCCATGTCTTTCGTGGCAATATGTTGACGTCGGACCCCAGGTCCAACATCGTGTCGCTGATTTGGAATCCTGCGATCTGTGTGTTAAGTCGAAATTCTTTGCCCGTTCGTTGCTTGTTCCGCTTGACACGTTGCACGTATTGAGGCGTAGTGTCTACCAAGTTTCTGGGTTCTGCGCGCCCCTGCAGCGCTCCGTCCAACACCTGTCTGAGCTGCTGCCGTAGTCCGGTGTCATCAACAATCCTGAGAAACAGCCTGAGCCAGTCTGCAACTACAGCATCTGCGGCGTTCTGATCCCTGGTTTCCGGCAGCTGGGACTCCTCCAGCCCTCCGTCTTTTCGCAGCTGGGCGAATGCCTCAACCGCCTCCTGAAAGTACTTCTTCTGCACCTCGGGCCGAATCAACTTCTTTGGGGATGCCGACCGCACCACTCGTACCGGCTCCTTCTCGTGGGCATCCTCACCAGTCTTCTTTCCGCCTCTCGTTATTATCGCAACATTCTGCATGTCAGGGGTTGCAACCCCTCGCTGTTCTGAGCCTATCAGATTCGTGGCCCTCTGCCGCGCCCGCTCTTCCCACTTTTTGATGAGTTCTGGGCAGTCTTCAGTGGCGTGGGCGTTGACCCGGCACTGGGAGCACCAGGGTCGTCGCGGAAGGGGACATTCGCGAGCCACATGACCCTCTTGGTCACAGTTGTAGCATTTTACCGGCCCGCGTCCTCCTGTTCGGCCTCCCCGCATGCCGCCACCTCTTCCCCTCGCAGCCTCGTTGACCCGGTACGAAGGCCGATCCAGTCGGTCCGCAAGTGCGTCTAGCGCCCTGCACTGCTCCGTGTTGTGCGTCGTGGACACACAGAATTCGCAGTATACATTATTCGGCACCGTGGAGTACTTCTGTAATATCGGGCACATCCGAGGAGGATGCCCTATCGTTCGGCAAATCTCGCAGTATTCTGGGGTGGAGGACCCCGGTTGCGGTGGAAACCCCGCAAAGGCCTGTTGCGTCTGGTATACCCCCTGCGGGTTCATTGCCGTGCCACCCCCTGGTGGTGGCCCCCCCTGGATAGCCGCAACTGAGGGTCCAACTCCCGCGCCGCGCAACCAAGGACATTCGGTTGCGACGTGCCCCTCGACCAGGCAATGAGTACACCAAACATTCGGTCGCGCCGGTCTTGCTGGCTGAATTTCCTTGAGCTTTTCCGTCAAACTGGCGATCTGGTGTTGCAACCCTATCAGCGAAAGGTCTTGCGGCGCCAGCCCCCCCCTGTATTCCTGGGGGTATCCCGCCATGGCTTCAATCTTCATGGCCTGCTCCAAAGCATCCTGCAGATTATCAATCTTCTGCTGAGTGAGAGGGGTTCGCGTCAAGGGAAGTAGAGCCTTGATGAACCAGTCCCTCTGGTGGTTTGGATCGATCGGGTAGCTCAGTTTCCCGATCGCGTCTTTGAATCGCCGCATCAACTCCCATGCGGTTTCGCCTTCCTTCTGCTTAATTTCCCATAGCTCGGACAGACCCTGCTGGTCCGTCTGGGGGAGCTTGAATTCGCGGACAAAATCCCGCTTTACGTCCGCAATTACAGGATTAGGGTGCACCTCAGACCACTTGATGAACCACCGCAGAGCTCTCTCTCTGAGCGTGGTTTGAAACTCTATCAACTTCCCTGCATCCGGTGTCTGTCGAGCCCTCCAGATGGCTTCGCACAGATACCAGTGTTGTTCTACATCGTCGTTTCCCCGTCCAGAGAACTCTGGGTACCGGGTGAAAGATCCAGCCATGTATACTGGCGGCGAATTAACCAAGATAAAACCTCCGGGTCCTGGTTGCGTAACGGTCCCGCTAGGAAAAAAACTACTACTCGTAACGCTGCTGCTACTGGGCGTTACCGGCGCCGCTGAACTACTAGATAACTGACTTAATGCTTGTAACTGAACAAAAATATTTCTTAAAGGTTGATAAAGTACCAGGGGAAGGTCAGGATCCTGGACATGCGGACGGTGCGACGTAGGGCTGTCTGGAGGGGTGGGTGCCGTCTGATCCTGAAACATCTGCTGCATTACATCGTACCATTCATCATCGGAACTTTCTTTGGGCTGCATCTTTTCCTTATCCGTGTTAATCGTTACTGCTCTTTCTCGCATCCTCGGGCTCCCATGCACCCGCTGTACGTCTGCTGCTGTCCCGTCTCCTGTTCGGGTATCCAATCCCATGGTTCCTGTCCTCTGAGGCGCCTCCTTCTGGTTCTTCTTCTCAATCTCCCTTCTCTTCAAATCTCTCCTTACCCTTCATCGCCACCTATCGGCGATTTGTGCCCGCCGATGTGCACGTAACTCCCGCAACTTGCATGCGGCCTCAACGTCCATCCCCCGTTCCCTACTCCTACAGTCTACACAGCATCGGTCCCCTCAATCCTTCCCCCAGTACGGGTGGTTTACGCTTCCATACTCATTTTGTGGAATTCAATCAACCCTTCGTCCACCATTAGGGCTTTGATCCACAACGGAATCTCCTTCAACAGTTTTCCCCTCAGCCCTGAGTGAAACACAGCCTCAGCCTTCGAGAAAGATTGGTAGCACTCAGCGGCAAACTCCACAACGTATCCTTCCAACGTGGTCTTTACCCAAAACTCCACTGCGCGGGTTAGTTCAGTATCTACCCGGTGTAGCGCTACCAAGTCTTCGTGCGCCCACCTGCGGTTTATCTTCCGCAAGCCTTCTTGGGCCGCCTTCGTTTGTAACCTCCGCAACCAGTTGTAAAGATCCGTAGGAAACCTTCCCCAGAAAATTTCGTACGTATCGCTAGCTGAGTCAGAGAAAAGAACAAGCTCCCTGACCGCCGCCTCCTTTTTCTTAATCAGCTCCGCCTGCTGAGTAATAAAATGGTCAAGATGATCATCCCACCATCGCCATATTGCTCCTTCAAAGATCCTCGAGACCATGATCTAGATCCCCTCAGAACATGCGGGTCCCGGCAACGGAACCATTTGTTGGCGAAAAATAAGGTCTCGTGGGCAAGACCCAGGTTCACAGGGTTGTGGCCAACAAGGGTCCGGTGTAGTCTAGTAACACGCCGGCATTTTCACCCTGCTCAGGAAGAACAGAGCGTCTCACCCGAGGCGTGCCGCGACCACATGGGAAAGGGGAAGAAATCACAGACGAGGAATAAACCCGCAACCACAGAAAGAAATAGAATCCATTACATATACCAGAATATTCATGCAAGATCACCAATCAAGTATACAGACAGTCGCAACTTAAAAATTTTAAAGCAGTGTAAACACATCATAACCCGTAACCCAAAACATAGAGACAACAATCCTTCCTTATATTATTCTTCAGCCAAGTACATGATTACACAACTTTCTTCTCTGATAACTCATAAATCAGATACAGATGGATCTAAGAACAGAGAATACAAAGCATAGAGAGTAGAGACCAATTGAGAGAACAAGTCTGATTCCTCCGCGGCTGCTCCTGCATTCAATCATCCCGCAACAGCAACCGATCAACCAATCAACCAACCTCTCTTCTTCAGCCGGGTGATTTCCTTTTATTCACCCGCTCGTCGCGACTGGCGGCTTCTCTGCGTCTTTGCTCTGACTTTTCCCGACTTCTCTTCTGATGTCTGCATGTTCTACTTCCTGTTTGCTGCTGTATCTCTTTCATCTGTACTTCTTTCTGTTCCATCTTTAGTTATCAAGTGCTTCCGCACCGCCTTGGTAGCTCCGCAACTCCTGGTCGCGCGGTGCAGTCGCGTTAGCTATGTGTATTCCCTCCGCCAACTCAAAAAGAGTCCAAGTTCAAAATTCAAAACTTAAACAAAAAACAAGGGCCCCGACAATGAGATTCCTAATAATTTTCATTTAGTTATGGTGTGGCTCGAGAAAAACCCGGAGTAAAACCAAAGATTACCCACCAACAAAATTGTTCTCGTAAACATTGTCCGTGCATTCCATAACCGGCCGTGCAAAATGAATTTTCGGTTCCGATTTTTAAGTGGGTCGTCGTACCTCCAAGTGGGTCGTCACATATTTTTTGCACTGCGAAAACGCCCGAGTGGGTCGTTTTTTTTCAGTGGGTCGCTCGACCTGCGATTGTTTCGGCTTTCGATTCTCCGTGAAGATAACTCATTCCTTTTGCAATCTCAAGAGCAATTCTCACTGCATTTGCAGGTTGTAAACGTTCTTTCTTTGGAGGTAACTGTTCAAATCTCCGTTTGGAAGATACTCTGCAATGATCATCATAGGAACATTTTGTATGACAGCACCCACAAACTGAACCACATGAAGATGCCGAACCTTTTGTAGCAGTGTCAATAATTTGTATCATTTTCATAGGAATAGAAACCATTCCCATCGTAACCCGAATTCCTTTTGATACATTTCAAATACAAACTGTTCAATTGATTGGATACCGAATCGATGATATCTTGGCAATAAACAGGACTCATGTAATATAGAACATCATGAACAGTGGCACTCAACATAGTACGTAACACTCTTACACACCTGAATTGAATTGTTAGAACCCACCTAATACTGATCAACTGTCTTGAGCCATCCCAGATCATCATGGGTGTGGAAACCGAGATGAACATTGAGCTTTCCCTGCACTGGCCCTTCTGTGTTGTTATAATCAATTGGCAGAGATTTTCATAGAGGGAGATTGAGCTCAAAGCATATAGTGCGAATGGCAAACCAATTCCATTGCAAAACTGTGCATGGGGCCACGAATGTTGGTGTAAAATCAGATTCGATTGCCTAGAGGAATCCACCTCCTTATATACATTGCTGAAGGCTAGGCAACCAACCCGCAGGCCTATGCTTGTCAAGAGATTAAAGTATGCCTTTCATTCTAGTGATTCCTTGACTAAGTAACCAGATCTGAGCAACCAAATGTATGGAGAGTCAGAGTAACCAAAATGAAAACCGAAATAAGACACTTAGACCAGATCAACAAATGGCTCTGATTGGTCATGATGTTTTGCTTTCTTTTGCTTCGTGCTTGCGTAGAGATAGGAGCCGAGCCACGTTTGAAGAGCCGGAGAATTTGATACATATTCTTAAACACATTTAATGATTTCTTCTTCAAAACAGGGTTTTGAAGAAGAATCAATTTCATATTGATGACATTCCTGAAATAAACACCTACTGAACCTTCCTCTAGTCTGCAAAAATTAAAAATGACTCTTTTCTGGACCAGAGTAACATCAGTGACTGCAAATGACAAGTGATGAACCTTGGTGAATTTGACTGCAGCGGGTTGACAAGACGGAGTCTAACATTGGCTCCAATGGGGATGGCAGTTGCCGCTTCTTGGAGGTGCCAAGAACCGCAGAGCTTTGGGAGAGCAGACAGTGCCTCCATCCATTGGGCGATGGAATCATTATTCTGACAAACAAACTAAAGACTGATAACTCAGTTTTTAAACTAGAAATTCGACTCACACTGACTTGATGCAAACTGAAATGACTGAATTAAACAAAAATTTTTTGAAAAGGGCAGCAGTCCATCAAAATTTCAAAACCCTGATGGCAACCCCCTGCATACTGATGTGATATGTACAATCATGTATAATTGGCTTTCCAATGCAACCAATCCAGCAGATGGCTACACCTCAAATTTCTGCTCTTACTCTCTTCAAGTAGGCAGAATGCTAAACCTGTAGGCAACTCAACACAATCACTGAAACCAAATCTCATGATAATAAACCAGGCAATATTTATCCTTTCTAATGTTTGCAGAAGAATGCTAAAGGGGTCTTGAAAATCCTGAAGCACTGGCTTATCTGGAGATCCAGCTGCAAAAATACTAGTAATGACCTCACTCTGATCCGAAAGGACAATTGATTTCTGAGGGATAGAAATGCACAGATCTGCCATCTGAGTGTTAGCTGTAGGTTCCTTGACCATGAGAAATTCTGACATATACTCTTCAACTTCATGATCTAGATCATTTTTAAACAAAAAACAATCTTCAAGATTATCAAACATGACAACCTTATCATCTTTGTGAAGGAAAAATTTATCTGTTTGCTGATCTACACAACTGATTACAAGACAATCATCTTTTTCAACAGAGGAAGAAATTTCACCAACACTTTCCTGATTATGTATGCACTGCAAATCTGTTGTAGTTTTGGCTGAAACATGACCTTTCAAAAGTAGATCTATCTCATCTTCAGACAAAGGTGACAATGCTTTTTGTTTTCTTCTGCTTAAACAGTAATTATCTTCATATGACAGGGCATTCAAACTATCATTCATTACCGAGTTATTGAAAGGAGATTTATCACTTACTTGCACAAAGATCTCATTCTGATTTTCATGAACTGACTGAATCACCTCTTCATGAAGGCTGTGTTCTAATGATGAGCTGATAGTATGACTGAGAACATTTGGATCCATTACTGTGTCTTCTGCATCCCAGATGATTTCAACAGCAGAGTTCTCCTTGATGGGCTTCAGCACAAGATATGCTTGGTCATCCTGATCTGAATCTGAATCTGAAGTAGCTGTCTGGACATTATCACAATCTGCAATTGGAACTAGACTTACTTGCATGCTGCTGTCTTCCGTGGGCAGATCTGAAATGACATTCTGCCTTTCATCATTTTCAGCCATATGGCCATCAACCTGCTGCAAAGTCTCCTGAGCACCTTGATAGGTATCCTTTAGGTTCTCTTCATATCGCTGAAATGGATTCTCGTACAGGGCCTCCATGATTTCATCATTCATGAAATTATCATCTTCATAATATTTCTCCAGGCTTTCAATAAAAGAATAAGCATGTTTGCAACAGTCATGAACTAAATTTAACGATGGATAAGATGTTTGATATTTTTCAATGAACAGGGCATGAAAATCCTCTAAACAATAAATACAGGCCAGCGGCAAATTTTCATACCATGACTGAGCTTCACCTTCCAGAGTGGCCAAGAATATCTTCATCAAGCAATCTTCAGGAAAATCCACCCTCAACTTGCGAATATGCATGTGAAATCTGACTAAATGTAAAGCAGCATCTTTCTTACCATCATTGTTAAACGTAGGCAGATTCCTCGACCAATCCACCTTGGGCATCTTATTCGGAAAACCTCGAATGTGATCTCGGCTCAAGGGAGCATATCTTCTCGTGATCCGGTCCATCTTGAAAATCTCACAGCTACTGATCTCCCTGCAGTGAAGTCACCATGAAGGATTTGATTGTCTGGATTGTTTAGTGTGTGAAGTCGCCGGGTGAATGATTTCAGCCTTGCGGTGTCTGACTGCTGTCCACCATCAGCATCAGATCTGCAACTTGATTTCCTGCACTGGGGCAAGACAATCTACAAGTCGACTGTCACATCAACAGCAAACCATCTTCCCCAGTATGGTCGCCACTATGTTAGCGCTCGATTCTGCCACAGGCTGAAGAAGGCAAAACTTGAGGCAACATCAAACCAACCTTAGCCTCGTAGCTAGCCCTACGAGGACAGGAGAGGGCTCTCTCCGGGTCTATCTCGGCGGAAAATTTTCAAAAGGGCTGAGATGACCGATAAGGAAAACTAATCTTAGGCTAGTAAAGAGATATGAATAAGGTTTTTAATAAATGTTGGGTTTCTGGGCTGTGTGAGGCAAAGACAGCAAGAGCAGAGATTAAATAAAGAACGCAGATTATCTCCTGAGGCAAGGTAAGCATGAAGTTTAACATCAAATTGAGATTAAATGGAATGGCTGGACTGCTGAGGAGTTGACAAGGGAATAGTAGATGAATCCTTGTCAAACAGAAGAAAACACTAAATTTGAACAAACTTAAAGGCAGAGCATATAAATTATGAATTCTACCTTAACACTTCATTTGTTCAAATGGAAACGATCATGAAATGACATAAACACATAACATGCTACATATGAAACAAAAGAAGACACAAATGTTAAATCTCATGCCACAGGAATCTCAGAAAACAGAGCTATACTTCTCCATTAAAATCTCTGTCTAAAACTGTACAATAAAACTCTATTTTTCTCCTACACTAGCTCTCAGAACTCTCTTTCCTCTCTTTACAAAATGATTTTCAATACATTAAATAAACTCTGCTAGGGGAAAACCATCGACCCCAAGACAAGGAATTTTTTTTATCATTATTAAACAAATAAAACTAATAACCAATCAGCTTTCCTGAAGATAGAATAGCGCTCCTTCTTCTACTCGAATCTGTTGATGACTGATGAATAGGCAAAATCTGGAGCTGCATTTTCTGAAATGTAGCTTGAAGACCCAAAAATAGACCAACGAATTTGATTTCCTTGCTGGGATAGTGGTCTGTTTTTTAAATTTAGCTTTTGACTTTTATTCACTCCCATTACCATTATACCATCCTCCCAAAATATCATGACAAGTGTCTCTGATGAGGGCACGTTTCCATGCTGCCACATATGTTGAATCGAATGCCCAAATGGTGCAATGACTGCCACCTAGGAAATGCCACTTTGCACATTTCTGCCCCCAAATGTTCTGGAAATGTGTTGGCCCTTCGAATTAGGAAATCTGGAGTTATAAATAGGAAATTTAATCCTATTCTTCTGCTGTTGTTCGCGCAGACACAGGTGCTTTTGCTCTCCTCTAACAGGCCGATACTCTTCACATAACATTGACATTTGTAATCCCCAATGAGCATTACTTCCTGTGACGAAATCTTACTGAATTCATCACTAGTTCTTGATCGATGCCTGTTGAATCTGTCCACTCGCTTTATAAATTTCTTTCTTGCAAAGACCTTGGAAGAAGGGTTTAATTCCCCCTTCGCCATCACCACTGTAATGCTTTCTGGATGGTGCACATCCTGGTCCTCTGGCCTTACACTGCAATGATTTTCTCAGCGATAACCACACAGTGGGCATGATAATTTCTGCTCAACCAATTTCAATTCCACCCACAGCTCTATCTATAATCTCTGGCTCCCTATTCCCCAATTAGTTTGCAGCAGCATATGATATGAGATTTTAGGTTTTCTTTTTGTTTACTAACTGTAGACTGCCAAATAAAAACAAGAGAGTAAAAGCCATTCACGAGATGGAAATAGTGCAGTCCTTGTTTAGGCCAAATGACACTTACTCTTTCTTCCACTCCGTGCCCGTTTCCAAAGCCACCTTTAATGGCTTCACTGAGGCAATTAATGGAGGTTATGACCGATCAGAGCATGGAAAATAACACTATTGGACAACGTGTTGGAGTGTGACATTCATGGCCATAATTGATTAAATGTGGAGAGTTATGGTTCGCAGGTTCTACACACTTCATATCCAATTCCTTTGTATTGTAACAAACCTTCCATGAGATTCCTAATAATTTTCATTTAGTTATGGTGTGGCTCTGAGAAAAACTGGAGTAAAACCAGCATTACCACCAACAAAATTGTTCTCAGAAACATTGTCTGTGCATTCCATAACTGCTGTGCAAAAATGAATTTCTGGGTTTTGATTTTAAGTGGGTCGCTCGACCTCCAAGTGGGTCGCTCTGGTTATATTTTTGCACTGCGAAAAAACGCCCGAGTGGGTCGCTCTACGCCCAGGTGGGTCGCTCGACCTCCAAGTGAGTCATTCTCCCGGTTTCGATTCGTGAAGATATTCATTCCTTTTGCAATCTCAAGAGTAATTCTCACTGCATTTGCAGGTTGTAAACGTTCTTTCTTTGGAGGTAACTGTTCAAATCTCCGTTTGGAAGATACTCTGCAATGATCATCATAGGAACATTTTGTATGAAAGCACCCACAAACTGAACCACATGAAGATGCCGAACCTTTTGTAGCAGTGTCAATAATTTGTATCATTTTCATAGGAATAGAAACCATTCCCATCCTAACCCGAATTCCTTTTGATACATTTCAAATACAAACTGTTCAATTGATTGGATACCGAATCGATGATATCTTGGCAATAAACAGGACTCATGTAATATAGAACATCATGAACAGTGGCACTCAACATAGTACGTAACACTCTTACACACCTGAATTGAATTAGAACCTATCTAATACCGATCAACTCCGTTTTGAGCTATCCCGTATCACTGCTATGGGTGTGGGATCCGAGATGAACATTGAGCTTTCCCTGCACTGGCCCTTCTGTGTTGCTATAATCAATTGGCAAAGATTTTCATAGAGGGAGACTGAGCTCAAAGCATATAGTGCCAATGGCAATCCAATTCCATTGCAAAACTGTGCATGGGGCCACGAATGTTGGTGTAAAATCAGATTCGATTGCCTAGAGGAATCCACCTCCTTATATACATTGCTGAAGGCTAGGCAACCAACCCGCAGGCCTATGCTTGTCAAGAGATTAAAGTATGCCTTTCATTCTAGTGATTCCTTGACTAAGTAACCAGATCTGAGCAACCAAATGTATGGAGAGTTGTATAACCAAATGACAACTGAAATAAGACAGCTTCTAGACCAGATCAAACAAATGGACATGATTGCTGATGATGTTTTTTTTTCTTTTGTTTGTGCTTTTGCAGAGATAGGAGCTGAGCTACTTCCTTTTGAAGAGCTGGAGAATTTGATACATATTCTTAAAAACACATTTAATGATTTCTTCTTCAAAACAGGGTTTTGAAGAAGAATCAATTTCATATTGATGACATTCCTGAAATAAACACCTACTGAACCTTCCTCTAGTCTGCAAAAATTAAAAATGACTCTTTTCTGGACCAGAGTAACATCAGTGACTGCAAATGACAAGTGATGAACCTTGGTGAATTTGACTGCAACGGACTGACAAGACGGAGTCTAACAGTACATTCGCCCTTTAAACATTGAATTAAGGCTTAAAATATTCAATTACAGGCTTTAAAACTCTTTAATTCTTCACTGATACTCTTTTCCGCTTCATTGACTGTCTCTGTATATGAAAATGGAGCTTTAATGGTGCTGGATGGTTTTACAGAGTTAAACACTGTTTTTAATGAAATATTTCATTCCAACACCTTCCCAGACGTTTTCTTTGCAATCTCAGGCTCTGAAAATGACCTTCACTGTGCTCTATGTCACTATGACAGTGACTATGAGCACTAGCAGTTTCCACTAACTATAACCCTACAAAACACACAAAAATGTTAATAAATCCATGTGGGAGGGAGGATGGATGCAGTGGAAGGCTGTGAGAATGGAAGCACAAAAGAGATGAATGCGGTGGATGCAAGGGAAAACGGCTGAAAAATGCAGTGTAATGGTGAAAATCTGATCTGATGCAGGTCTGAGGGAGGAATGGATATGGACTGTCTGATTAGATCTGGTGGCGAAGATCAACGGTGGTGATTTATTGATGGACTGAATTTAGGGGGTCAGGTAGAATGTCTGAAATTTTAATGTAAAACATTAAAAGTCACATTTTAGTGGAATACAAAGAAAAATGACGAAAATTCAATGAAATCATCTTTATATGGTGGGACCCGGCATGGGTGGAGGGCGATTGATATGGACTATTAGATCTCAGGAGGAGATTGACGGCTGAGATGCTCTGATAGAATTCTGTGGTAGTGCGATGGGAAAATATGAATGGAGAATGCAACATGTAATGAGGGTCGTTGATCTACATAGATCAATGGTCGAGATTGTGTGGAATAAGTCTGAGAGGCAGAAGAGGGGAAGTGGTTAGGGCCTGGCCAAAGGGGGCTAAGCCCTTTATATGTAAAATGGGACTTTTTTAAGCCAAGAAGAGGGTTTTTGAAGCTTAAAAGGGTTTTCGGTAGAGGGAAAAAAGAGATTTTTAAGCCAAATAAAGGGTGTTTGTAAGGTTTAAAGGGGAGATGGGATGATTTAGAGGGTTAGTGAGGGTTTTTGGAGGGATTTGAGAAGGGGAAAAAGGGTGAAAATGGGGAAATTTTCAGGGATACAAAGGGGAAAATGGAGGCTTTTCTGAGCATAATTTTTTCATAGATAGTGAGGATTTCTTGATGGAAACAGAAATGAAGATATTTTCTAAGGCAAAGGGCACACAGAGGCTTCAAGAATGAGAGATTTTCATAGGAAATGTATCTCTTGAAGGCTCAAAAAAATATTTAGCCACCTGTTTGCTTGAAAAAAAATTTATAGGTGGCTAACACAAACAAAAATTTAAAGAATATCAGTAAGAAAGGAAAAAATGACTTAAAACCATTAGGAAGCGGGTTTTCAAAAGATTAATAAAAATTCCCAAGTCTATAAAATCTCATTTGGAATTTCAAATGAATCATTTTTTCCTTCAAGAGATCAAGGGCAGTTAATGAGAGAAAAACTTGTGAATTTTCTAAGAAAAATTGGACAAATTTTCCCAGGGTTGCATGCTCATCTTGGTGTTATGCACCTAGAATCGGGCGATGCGCCCTTGGAAAAGTTTTCTCATGTATTTTATTAAGTATCTGCGTACCTGGAAGTGGGTGTTGTGCGCCTAGCAGAGCATTGTGCTCTTGCTCAACTCACCCACAACAAGTTTCTTAAGGCGCTGCGCACTTGGGTTTGAGCGTTGTGCGCTTGGAGCTGAGCACTGCGCACTTGGCAGAGCGCTGCGCCCTTGGCTAGGAGGGACTTATAAGAAAATTAACCATCCAAATCAAGTCAAAACACCTTCAAGCTTCCTAAAAGGTCCTCCAAGACAATGCTAAATGGTAATTGGATGCATTCAACCCTTCTTCAAGAATTTTTGGTGATTTATAATTAAAGGAAATTGAAGACCTAAGAAGGAACCTTAGATTTGAACTTAAAACCACTATTTAAATACTTCCTTATCTGCCTACAAAGGGAAATCAGTGATAAATAGAGAGATTTCATTGTTTAAGGTTGCCTATTCACGTGAGCTATCCCTACATCCATCCCAATCATAATACTTAGTCCCTTACATTGCAAAAACATTGACATTACATGCCCTCCTTCATCTCAAATTGTCATAAGTGCAAGGTGTTTCAAAGAAAATTTTACAATCATCAGAGGGTTTTCATTAATTTTAACCTCTCATTAAGCCTGAAATACTTACACCCTCACTGGTTCATCTCATTCACTTGGAAAATATTCCATTCCACCATCCCTTCATCTCATTTCCATTTGTAGTTTTAGGGTTTCTCAAAGGTAGAGTCACAGTGTCATTATTTCGGGAAATAACTCCCTAGAGGTCGTTGGGTCAAAAACCTCCACAGATCAGGGCATGCTATTCAAGAAGGACTCACACAACCAAACTTGTATGCTAAAAGCTAGATATTATAGATTGTAGAACTCACCCGTAGATCCTATGTTTGATGTAGATCCCACGGG
This sequence comes from Pinus albicaulis, assembly GCA_034641835.2. Lineage (NCBI taxonomy): Eukaryota > Viridiplantae > Streptophyta > Pinopsida > Pinales > Pinaceae > Pinus > Pinus albicaulis. Next base: position 1,168,365,827 of record CM076574.1, read on the forward strand.
GTCCAAACCCCCAGCAACCCTTCTTCCTCTTCAACCTGGAAATCAAGAAGAGACATGCACGGAAATCTAGTTGTACATCATATATCTTTCCTAAATGTCAGTGTAATCCATGTGAAACATCATATAAACAATAATAAATGCTTAATTAACAATCTTTTCACATATGCAAGAAGATATTAACACGTGAATTCGGGAACAAGATGGTTCTTCTTCATTACGAACAACATGTACAATAATAGAAATGTGGAGAGATCACCTGAATCCTTCCACGATCTTCGAACAGACCGTCGTCTAGATCCGTCCCGCCCTTGCCTCACTAGGATTCTTTCAATAATTTTGCACACGAGATGACATATAAGCTGATGAACATCTCCAGGAAACAAGGGTTTCCTGTAAAAATCTGGGAAGTGCAGAAGGCACGAGAAATCAGACTTGAATTGGGCTCCAACAGAGTATAATGTCTATAATTTTCTCTCTCCCTTAGGCCATGCATATGAGGGGCTTTTATACTCCCTTAAAGTAGTTTCAATCTGTTAGAAACAGTTGGCCACGGGCTGGGGTGGTTGAATTACGGGAATAACCAGCAACCCAGCCTCGAAAATAGGGATTTTTATATATTTTTTAATGATTTTAATGGCGTACGTGGAAAAGTATCTCTGGACTCGCGTATACACGTGGAAAAGTCTGGGCATATCCGCGTATGGGATTTTAAACACTGTTTTTTATGAAATTTTATTAAATTCTGTGGGAATGGGTGCCCAATGCCAAAGGGACAATCATGAATCACATGAGGGTGAAAAATGATGCTATAATAGATGCCCCCTAATATATGAGGTCAGAAGGGGTACATGATGGCCGAAATGTATTATGTGCATAGAAAGAACTTTGCGAGGACAAGAGAGGACTTCACCAGATTTCAGCCTGCCAAAAACTAATGAAATAAAACAGAGAGTCAGCTCATGTCTGAGGCGGGCATACCCATACTCAGTCAAAAAATATATCCATATAAAAAGTACAGAATAGATCCAGAATGTATACAAGTATAGCTGAACTGAAAGTACACAATGAATCATCTGAGCAGAGCCTGGAAGTACAAGTCGGAATCAATGTCCAAGTATCACATATATCAAACTGATCAATAATACTGAAAATGGATGTCTGACCACAAAAGTAACTGAATCTCCAGGTACCAAATCATAAGGGGTGGAACACATGGTACAATCACGCAACTCGGGAGCCAACATATAGGATGCTGCTGTACTGACACTGCAACATATAAAGGTGGATGGCATCACTGGAAGAAACTGAATGGAATGTCAAAAGTGAACCAAAAAATGTTGATGCAACCCGAGGTCTTCACCGATCTCGATGGCACAATTCTACACAATGGGAATAAATGTGCTGAAGTCAACCATGTGAGAAATCATTTGATTACTGGTTAATAATGTATACCATTAACAAACACAAGACAACCCACCGATAATGAGAATGAGTGTCAAGGTGCCCCAGTACAATCTAACAAGTGCGAATGAATGAGTTGAAGTCGAAGACTTGGAAGAATCTACCAATCAAAAGGCAATGATAAATCCCCACTGTCGATAGCAAAGAGTCTGCCACTGATGACTGCAAACCCTAAGGTACTGAAAAAATACTCTAGACCTTATTCCCAGAGCAATGAGTCGGAGTCGATGGGAAAACATCTACTGGAAGGAAGGAATTAAGGCATCCCACATCAGTCCAGTGCGAGTGTAACCCGTAGGCCAAGATTTGGAAGGAATCAGATGAAGCAGAGTGACGGAACCAACCGAAGTACGTTTCCGACATGCACAAGATGAAGCTAGCGCACGGAAGAAACCCTCTGAACCAACCAATAATGAAAGCTGCGAGATATCCACCGATAGGGTCAAATGGAAATCAAGGTACTGCACGAATCCCAAGTGTAATAATGTATGTTGACGTCGAACACAAGGAAAACCACTCAGTCAAAGACCCATAATGATGATCAAATTCTAAGCACAAGGTCACCTATCAATGATGGAAATAGGGCCAGGGTGCGGCTCTAGGTTTACTCTCAGAGCAATATGTCGTAGTTGATGAGAGAAAAACCCGCCAGAAAGAAGTCAATGGAGACTTTCTCAAACCAGCACGAGTAGAAGACCAAAACATCTGATGTGATAGAACAAGATATTGACAAGACCGGGAAGGCCGACTGAATAATGAGTCAAGAGATACCGCAGAATGGCCGACTCTGGTTAAACTTCCCTTGAACAAAAGCACAACTCGTGATGACCATGGCAGTAAAAAAATGACACTGTATAAGTCTGTTATGCAGGAGGCAAAAACAAACTCTCCATATGATTGGAAGAGATAACCAATCGGGGGAGGACTAACCAGTGAAATAAGGAAAAAGAGGAACCTAGGTCAAAACTAAAACCATCCCAAATGAAGGAAATATACAACTGTATGTGCTTTGTTCAAGGGTGACAAACTAATACTATACTGTAATCAAATTATGAAGTAACATCCCGTTCCCGCTCTTTTTTTTATATTTGATTTTTTTGTCTTTTTCATATAATAAGCCTGAAAAAGAATAAAAGAATGCTATGGTAAAATGGATAGAATGAGTATCAAGAAACATATGCACTAGTTCCTGGGATAGGAACGATCCTATGCTCAATGCAAGGTGGTGGAAACTGGTAAGTGATACTCAAAGGAATGTTCCATCCATGGGAAAAAAGGGTGTCAAGTCGTGATAGCTAAGTGCATGCAATGGTTAACTTGTACAAACAGTCAAGGTCAAAATATGGCTTAAACATCGAGTCCAAATGAAGCCGACTAAAGGCTAGGATAAATAAGTAGCCAATATGCAATGCAGTAATACAACTCAATGACACTAGGGAGCCTCTAGGGTAATAGCCAGAAAAAATGATAGTGAAGAAGAAGAAGAATGAAGCTTCAACACATAAGTCATGGCGGGACTAACGAGGACTCCCGAGCCTACATAAAACGTAGCATGGGGAGCAAGTGCTAGCAACTAACTAGGAAGCCCATGTAAAGGAAGGCTCTACCACCAAGTCATGATTAAATAATCGGCAAGTGAAATGGGTGAAATACTTATGACCTGATGGGATCGACCCTATGGCAAGTGATCAGAATGGAGGCTAGTATGTAAAATGCAACGGAAAGTGGATTTCCTAACCTATATGCCAGTGAAGATCATATACCTGCCATGACAGGTCAGCAGTCATGGATCAAAAACTAGAAAAATCTCAACTTCATCAAAATGTACCTGAAAATATACCAACCTGGGCACTTACAAGCATCCGGGTTATGCAGCTTAAGATAGATTGAAAAAATAAGCATAACAAATTTTTGCAAAAATTTTCAATTTCTGGGCATAAATACACATGTTACCTCATATTTGGTTCATTGTTACTTGCTGATTTGGGAAAAAGAGCTCTGGAGAAAAAACCTTCTTTCGTCAAAACAGGAGCAATCAGTGGTCAAACTTCGCCGAATCAATCAGGTAAGCTCTTAATCCATCATTATTATCAATTTTTTCCATTAATAGAGTTAAAATTTGGAAATTTCACCGTTAAAAACATTTGTTTTAATTTAGGGCTCTACGCATACGCGGGTTCGTATGGACCAAGACGTGTATGATACACAACTGTCTACAGGGTAAGTCGCGTATGTGCAACCCGCGATGTAAAAAAAACGCATCTAATGAACAAATAAATGAATTTTTTCAGGATGACCATCACTTGGAGGGAACGTGAGCATAGTGCAATTGATAATGAAGTAATGCAAGATCAACAATCGCTCAATATCCTCCAAAATTGTGGATTGCTCAAATTTTTCAAAATGCCAAATATGAAGAGTAATGTCTGGTTGCTCGAAATGCTGGTAAATTATTGGGAACTGGAGGAAGATTGCTTCGTGATAGATCAAATGCCCATACACAAAGAGGTAGAAAACATCTACTTCAATACTGGACTCTCACGGAGGGGAGACTCAGTAGATTTGCACAGCAAGCCTTTGGGAGGGCTTACTGTGGATGACTATGTCCACGTCTACTGTGTAGAGGGGTCCAAAAAAGTAGGGACTCAGATTGCTATAAAAGATTTGAGAGATCTACACATGAATATTCTCCTATTTACCATCGGCAGGGTAGCAGGATCTGCTTCCTTGCATCAGGCATTCAGGACCCAGATGAGCATAGCTGTGGAATGCCTAGCTCACCTATATGATTGGTGCACAACTCTATTAATGAATATGAAGCAACAAATGACCTCCATCGAGAAAGGAAAAACAAAACATTTCGGGTATGGAACCATTTTGATGACATTCTTCTTTGAGAATATTCCTCGGCTTCGACCCAAAGTGATCTCTTCCATCAACAGCCCAAGAGACCCAGGAATTTCCCGATGGGCAGATCTGATGAAGAGACTAGGGGGAAGTGAAGTTCCCCGAACCACCTGGGACCACGAGTTCTTCCAATGGTGGGGAGAAAAATTCATCACCGTGGAGGACTACCCCTATGCCAGGATGGATTTCCGCGGTGATCCAGACCTCGTCCTTCCACCTGGCGCGGCATGGGGCGCAATCGGTAAGATTCCAATTTTTAAATTATGTGATTTTTATGATTTTTTCAATATATATGAAAAAATGTGGAAAAAAAACATGTTTTTGATTGGATTCAAAATGACTTACAATATTATGATGACCATGATACAGATATTGGACCAGTCCGTCCTGAGGGCTACCCATGGCATAAGCGTCGCAGAGGCGAGGAGGATACTGAAGACCCAGGCAGGACCCTCCATGCTGTACAGAGGAACTTGGAGGGTTTAAATCGCCAAGTGCCTATGGCTGCAGTGGAAGATCTACCCGAGGCCATCCAGAGACGGGTAGTGGGAGTACCACGTGACTGGGTACGATTATTCCGCCGTGTCACCACTGTGATCGTGTTCTTTAGGAACACGAATTTTGGGCAGGGACCACAGGAGTAGATAAATATGATTATCAGATGACTGTATATTTTTGATATTTAACATGATCGGGCATAAGCCCTAATTTTGTATGACTTATGGATCCAAATTTCTTATAGTTTTTTTGAACACTCTGATGATATATATATAGCAATTTATGATGTGATGTGACAAATGTATAAAAATGCATGATGTTTTTGATGATTAAATTTTACTGTATGGAATGATTAATATGCCAATCAATTGCTTGATTAGCTAATGAGTCTGCCATCCAATTTTTTGCTCGAGGAATATGAATGAATGTTAAAAATTGAAATGATCTTTGTAACAAACGTACCCTAAAAAACAACCAGAGTAAAAATGGATCTCGAAACCGATAAGTATTGTTCAACTGCGACACCACCAACTGGGAGTCCAAGAAAAATACCAACAAATCAACACCCAGAGATATTGCCTCCGAGAGTAGATAAATAACTGTAGTGTACTCTGCTATATTATTGGAAGCAGGACCAATGCAGACTCCTCTTGATACTAACAGCTGACCGAATGGATGATGAAGCACCCAAGCCACGGAAGCCAAGTTTCGGGTGTGTCTACTAGCACCATCGGCGAAACCATAATGACTCATGACATTCGACACAACCTACCAAAGTAGATAAAAAACATCACCATCACATCAAAGACCTAAAAGCCAGACATGTACAAAATAAAAACTACTATATACAAAAGCAAAATGCCAGGCCGAAGCCTAGGCATAATACCTTTTCAAATAGAGCCCATTTCTGGGCTCCGCCAACTCATTTCCTTCAAAATAAACCAAGGCATATGCTCCTTTTTAAGGACTTTTTTAACGATGAAGGGGCCATACCACATAGACTTAAACTTTCCTGCGCCCAGGGCATCCTTCTCTTGGGCATAGACCAAAACGAGGTCGCCTTCCGAGAAAACCCTAGGTTTGACCGCCTTATCGTACTGAACTTTGACTTGTTTCTTATGCACCTCATTCATCATGGCGGAATCGCGACACTGCTCATCAAGATGTTCCAAATGAAGGAGAATTTCTTCAAGACTAGAAGTGTCAGGAAGAATCTCAACAGCTAACTTAAGAGAAGGAATCTCACATTCAATGGGAAATATGGATTCCAGCCCGTAAACTATTTGAAACAGAGTAAAGCCAGTTACAGTTTTCACTGACATACTGTATGCCCAAAGTGCAGAATACAGCATGATATGCCATTTGGATCAAGCTTTATTAATTGTCCTTTGAAGAATGGTATTCAAGGATTTGTTCACGGCTTCCACTTGCCCATTGGCCTGAGGATAATACGGAGATGAATGCTCCTACCGGAAACCTAATTTTAAAGCCAACTCAGCCATCATGCTATTCTGAAAATGACTGCCATGATCAGTGACAATCTCTCTAGGAATACCAAAATGAGAAATAACCTAGTTGAAAAGAAAAAGAGTTGTTGTCTCACCATCATTCCCAAAAGTAGGCATAGCCTCGACCCACTTCATAAAGTAGTCTACTGCTACAATAATATACTTGTGACATTTAACCGAAGGTAGGTTACAAGTAGTATAATCAATACCCCACTTTGTACAGGGACCGACAGTAATGACTGGAAAAAGCGGAGCTGGATGAGCGCGCATTTGTCGAGTATAGACTTGACACAGATGAAGATTTTTGACTGACTCCATACAATCTTTGAAAATTGAAGGCCAAAAGTATCCAACACGCAAGATTTTTTGGGTTGTAGCAAGCCCAGATAAATGACCACCACAAGCTCGACTGTGGAAATCATTCAGCATAGCCTCAGCTTCATCGAGAGTTAAGAAACTTCTCAGGATTGAATCAACCCCTCGACGGTATAAAGCATCACCAATAATCAAGTAATTTTTATCCAAGTGACGCAACTTACGGCGCTCATCTTTTGAAAAAGTAGAGGGACACTTCGCAGTCTGAAGATACACAATGATATCTCCATACCAAGGATCTTGTGGAGAGACGAGAAACAAATATTCATCTGGGAAGGATTCATCATAGACTATCTCTTCTCCACAAGGCAACTCAGAGATTAATTCCGCGAAAACTAAAGACTTCTTGGACTTGGCAGACATAAACTCAAGATCAAATTCCTGCAAAATCACAATCCATCTATTGTATTTGCCCCCAATCACTCACCTGTTGAGAACAAACTGAAATGGATTGGCTGCTACCAAAACATAAGTTTTTCGTAGAAGAATATAATGTCTGAGTCGCTGTACAACATGAACAGCTGCTAAAGCTAGCTTCTCTATCGGAGTATACCGGAGTTCAGATCCTACCAAGCCTCGACTAAGATAGTATATAACATGCTCTGCAAGAGCATCGTCCTCCTGAACCAGAACCATACCAATGGTAGATTCTGCTGCTGCAAGATACAAAAGGAAATCCCTGCTATAATCAGGTGGACTCAATATAGGAGCAGAGGTCAATGATTTTTTCAAAGCATCGAATGAGCACTGAGCGAAGTCATCCCAAAAGAATGGAACTCCCTTCTTCAACAATCTCATAAATCCTTTAGTAACTTCAGCATAATTTACGATAAATATCTGAAGAAAATTAGCTTTTCCTTGTAGACTTTGAAGTTGACGAATAGACGATGGGGGAGGCAACCTAAGTATTGCCTCAACCTTGAAGGGATCTACCCTAATCCCTTCCGAAGACACAATGAATCCCAATAACCGACCGAATGTAACCGCCAAAACACACTTGTTCGGATTCAACCTAATCTTGTAGAAACGACATCGTTCAAATACTTGATGAAGGTGAGCAGGATGATCAATTCTCTTTCAAGAACGAGCAGCTAAATCATCCAAATACACCTTGATAATATGTTTGATATCATGGAAGGCATATGACATGGCTTGTTGAAAAGTAGCCCCAACATTTTTAAGACCAAAAGGCATCTTCTTGTAAGAAAAAGTACCCCAGGGACAAATAAAGGTAGTCTTATGCTGATCTTCAGGACGGATAGTAATTTGATTGTATCCGGAGAAACCGTCCATGAAGGAGAAAATCTCATTACCGGCACACTCATCGATAATATGATCTATAAATGGTGTGGGATAATTATCTTTTGGACATGCTTTATTAAGGTTTCTGAAATCAATGCAAACTCGAATTGTTCCTTGTTTTTTATCCACGGGAACAGGATTCGAAACCCACTCTATCAAAGGAACAGGGAAAATAAATCCTGCCTTGAGCAGCTTCTCCACCTCGTCTTTGATAGTTGCAACCTTCCTAGGATTGACCAGACGAAGTTTTTGCCTCACAGGCTTAGCATTTTCGTAAGTCTTGATCTCATGTTGGACAATAGATGGATCTATACCACACATTTCCTCATAAAACCAAGTGAACACATCCCTAAAATCTTTAAAGAGATCGGTGTAAATCTGAATCTCTTCAGGGGAACATTCAGCTCCGATGAAGACATTCTCTATAACATTGGGATCCCTGGAAATGTTCACCGGGATAGTTGGAGAAATCACAGCCATGTTCCCTTCAGCATATACCTATGTTGGTGCTAAAGGGTTCAGGACTGGGTGAATAGGACCAGGAGACAAAGGACTTGGAAAAATTGATTCAACTTCGCTCAAATCAGGTGAAAAGTAAGACCGATGATGCAAATCATCCCACGGTCTATCTATACCAATCATAGCTTCAAGGATGGCCTCTTCAGATAGAAGAGTGGTATCAAGGCAATCCTGGATGGAAGAAGAACTAAGTGTCCAAGCCGGAGCCACATCGCCATCCAACTCCTCCGGAGAAAGAGGAGGTGGAATGGACTCTACAGAGTCTACAATAGATTGATAAGCAATCTTAGCTGTAGACATCGGAAATGCCATTCCACCCACTTGACCTTTCGCTAATGTGGAGGTAGGGCAAGGCAAGGTCCAAGGATCTGAAAAATAATGAGTTCTGAAGAACTCTCTTCGAATAGGATCCCTGGATGATGAAATTGCATTTATATGAATGGTAGGAGGTGGAATATCAAAAGTACCCATCAAATAAGAATACATTCCAAACCCTAAATTCTCAACAGGCGGCTTGGCATTATCCACCTTTGGAATAGTTGAGTCAGTAGATGCATTCGTGTCTACAGGAGAACAGTCCAGTTGATCCACTGTAACAATTATCCCTTCGTGAGGGAAACAAATAACCCGAAATAATGAGGATGCAATGGCATCCATCTCATAAATCCAGTTTCACCCCACAGAAGGTTGTAGTCCAAGCTTGCATCAACTATCTCAACCTCTATATTTACATTTTTTCCCCCAACAAAGATGGGCAAAGCTGGGACAATACCATGCGGTCTGTGAGAATGAACATCAAACGTAGTCAGAAGAGTAGCAGATGGAATAGCTGCGGGAGATCCAATTCCCTTCCAGCATGCGAGAGACATCACACATGTGGAAGCGCCCTCATCAACGACCGTTCGAAAAATATTGAATTTCTGAAACGACGATTTGATATGAAAAGCCATATGATGGGGGAGTCTCTTTTTAAAATTATACATATCGAATGTAATCACAAGAGAGTTCTTTGTATGGACAACCCCAATAGCAGTGAGCAGAGCACTGCGCTGAGCTGTACAAGACTGGAGCACCTCAAGAGCCGACATGGCACAAGGAGTCTGCGCCAGATCTTCCACAATATAGTAGTTCTGGGTAGCCCTGGCATTTGGATTAATCGTCGTACGCTTGGTAGATGCTTTTGGCATCTGAGGTATAGGCTCAACAGTAGGCCTTGTAATATGAAGTGGCTCAGTACCATCGGGAGAACCCTTGGCTTTCGAAGACTCATCTTCGCCATAATCACGGGATCTCATGGTGATATCCGCATGAGCACTCATCATGTATATGTTTGACGGATTTTCCCCTTCCTGGGTGCCCCCAGAGGAAGCCCTAGTATTTTGATTTGCACCAACAACTAACTGTTGCCCTTGGGGAAAGGGGTTTTTCAACACATCCTGGGAACTAGAAGAACCCTGTTGAGCCAACAAGCGCTGCGCATCCTGAATTTTAGGGAAAAGGTGAGTAAGATGGTCTCCAACACATAACTTGCATGGAAACTCCACTTTCTTTTTATCCTTTGGACCCTCACCAACATGCTCGTTGGATTTATTTGCATTACCCTTCCCATTCTTTCCCTTTTTCTTATTATTGTTCCGTCCCTTCTTCTTCCCTTCAGATTTTTTATTTTCTTTAGGGTTATAAGTCTGAACGGCATTTACCGACAAAGATTGAGAAGGCGATGACTCAGCAGGCATAGCCTGACCAGAAGAAGTAGATTGTATAGATAACTACTACAATTGACTAAGAAGGTTAGCTGCACCACTATTGATCAACCCAATAATTCCGTCACCATGAGGACCGGGTTTATTCTTGGATATGTCTAATTTGGAGCGAGGAGCATTAGGAAAATATTTATGAAGGACACCAGACTAAGAATATATCAATTCAAGCTGTTGGGCCCTAAAAATAGCCTGCTCCTGAGAAAATACCCCTAAGAGGGATACATCCTTAGAAATATCTGCCTGTAGAGATTTCAAAAACCATTCCAAAAGAAATTCTCCCGGAATATAAGCTTTGATGAGCCTCTTCCTTCTCCACCATTCTTGAATATGATTAAAAATGTGGGTTGCGTCGTCCTGCTTAAAATTAGCTAGGAGTTCAGTCCCGACATCATAATGGACAGGCAACTGGAAATTATTTAGAAATATAGTAGCCAGATCTCCAAAATTAGCAAAACTGCCCCTAGTTAACTCAATGTACCACTTGGCAGCGTTTCCAGTCAAGGTGCATTGAAAAAAACTCAACCTAATCAAATCCTCGATTAGGGAGTTAGATGAACACCATAAATGGAAAGTGGTGATATGATCATCCAGGTCCTCTCCATTCTTGCCTTCAAACTTTGGAATGTCTGAATGTAGTTTGGTAGGAACCGGAGGCCACCCCGGACTATATCGGATTATATCATTCGTCAATTTCGACAAATCTGGCAAGTTCAACGTTGCTAGAAAAGGTAAACGAGGAGGAGCCTGAGGATTCCATCCTTGGTGGGATGAATTCCCAACATTCTGAAAACAATAACCTAGATTTGATGAGGCACCAGGTTGCCAAAAAGAACTCATAGAAAATTTTGGGCCATAGGACCCAGCATTTGGAGAAGGACCCCATCCCAACGTAGAGTTACCATAGACCGGACCAGTTTCCCCCCCTCGAAGTAGTGAATAAAGAGGAAACCCCCTGATAGGGGTTCCAAGCGTTAGAAAGAGGGGAAAAAGCCTGATAAGCACTCGACGAAGGGAAAGAAAAATTCCCTTGTTGACCAGCGAGAAACTGATTCCCTGCCCCCACTGTTGTAAATACATGGTTCCAACCTGTAGAGGTAGTCGAACTCTGACCTCCAGACCAAGGGTTAAAGCTCTGAGTCTGAGAAGTAAAAGGAAAAGACCCTAAGGAAGGATTCGAACTATGAATATGCCCACTTCCGAAGGGGAACCATTGAAAATAATCTGACCCACTAGCCATGGAAGACATGGGTGCAGACGCAGTTGCAGCAACGGAAAAGGAAAATGAAGGAATCCCACTTATGGGCATTCCAAAAAAAAAGGGACCAGATTGAGAAGCTTGTGCTTGGGTGAAACCAGAGCCAAACACAGCAGCACTAGAAGCAATCGAAGATATAGCAATTGTGCCTCCTCCTTCTGCTGAAGCAGGAGTCTGAATGCTTGTAGCACTCACAACCGTAGCCGCGTTCCCATTCATGGCCATCAAAAGGTATGAATGAGATGGATAAGGACTTTCTGGTCTTTCTGACTCAGGTCCGATGTACTCAACAACAAACGGAGAATCAGAAGGAAGAGGAGATTGAAGTGACTTAGGAGACTGAGGTACTTCCTCTACTTCTACTTCTTCTTCTGCTTCTCTTGGAAATAAGACTCTCGAGGTGAGCGGAGTGCTCCTCTCGGAACCAACACCAGAACCAACTACAGCACCTTCAAGCCCTAGTGGAGGATCTCTCTCTGCTGCGTCAGATACCACTGGGTGATATTCACCTGCCATATTACTCCTACGCCTTCTTGAAGAAGGCTCAACACTTTCGGGAGATAACCCCCGAATTCTCCTCGATCGACGAGGCACTTGATCAGCCACTTTAACAGATTAATTAGACTCAAAAAAGTATAAATCTAAGCAAGCTAGGAGCAAAGAGCACTCACGACAAAAATCCCTAAGATGCAACCAAGCAAGCAGCCTTCAGGTATTTCTGCTCCAGGTGATTAGGACCGGACACCAAAATACGAGAAAGTGAAAAATAGGACCTCTCGAAAGTAGTCTGGGATAATTATGGCCCAAGCCTACTAGCGAAGGTAACGGAAACAGTTACGCCGACCTCCTAACAACAGCCTTTGTTGGTGCAAGTGCCCAAGCTTCGCCAGGGCACCCTCTAGAAGTACTGCTGGAAGTGATACAACATCTACCTCAGGTACCATGGGTATTCCCCCCCGCAGTCACCTGTGTGGTACCTAGGAATGGAAATTAAGGGCACCAATCTGTGTCAGCAGCTGGGCGGAATGGTCTTAAGGCAAGATCCAGTAAATCAGAGAGGGGGTATCTCTCTTCTCAACCTTCACTTCCCCTCGCGCTTGAATCTCTGGAGGAGAGCTTTCTCGGTCCACCTAAAGGTGTTGGATTTCGCTCATTTAATAAACTTCTATGTTTTAGTTTGAGAAGCCTTGGAGAGTTAACTCTCCACTCACCTAATCCAAGGCCCTACAACCTAGCTAGTTGATGTATGACACTTAATAAAAAACTTGCTAGTTGTTTTTAAATTAATGCGCTTATTTTAGTTGGTTGTTATATTAATTCAAGGGAATATGGAAATGAAACTCGTGATGTTTTATGACGTGGAAAATAAATTAATGAAAACCAAACTACATGCAGATTTAGTAATTTCCTTTCGATGAAAATAAATTTCTACACGGGTTCTATGAGACTATTTTTTCTTTTCAGATATCAAACCTCACACTCGCAAAATTTATGAAAAAGACTACAAATGTTCAAGTGCACCTAATGCAAATTACTAAGAGCATGCCAATTCTAAGATGAAAAATCTAACAAAGCAAAGAGAAATTTCCAAGAATCCCCCAGTTCTATCACTTTTCTGGTTGTCCACAAAGCTAGTTTCCAAATCAGAAACTCTCAGTATAAAGACACCAAAATATGCTCGAAATAATAGAAAGAAACCAATGAAAATTCCCTTCCCAAATCAAGTCAGAAACCGAAGGTAAGAAATCTCAACAAGGCTTCAAAAGATGGAAAGAAACCAAAACAAAAATGCAAAACAAAAGAAATGGCAAAACAAAATGTTTTTGAGCTTTTGAATTTTATAAAAAGAAGATTTCAAAGAGACCAAGAAGAACTATCCAATTCCCAAGCCAAACAATCTCTGAATTTCAAGAAAAACTTCAACAAAATTGCTCTAAATCTTATAGTGCCACTTAGTAGCAAGATTTATACGAGCAAAAGGAAGACAAGAAACTTAGTAACTCAGCCCAGAAGAATAGCACAATCTTGCAGCAAACAAAACTTCAAAGAACCAACAATTACTCTTCAAAAATTGCAACAAGACCTAGTCCGATGAACTCAAGAAAACCAACCAAAAAGAAGGCAAAAATTAAAGTGCAAAGCAAGACATAAAGTTAGGAAAGAGCATATGAGCAGAAGTTCTCTGTCCTGATTAAGCAGAATAGCCAAGAATCTCCAGAAAGAGATCTTGGTACTCGAACCAGAAATGCAAGCGCTAATTTTTTTTTTTTGCCAAATGAGCCAGTCTTCAACCAAACAAGAGAGAAAAAGACCAATAACCACTTTCAACACAATCCAGAGACTAAAAGGACACTGCAGGAATAGGTCTCCACAGGCAGACAAGACCAAAAAGTCAAAAAATCAAAAAATCAAAATTTTCCCAGGCATACGCTACTTAGCAGTTTTGAAACAAGCGTGCATATGCGACTGTGGCAAAGTAAAAACACATATACGTGACTTCCTTTGACAAAACCTGCGTGTATACGTGTCTGTGTAGAGGAAAACTAGCGTATGGAAAAGTAAATAATGAAGAATAAAAATGATCAAGCCTGGCTAAAAAACTAGGGCTTTAGTCTGACTGAGAAAAAACTAATTGGACTGGAAATAATGATTAAAATTGTCGGAAACCTTTAAAACAGCTGAAACCACCCAACAGGGGAATCACAAGAATGCGATCCCCAGTGGAGTCACCAGTTTTGTTTTGGGAAATAACTCCCTAGAGGTCGTTGGGTCAAAATCCTCCACAGATCAGGGCATGCTATTCAAGAAGGACTCACACAACCAAAATTTTATGCTAAAAGCTAGATATTATAGATTGTAGAACTCACCCGTAGATCCTACGTTTGATGTAGATCCCACGGAGTCCAAACCCCCAGCAACCCTTCTTCCTCTTCAACCTGGAAATCAAGAAGAAACATGCATGGAAATCTAGTTGTACAACATATATCTTTCCTAAATGTCAGTGTAATCCATGTGAAACATCATATAAACAATAATAAATGCTTAATTAAAAATCTTTTCACATATGAAAGAATATATTAACACGTGAATTCGGGAACAAGATGGTTCTTCTTCATTACGAACAACATGTACAATAATAGAGAGGTGGAGAGATCACCTGAATCCTTCCACGATCTTCGAACAGACCGTCGTCCAGATTCGTGTCGCCCTTGCCTCACTAGGATCCTTTCAAGACTTGTGCACACGAGATGACATATAAGCTGATGAACATCTCTAGGAAACAAGGGTTTCCTATAAAAATCTGGGAAGTGCAGAAGGCACGGGAAATCAGACTTGAATTGGGCTCTAACATAGTATAATGTCTATAATTTTCTCTCTCCCTTAGGCTATGTATATGAGGGGCTTTTATACTCCCTCAAAGTAGTTTCAATCTGTTAGAAACAGTTGGCCACAGGCTGGGGTGGTTGAATTACAGGAATAACCACTAACCCAGCCTCGAAAATAGGGATTTTTATATATTTTTTGATGATTTTAATGGCATACGCGGAAAAGTATCTCTAGACTCGTGTATACACGAGGAAAAGTCTGGGCATATCCACGTATGGGATTTTAAACACTGTTTTTTATGAAATTTTATTCAAGTCTGTGGGAATGGGTGCCCAAGGCCAAAGAGACAATCATGAATCACATGAGGGTGAAAAATGATGCTATAACAGTCATAAGACAGTGGTAGTGGAGGAGAAGGCCAAATTCCAAGGAGGTAGGGGCACAAAGGTGGAAAAATTAACAGATTTGAACCTCCAAACACAAAGGAGCTAATGGAATCTCCCTTAACTGTTTCATGTTTCAAGCATGTAGGATGCTTTGATTTTTGTGAGAAGGTACAACAGGTGCAAAGTCACCCTGACCTAACTAGGCTCTTCATACTTAACTTGCATGAGAAAAAAGTTAACCTTGCAGGGGTAAATTTTGAGCTATCTACAGATGCTATTGCCAATGCTAAAGGCATACCTAGTGTAGGGGAGAAATGGTTCAAGCAGGCCAATCTTGATATGAGCTACTAGGAGCAATATTTAAAATCTAACTACAAAGACCACAATAAATCCATTTTTCCTTTATCTCACTTGCTTGATAGATATACACATATGATGAGGATCATTATGAATTATTTTACATGTGAGGGAAGGTTCTTCTGGCTTTACTCCCATCACATTAGGTTGCTTATGCACTTTACTAGGGTAAGGATGCTGCACCTATTGTACAAAAGAGAGACAAAAGCATTGAAAAAATGTCCTATATTGTACAAAAGAGAGACTATCCTTAGCATATGCAAAGCCTCTCACCACTCTCTAATTAAAATAGTTGTGATGCATCGATTGTAGCAGAAGGGTATTCCTTGGGAAACCTTCATTGCTGATGAGGTGTTTACTTCTCCACAAGCCCAATAGCAGCAAGATGCCCCTTCATTTTGTCATCCTTCGATTCCTCCATCCACTCACATTCCCTCACCTCATGATGACTCTTCCATCTCACCATCCACCCACAGTCCTTCACATCATGATGAGCTTCCTCCTTCATCACCTATTCACCATTCCTCACCATCCTCTCATGGTACTAGTACATCAAACAATGACGGAAATGACAATGAGCAATCATATGTCAATGAAGAAGAAAGCAATGATAAATCAAGCAATGATGAATTAAGCAATGAAGAAGAAGGAAATGAGGAGACAGATGTCAGTGAAGAAGAAAGCAGCAAGGAAAAGGGAAATGATATCAATGAGGATGATGGCAGTAGATCAAAGAGCCATGATGACAATGAGGATAGAGAGGAAAATAGTAATGAGGTAGAAAGCAGCAGTGATGATGGCAGCCATGAGAGCAGTGATGATAAGAGCCAAGATGACAACAATGATAGCAGTAAGACATATGGCACTGAGATAAGTAACATTGAACCTCTTCCTTTGACCTACCAAAGGGGAAATAGGCATGTTTTTGTTTCCTCTAAAAGGCAAGGGGCCATGTCTTCTCCATCAACCAAGCAACTTGATAAAGGTAAGGAAAAGGTCATGGAAGAAGAAGAAGAAGAGCATCATGAGACTGAACAAGAAATTCAACTTATTCATGTTGATAGTGATGGTGAAAATGAAGAGAGGATCACAAGCATGCTGCTTAAGAACAAGTATGCTCAAATTAAGGATTTGCAAACAAAGCTAGGTAGAGCTAAGAATGTGATTCAATATTTTGAGGTTGAGAACAAGAAGCTAGAGGCAAAGAAGGATATTTATGAGATCAGAGCTATCAGAGCTCAGAAAGAGGCTGCAAAGACAAAGGTAAAGCTAGATGAGGTCTTGGGCACTCCTGATGACACTGAAGAAGAGGAAGAGCAGCTTCCTATGAGGAGGCCAAGAATAATTGGCTTGAAGAAAGATTTATCCAAGGAGAGGGAGCAAGAGACAGCCATGGCAGATAAGCTCTCTCCAAGTGAGCTAATTTCCATGGAAATAGAGTATGATTGGGAGCCTTGGGTAGAGAGGGAAAACATACACTTAGAGGGTTTGTTGGAGAAGACCAAGAGGGAACTTTACCTCCAAAAGAAGATGGAAAGGCACTATGCCTTAAGAAATAAGATTGCAAGGGCCAAGCTCAAAAGAGCCCTTGCAAAGATTCAATCCCTAAAGGAGGATAAAGACAACAAAAACCTTGACCTCCTTGCTGATGCATACCTACAGGCATCCCAAACATAATTAGCAAGGAAAATTCAAATTTTGGCATCTTTTTGTAAATTTTGGTTTTTTACTGTTTTGGAGGGCCAAAGGCACAGTGCCACTGGCGCTGCACTCTTTTTTGGGGAACCCGATGGAGGAATGGCTTACATTTTCATGTTCATCTTGCCAAGGACATCACTCACAGAAAATTTCAGCTCTTTTGGAGCATGTAATATTCCCAAATTTTCACATCATATTTGGAATATTAGAGTCATTGATTTTCTTAATAAAATTAAGTAAATAAAATGGTGGAGGGACCAACAAACCTCAAAGATGAATAAAATCCACTTTTTATGTGTGTATGTGGATATTTTAGATCTAGATCTAGAATCATGGAGTAGTGGAGCAGATCCATTAATGGAGATAATATCTCATTTATGAGATAGATTATGAAGGATGAATTAGTCAAATAAGATCATGGATCTTAAATATAAAATCATGAGGATATTTGATAAGGTCAACTGAGATCATAATTCATTCAAAGAAGATCATGAAGTAGTTATGATAAGATAGTGGAGGAAGTGGTGCATTTAATGTGCATGTGATGGAGGGTGATCACCTCATGTGAACATGATGGAGGATATGGATCAACAGTGCAATCAACCTTGGAGACTTTTGTCAACATGTACAATGCAGTATTGGAGTGGGCCTAGGCTATGCAAGGATCATGCATATAATGAAGGTGAAGGCACAATGGAAGGCATGATTTGTATAATTCAATTCTTGATCTGTTTAGATATAGATTTGTCTTAGGACATTTCTATGCAGACTTGGGCTGTTTAGCAGATTTTGCAGTGCTGTTTAGCACAGGGTGTTCTTGAGCGGGAATCCCACCTCTTTCTTTGAGTAGCTCTAGAAAGAGGATTGTTCTTAATTACTTATCAGGAATTGGTGCCATCTTCAAGAGGATTTTTTTAGCATTCAGCTAGGAAACCAGTGGAGGATTCATCCTACCACTTTGTTCTTTAGATCCAGCCTTTCAGGAGAAGAAAATCTACATCTGACATTCAGGCCATTGGATTTTACCTCCATGTAGCAATAGTCCCTTCAAGGATTGCATAGTTCATTCTTGTAGATCTAATGGAGGAAGGAAGTTTCTAGTATTTTAGCTGGAAATCCTATGAGGGATAACCTCCTCACATTGGATCTATTGTTTCCATCACTCAGGAGCTTATTTGACACATCTAGCAGTAGGCTAAGGAGCCTCCCTCTCTGATAGCGTAGTTTTCTGAAGCTATTGTTCATCCAACAACTATTTTCATTGGAGGAGATTGGAGGATCTAGATCTTGAGCTTTCAGCCCAAGGATCTAGTGAAGGGATCATACCTTCTTACAAAGATCTGATTTTACATCATTACAACCATCATATCATCAAATCTAGATTCATATCTACATTCTGAGTAGCATATATGTTAAGCCCTAAGAGGGTGGTTTTCTTATACTTACAGATCTGAGAAATCCCTTCTGGGTTATCTTGGGAATCCACCATTGAGCCCAGATCTATAATTTCAGCATCATCAGAGCTCCCAATCTTCTTAGATCTGACTTTATATCTTTCAGGAAGTTGCAGTCCCTACAGTTGCAGTAGGGACAATGCAGTTTACCTTCCAGCATAACAACATTTACATAGTCCCTCTTGGGACATCATTGCAGGGTCATTCTAGGCCACCCTTGTGGCTTGAGTGTCTCATATTTTGAGCATTGTTGTACTTGTTTTTTGCACCTCCAATATAATAAAATATATCCGCTATTTTTGTGCATTCTGATGTGTATATAGATTTATTGTTTACTTTCCTATAGTTCTTATATTGTGTTTTAGTATTACTGCATTCTCCCTTTTGGGATGTTATAGTGGCATCAGAGCATGATCTTTGTCTCGGCTTGTGGACACTTCATCTTTTACATCAAAAGAAGAAGCATATAGATGAGATCTATCATGGAGGATGATAATTATGCCACTCCTTTCTTTATATCCATGCAAGATCTCTCCAAGGAGGTCAATCCAATGAATAAGGAAGGGAAAAAAAAGATCCAAGAAGAATATGTGATGAGGAAGGTCCAAGAACTTCCTATCAGCAAGGAAGAAAACTGGAGAATCCTAGATCTCCTCATAGATCCACTATGCCCACTTTATTTGGAGAAGGTGAAAGGTGTATAAATGAAGAAATAAATGAACCTAAGACTCATAAGACTCTCATTATATATCTTGAAGAGTACAAAGCACAGCCTAGAGCATTCAAGGAGAAGCTAACTCTCCAACAATTCTTCAAAATCAAAGAAGAAAGAGGATCCTATAGCAACAATAGAAGAAAGAGGCATAATAGATTCTATTTGCCTACATTTGATGGATCTTCCTCAAGCACTGTTAAGGCTTGGAGGAGAGAGTTAGATGCATTTTTCAAGCTACATACTGTAGCTGAAGGAGAGGCTATTCAAATTGTAGCACTTCATCTTTTAGGTGAAGCTAATGATTGGTGGTTTGGTCACATGGAGCATGCAAAGGTGACTAAATATTCAGATTTCTTTCAAAATTTGAGGAAGGAATTTGATGTGAGAAAGCCAAAGATGTGTCGCAAAGTGAAAATCCCTAAGGAAACAAAGGAGGATGTCAATCTTGTCACTCTAGACAAGAAGTCACTACACTCACCATTAGCTGCAGAAGTACTTGCATCTGGAGAAGAGACACTTGCAACTTTTCAAGATAGTCTTGAGCTCTTGACACATAGAATCCCATGCATGATTTAGGAGATGCATGAGGTAGAGGAGGAAGATTCCAGCAATGGTACACTTGGAGAAGAGCAGCCATCACTCTTACCAGCAGTTGGAGGCACTATTGTCCCGATTGGAGGAACTCTTGTGTTCTAGAAAGAGGTTCCCACACAATAGTTGATCCAAGGTATGCATACATATTCATCACATATTGTTTCAGTAGATTCTATTGAAACTTATGAGGGCATGCCATCAGGGCCAATGCATAACCAAAGGCTAGAAAAAATGTTGATTTGAAGCAGCAACATATCACAACGTAGAGGACCCTTGATCTAATCAAGGAGGATATTAAAAACTATCCCAGTTAATATTTGTTTAGCTACATTCAACCCCTTTAGTTGAAGTGTAGAGTTTCAGAAAATGGGATGGATATGATCCTATGTACAATAAGTGGTTATGAGATCAGTATTGTACATTTTTCTAAGAAAACACATGTATTACCATGCAAATATATAACACTATCACTTAATAGCTGTGAAAATGAAAAGGAACCATCATTCTTGGAGCATTCTGAAGGTAGCCTCACTCAGGAAGAAATGGAGGTAAATATGACAAATGGTAGAAATCTTGAGATGAGAAATATTTTCTCCCTTCCAGATGACCCTTTCTCAATGAGCATCTCACAACTCAAAGAGAAACTTCTACCTGCAACAGATCCAAAAATTCAGTGGTTTTGGAGGGCCTTTGGTGAAAATAGAATCTCATTGAGAGATCTCATTGGAGGTGCACTTCAACATCTCATGAAGTGCAATGTTCTTCAATATTTTGGGGAGGATGGCATTCTATAAAGAGAGGATACCATGATTATGTAGCACATCACTCGTCGTCCACATTGGGATGAGTGGGTGAGGATGATAAGCAAGGGGTTGCATGACCACTTGCAGACTTATGACATGGGCCAATAATCTTGTTTACGTTGGTTTCCCTTGGGATATTTTTGTCACTTCCCAAAGGCTCCTATTTCTTTGATCTATGCCTTGAAGAACACTTACAAAATGAAGAAGGAGGCATGGTTGCACTGGCTGCGCTGGCTGATCTTGGGTGAGTATGGTTACCACCCAATAGCTTATATTTTTCTGATTCATGCATTGTGTGTCAATGATAAAATGCAGCAAAAGAAGCCATGTTCATTTTTGTTTCCCTTGACAGAGTTTTGCCACCACATGACATCTCTTATGTCTATGTGTTTTGTATTGGGTAAAGCTTGGCATTATTCTCTCATGAGGTGCATTGATGGTGTTTATTTGTATTGGGATGATGTGACATTCCACATGTCAATTAGTATGCTTTTTCTCCATGATTCACATGAGGAGGAGAGAAAACAAGAAGATCTATTGTTGCTTTGGTTGCTTTTGGGGGATTTTGGCTTGTCCATATTACATGGAGGAGATGGAGGATGGTAGCAAAGGGCCTTACTCCGGTGGTTACTATTAGGAGAATATGGTTTGACATCTTTGTCTACCCATATAACTCCTTTCCTTCTTCTTTTGCATAACGTTGGAATAATGCTTGGATCCAATAAGGCCAACAGGGCTAAGGTGAGAGCATATCAATGCTCAATCAAATTCAAAAAGCATGGGATGAAGAGATGTATTGTGAGATGGAGCTTTTCCTTTGTGAGAAGAGCCACTTTATTTTATATATCTTATGTATTAATGATGATGTTGGACATCATATGGTTGTCACTTGTTACTTCATGGTGGAAGGAGGACATCTAGCCATACAATTAGAGGTCATTCTATGTAATTTTGAAAACCAAATTTGGAGCCAAACATACATAACACATTGCAGAAAATGGAGGAAGCCTTCCTTATGTAGATGCCATTTGGAGGGGAATATATGGCTTTGCATCTAATTTTGGAGTTTCTCGAGGACAAGCAACATTTTGCTTGGGGGGGCGGGGGGCGGGGGGGATTGTAATATTCCCAAATTTTCACATCATATTTGGAATATTAGAGTCCTTGATTTTCTTAATAAAATTAAGTAAATAAAAGGGTGGGGAGACCCACAAACCTCAAAGATGAATAAAATCCACTTTTTATATGTGTATGTGGATATTTTAGATCTAGATCTAGAATCATGGAGTAGTGGAGCAGCTCCATTAATGGATATCATGTCTCATTTATGAGATAGATTATGGAGGATGAATCAATCAAATAAGATCATGGATCTTAAATATAAAATCATGAGGATCTTTGATAACTTCAACTGAGATCATAGTGCATTCAAAGGAGATCATGAAGAACTTATGATAATATAGTGGAGGAAGTGGCGCATTTAATGCACATGTGATGGAGAGGGTGATCACCCATGTGAACACGAGGGAGGACATGGATAAACAACGCAGTCAACCTTGGAGACTTTTTTCAACATGTACAGTGAAATATTGGAGTGGGCCTAGGCTATGGAAGGCTCACGCATACAATGAAGGTGAAGGCACAATGGAAGACATGATTTGGATAATTCATTTCTTGATCGTTTTAGATCTAGATTTGTCTTAGGGAATTTCTATGTAGACTTTGGCTATTTAGCAGAGTTTGCAGTGTTGTCTAGCACAGGGTGTTCCTGAGCAGGAATCCCACCTCTTTCTTTGAGTAGCTCTGGAAAGAGGATTGTTATTCATTCCTTATCAGGCATTGGTGCAATCTTCAGGAGGTTGTTTCTAGCATTCTGCTAGGAAGCCAGTGGAGGATTCATCCTACCACTTTGTGCTTTAGATCCAGCCTTTCAGGAGCAGCAGATCTACATCCGGCATTCAATCCATTGGGTTTTACCTCCATGCAGTAGCAGTCCCTTCAAGGATTGTGAAGTTCAGTCCTGTAGATCTATTGGAGGAAGGAAATTTTCAGTATTTCAGTTGGAAATCCTTTGATGGATAACCTCCTCACATTGGATCTATTGTTTCCATCACTCATGAGATGATTTGACACATCTAGCAGTAGGATAAGGAGCCTCCCTCTCTGATAGAGCAATTTTATGAAGATGTTGTTCATCCAACACCTATTTTAAGTGGAGGAGATTGGAGGATCTAGATCTTGAGCTTTCAGCCCAAGGATCTAGTGAAGGGATCAACCCTTCTTGCATAGATCTGATTGTACATCATTACATCCATCATATCATGAGATCTAGCTTCAATTCTGCATTCCCAATAGCATATATGTGAAGCCCTAAGAGGGCAGTTTTCTTAGACTTATAGATCTGAGAAATCCCTTCTGGGTTATCTTAGGAATCCACCATTGAGCCCAGATCTATAACTTCAATATCATTGGAGCTCCCATTCTACCTAGATCTGACTTTCTATCTTTCAGTCAATTGTAGTCCCTATAGTTGCAGTAGGGACAACACAGTTTACCTTCCAGCAGAGCAGTAGTTATGTATTTCCTCTTAGGACATCATTGCAGGGTCATTCTAGGCCACCCTTTTGACTTGAGTGTCTCTTATTTTGAGCACTGTTGTACTTTCTTTTTGCACCTCCAATATAATAAAATGGTTTTGCTATTTTTGTGCATTCTGATGTGTATATATATTTATTGTTTACTTTGCTACAGTTCTTATATTGTGTTATATTATTACTACATTCTCCCTTGTGGGATATTACAGAGAAAAATTGGTCCTCCAAAAGTGCCAAAAACACCCAAAAAATTCACCTTTCTGCCTTATTTTTAGAGTTGGTGCTGCACCCTGAGTAGTCTTGGGAGAATGCATTTTTGGGCAAGAAAATGGACACCAAATGGAAAACGAAAGGTATATTAGGAAACTATACAGGACTATCTTTCCAATGAGCTATCATGGAGCCCATTGGGACACCTATAAGGTCTCCAAATAGTTTTTACAAAACATGTCATTTTTTCTAGTGTTGGCGCTACGCCCTTGAACCTCAGTGCTGCACCCTTGCAAAAAAGTCAACAAAACACACTTGGAGATATTTTGGAAGTTATTGAGGAGCCTCAAAGTCATTTTTTTGCCAAATTTGGTTGAGGAGTTATTTTTTCCTTTAATGAATTAGGATATTTGTGCCTTGGGCCTTGCATGGTATCATAGGGAAAAAATGACATTTATGAGTAATTAATGGTTTCTAAAACCCTAGTTAGGGTTTTGGTCCTCCTTTTCTAGTTAAATATTGCATTGAGGCCTCATTGTACATGTTGGTTGGTTGCTGAGCTTAATATGATATAGACTTTAAGTTTTTTGAAGAAATTGGCTTTGGTGTGTTGTGATTACTTTGGATTGAGCATAAATGGATCAAGCACATTCCTAGTGTTAGCCACCTATAAAATTTGTTATATCAAATGGTGGCTAAATCATTTCTTAAAGCCTTCAAGAAGAAATTTTCTTGCCAATATTGGTAGTTCTTGAAGTCTTATGAAGAACACTTATCCTTGAGATAAACTTTCATTGTTGTTTCCCTCATCTTTCCTCAAAGAAATCTGATGTTTACCAAAGGAAAAGACTATTGAAAAGTTCTATTTTTCCATTATTTCTATTCTCCTTTTACCTTCTTCATTTCACTCATAAAACATTTCATTTACCCCTCATTCTCTTGAAATTCCCTTTAAACCTTTGAAAATTCCCTTTGAAGGCTTAAAAACCCCTTTTCCCCCTTCTAACGAAAGCCAAAAAAGCAGTTAAAATCTCTCATTTGGGCCTAAAAACTCATTTTTTATACTAAGGCCTTAAGCCCTTTGGCCCTATCCCCCAACCCCTTTATTTTCACATAAAATCAGCGTTAAAACCAAGAGTTGGGGCCCGATCGCACAATTGCAATCGGGCGTTCCATTGAGTTTTGTTACCTCTCGCTTTTAAAAATCCCCGATTGCGATTAAACCTTTTTTGTATATAAAAAACCTTCCCTAATACAAATTTTCCTTTGTATTTCGTTAAAAAACCCACTTTCCTATGTTTTTATAAGTCCCAAAAATTCATTGTATTGGCCCATTCTTAACCGTTGATCTAAGACTGATCAATGGCCGTTGAAATCTCGCATCGCAAAAGCTGATTGGATGCGTTTAAGTGTTCCTTCCCTTTCCTTCGATTCTGATAGGCCCCTCCCTACTAAAAACCCTTAACTACTTCCCCTCCATGTAACTAGGCACTAAGACCAAGCGCTAAACCACAAGGTGCTTATCGCAATCGAAAGTTTGAATGAGCGCTTTCCTTTGTTAAAAGAAAAAACCCTGATGCGATAGTCTTTTGTTATGAAGGCCCGCGCGGCAATATCAGCCGTCGATCCCTATAGATCTAATGGCCAGTGTTGTTTTCACCCCGTGCCCTTTACGTCGTTCTATAGTCCCTCGTCACAATCTCCACTATTGATTTATCATTCTGATCAACAGCCCTCGTGTAATCGTATCGCAAATTTTCTGTGCACCTTTCCTCTCTCCCCTGCCGATTGGCGATCCCACGATTGGATATGGGCTGTCCATTTCATACATCTAATGGTATAGATTGAAGTTTGACACCCTTTGTGAAATTCATAAAACCTCGCTGTATAAATTTTTTGGTGAATACTAGTCATTGATCTCTGCAGATCAACATCCCATAATGACCCATTTCTCCGCCTGATCCCTGCCTCGTATTCCATCTCATTAGCCCCAAGATTGAATCTGGGCCATCCATTATTCTAATCCTACGGTCCATATTTAACCCAGTAGACCTAACTCATTTGGGACCTACCTCCCTCGTTGATTAATCCTAATCGTCCATTCCCTGATCTGACGGTCCATATTAAAACCGCTTTGACCCTGCCCCACCTTTTTTCACTCGTGCATCTCATCGCCATCACGCTCTCCTCACAACCGTCCGATCTGATGCTCGAAATCTGATGGCCAGTATGTTGTTTTGCGTAATTTTTATTCTGATGGTTAATGTTTTAAAATTACACCATGTGGGTGGTTTTAAAAAGCCACGTGTCAATCGCTAACGCATATAGCGTTCAAAAAGGCAATACCACCTTCTCTCCTTTTCATCATGCGAAACCAGTGGTTTCTTTGTCTGAAACCACTTTCCCCCATTTACATTGCATTCTCTCATGTTTAATCTCCACCATTGATCTCTGAGATCTAACGGTCCTAGTTTAACCCAACCATTACACTATCACCCTCCGCCTTTCTTCCAAGAAACCTCATCAACGAATCTTCGTCGTTGATATCTGATGGTTGATCTAATCCGACGGCCCAGAATCTTTCCGAAACCCCAAATTTCATTTTAACCCTTTTCCCTCCGCCAAAGGTTTTTCACCCATTTCCTTTGTATTTTCTCCCATTTCATGACAATGTGGCCCCTCTACATTATATTTTCCATATCAATCTCGACCGTTGATCTTTGCAGATCAACAGCTTGGACTTAATCCTTCGTTAACCCCTCTAACTTCCTATGCTTTTAACCTCTGCAGAAAATACTCGCCATTGAATGCTTTCATCCAACGGTCATGAATCTAACCTAAACTCCAAAGCAGCCTGAACCCTTCCCCGCAGGAATTTTTCTAATTTTTCTTTGTTGTGCAAGTTTTAATCGTTTTTTCAATTGTTTTAAAAGAAAATTGAAGGCTGGGGATGACGATCCCCCAAGCCTTTATGTGTGAAGGAGATAATTCTACAGGGTTTCCCATCAAGGTTTATCAGTGCCTCATGAGCACTAACACCATTATAAAACCTCTATGATGCCTGCACATCAACAAGACACAACAAAGCTTAATCAAGCAAAGAGTATCAGTGTTAAAGGATTTAAGTCACATCAGAGATGAAGTATTGAAGATTGTTAACACAGTTTTGAGGGATTACAACAATAAATCGACTATCAAAATCCTAATCCACTCAATTAAAGACAGTTTGCAGAACAAAAGACAGAAATTAGGCCTAATTAAGCCTATCACACATAATTAAAGCAAATTAACAGTGTTTAAAGAAGGACAATCAGATCTATCATTCCGAGAAAGCCTCCACCACCACATCAGAGGCTAATTGAATCCTCGCCAGCTGCCAAAAGACACCTACAGCCTCAAAGCAATCAAAGAAGGCCTAGTTATGACCAGAACAGAATATATTTGCCTCAATACAACGGAACAATTAATTCAACCAAAGGAACTTATTGTAAAATGTTAACAGAGTTATTACAAAGATAAAAAAGAGCCTTAAAAGTCAACAAAATCTTCCCAGTAAGCTTAATACTTAATTTAAACCAATTAATACAGAGGAAATATCAGAAAGTTTCTCCATTGAGCCCCTCAAAGGCCGAGAAGCATTAAACTGTATTAATTGAACCTAGAAGATCTTTTATCACATCCCACCTCCTCATTTCTTCTATAAATACTTCTGTAGAAGATAAGATAATGTTGGTCACTACATATCTGTTGCCTGTAAATAGTTTTCTGAAGCTGCTGTAAGCTCTGTTTGTAATTGAAGATACCTAAGTTGAGATGAGAAGTTTGAAGCTGTAGAGAACCACTGGACTTGAAGATTGTAACTAGTTTGAATTATCAAATACAAGCTGATTTATGGGATCCTGGTCTATGTCAACGGTGATTTTTTTCTTATTGTAAATTTTTATTTTATTTCTATTTCAATTCTATCCATCTTCTCTGATAAAGAATAGCAATTATAGATTTAGGATTTAATGTCAAAGGTACGCTGCTCTTACTGATAAGCTTTATCTACATGTTTTCTTCCAAATTGTGTTGTTTAAGAATGATTTAATACAGTCCAAGAAGTTAAGGAATGCTGGCGTTCGCTCGTCCTACTGTCTAAACTAAACATTGTTCTTGAATGTTATTTTCAGTTTCTGCCAAGTAAATTTCAACTAGGGAAGTCTATGGTGAGCCCCGTCCTCTAGTTTTATCTCCAAAGGTTGTCTAAAAGTTTCCCTAAGGGTATGTTGAAAGCAGGATAGGTTCAAAGTCCTTACCTGATCTTAGACTATTCTTTGTTATCTTAATTGTTTGTCTTGAAAGTTTGCTAAGTAAAGCAGAGCTAGGGAAGTCTATGATGAGCCCTGTCCTCTAGTTTCTTCTCCAACAGTTGCTTTGAAAAGTTTCCCTTTGAATATGCTGAAAGCAGGATAGGTTCAAAGTCCTTACTTGATGTTAAGCTATTCTTGTTGTGTTTTAAATTTTTTCTATTGAAAGTGCATCAAAAGAAGGCTAGTTTCGAATTACTTACCTAATCTTAGATTAATTTTATGTCTTTCTTAAGTGTATGCCGAAAGCAAGATAGTTTCAAAGTACGGCAGGATAGTTTCAAAGTACTTACTTGATCTTAGGCTGCTCTTTGTTCTTCATTTGTTTGATTTCCCCTTCTTATTATTTCATTCCATTCCATAAAATCAACTTTAAAGATATCCTTAGACATAGATGACTTGCCCCATGGACCACTCTTGAACCTTGTTGTTTCAATTAAATCCTACTATGACTCCATAGCCCAATGGATTGAAGTTGTTTCTTGCCTATCTTATTAGCTGAATCAATCTGTCACTTTCATTCACCTTCACCCTTCATTTAGACTTCCTTCACCCTCACATATCTTTGCCCAACGAAAACAAACAGAAACCTTGTTCTTCATAAATAGCCTAATATCACATTCAAAGCCTTAAAGATAAATCAATATTTGCACTTATAGAGAGATCCCTCTCTGGATTCAGGAGGGCTAGATCCTAGAATCCCAAAGTGGTTTCAATGTCCTCCCTGTAGCTTTAGTCTCACCAATCTGCTAGAATTATAGGGAGCTAACACCTAGGATTCACGAGCTCTGTTAGATGGTGATGTTATTCCACTCTTGTATTTGTTTACTTCAGTTTTCATTATGTTCATGGTTTCTTTGATCATAGGACAAAAAAATTAGAGTAGGATATGCTTTCTTGGCACCCTACTTCTGTCTGCATCCTTTTATATCTATGTTTGCGTCCTTGAAGTTTAATTAAAGAATCTTTGAGTGCTATTTAGTTTCACTAAAATGTTATGTTAAAATTTCTCTTTGTTTGAAATTAATGTTCAAATAATTTTTAACTGCTCTCTAGGATTACTTGTTTGTTTTTTTGAGGTTTGTTTAGCAAAAGTCTAGTTGAAGAATCCTTCACGTCTCTTCAGTTTTTCTATGCTATCATCCTGAAAGCTTTTCTTGTTTCTAGTATGTTGAAGGATCCTTAATTTCCCTTTGAACCTACTACATTCATAAATCCATGTTCATTTCACACTCACTAAACCTACTTAGATCCATTTGGCCTTGTTAACTTGCCCTATGAAACACCCTTGACCTATTATTGTACTTTTCAAGAACTTTGTAGACTCCATAGCCCAATGGATTGATTTTATCTTACTCTACCTATTCTTCTTGACAACCTATCCAACTAACCAAACAAACAAACAAACCCTATCACTATAACTAGCCTAAAATCAAGATCGAACAATAGAGGGAGGATCCGTGAGCTAAGATTGAAGCATGGCCCTGAAGCCCTAGGGCTTTCCTTGCGCTTCTCTATAGGCACCATCACTGCTTCTGGATCCTCCACATCATCGTCCGCATAGCCTACGCTGCTTGATTCCAGCATGCCGGATTCCAAGGGGGGGGGGGCATAACCCCGACCTTTGGGGATCCAAGCGGATCTGGCATCCCTAGTTCCATGCTCAACTCTGATACGCCTTCCCACTTGATGCTAGCAACAGATCCATCAGATCCAACTGCCACACGATCATCGCATTGTCGTAGCGACGGGATTGGGTCCAAGGATGCACAATTTGTGAGATCTACGACCTGCATTCCAATTCAAACGAAAATACCTGAGATACACCTCCCAATGGAGTTCATCAATGGACACATTCAATACATGCACGATCATGCGTTGGTCGGTAAGCTTATTGGCCTATGCCCGACTGAGAAATCCCTCTATGGTTGGATCAAAGAGAAATGGAAACCAAAAGGGCAGGTGGACCTTCAGTTGGGCCCCAAAGGCTTCTTCAATATTATCTTCACTTGCATCGAAGATAAAAATAGAGTCATGGATGGAGGCCCTTATTTTTTCAATGCCACAGGGATTTATCTAAGGGATTGGGTGGAACATTTCGATCTCGATAAGGAGGAATTTAATTGGGCTCTAGTCTGGATCTATTTATACTCCCTGTCGCAGGAGTATTGGGAAGAGATCACCCTCAAGGAGATTGGAAACTGCCTTGTAACATTCATCAAAACTGCTCAAGAGACCAAACACAATTGATATAATGCATACGCTTGGATCTGTGTCTATATGCATCTAGAAAAAGCCCTCCCTGATTCGGTAAGTCTCTAGCATGAAGATTTCGAGTGGATCCAATTTGTAGATTATGAACATGTTCCTTTTAAGTGTATAAAATGTCATATGCATGGACACTTGTTTAGGGATTATCCTAAAAATCGCCCTCCCACCCCCTCTGGTCCTCCCTATGCCTCAAATCCATATGGCTTCACTTAGGTTTCCCACAGAAAAAGACACTCCAAGAAGCCCCTCGCTCCTTCGGACCCCCCCCCAACTGGATCCCTCTTCGAAAGGCCCCTCTTCCAGCAACAACTTCCTAATCTTAGCCGATTTTGGTTTGGATTAAGAGGCTAAGGAGCCCAACCATAACCCCTCTTCCTCTGCAATGCCCTCCTTTGGCTCCATCCCCCCCCTTAAGGGTATGGACACTCTGATGGTTAATATTGCGATGACCGCCAATCCTCAGAAGGCCCCCCCACTCCTGCATTCTGAACCTTCCCAAAGTAGCCACCCTAAAGCAACTTCTGACATGGATCTTGACTCCCATGCTCCAATAGATCAACCCAAAAACCCCAATGTCAAATAAATCTCTGTAGTGGTCACCTACATGATTGAAGAACCATAATCTATTGATTTTTGGGATCTAGATCTAACAGGGTTGGAAAAAGCGTGTGATTCTAAAGCGTATCATACCATTCTGCCCAGACAGATTGATAGTTTGGAGGAAGTGATTCTGAAGGCTCATCTACTCTAGGGTAGTGTTCATCTTGGAATTCAAGGGGAGCTCATACCCAGGGGAAAAATCAAAATTATCAAAGAATCAAGGAAGTGGGTTTGACCTACGGATCTACAACAGTTAATCATGCTGGGGAATCAATTTGTTGAATCTCGGAGATATCCCAAGTTGACGAAATTCTTCAAAGCCCTGAAATCTCCAATTTTATGATGAAGATTACATCCTAGAATATTCGAGGGATCAATAGTCCCTCAAAGTGTCGAATGATAAAAAATAGTCTCACTTACAACAAACCTGCCATTTTTTTCATGCAAGAAACCAAATGCACCAGCTCCACTTTCCATTCAATTCTATCCCGCCTCTATCTTGGTTGTGACAACACCGCCGTCGATTCTGTAGGGGCCTCTGGGGGCATTGCCATTGCTTGGAATCCCGCCATCCTTTCCCTTTCTCACTTCAATGCTTCCCATCATTTTATTCAAGCCTCCTTTCACCTCATTGGCACCAACCTCAAAGGCCTGCTTACTAATGTTTATTTCCCTGAAACCACTGCTAGTAAAATTTGAATCTTGGATGATCTCTCTGATTTGCATAATATGAACTCCCATCACTACTGGATCCCGGGAGGAGATTTTAACATGATTACTAGACTTCAAGAAAAACGGGGTGGGCACAATATTCTTGAAGATGACTCCCTGCACTTCAAAAACTTCATCAACCAAAACCGCCCCATCGACATCCCCACTGCTAATGGACTTCATATTTGGAACAATCGATGATTTGGAAACCACTTCATCGCTTCTCGCCTAGATCGTTTCCTTGTTTATAATCCCATCATTTAAGAAAGAGGGGACATATTCTCCACCATACTACCGGCAGCAGGATCAGACCATTGGCTCGTCCAATTACAGTGGGAAAGATCGACTATGGGAAGGCCTAAACCCTTCCGGTTCGAGAAATTCTAGCTTCCCCACCCGGGATTCCGGGACATGATGATGCACTAGTGGCACACCATCCCCCTGCAGAATGGATCCATTATGTATAATATACAGCAGAACCTTAAAATCATTAAAGCTAGACTGAAGCATTGGAACCAAAGTACCTTTGGCAACATATTTCAAGGACACTGCGACCTACAACTTCAAATGGAAAATCTTCAGCAAGAACTTATCAGCTCGGGAAGGACCGAGGCCCTTGATGCTTAGGATAAGGATCTCAAATCCCGAATCGAGGAAAAGGAGCTTCAGGAAGAAATGCTCTGGAAACAAAAATCCAGAATTCGTTGGCTTAAAGAGGGAGAGAAGAACACTTCCTTCTTCCACTGCTCCACCATTCAAAGACAAATGGTCAATCACATCTTCATTATTCGCAATGACCAAGGAGTAAACTTGGAAACGCATGAAGAAATTGAACAGGAGCTTCTGAACCATTTTAAGGACACTCTCACGGAGCCACCCTTGGATTGCCAGGAGGCCATTAAGAGTATCACCAGACACATACTGGCCTTGATCATAGAGGAACACAACTAGATGCTACTTCAACCCATCCAATTAGAGGAGGTGGATCAGGCCATGGCTCAACTCAAGGTAGGTAAAGCTCCCAGCCCTGATGCATTTACTTCCAACTTCTTTCACTTTTTTTGGACGAATCTAAGATAGGATATCTGGGAGATGGTTGAAGAATCTCGAGCTATGCACTCGATGCTGCCCGCTCTAAATGTGGCCTTCATCTCCCTCATTCCTAAATAGGATCAAGCCTCTTCCCCCAGTAAATTCCGCTCCATTGCCCTTTGCAACGTCCTCTATAAGCTTGTCTCCAAAGTAGTTACAAATCGCCTCAAAACCCTTCTGCCTCTCCTCATTTCTCCTAACAAAACCGGCTATATAGAAGGCAGGAATATCTTAGATGGAATTATCCTCACGCATGAGGTGACACACTCCTTACGCTCCCATAAGATCCCTGGAATGCTGCTTACGATATATCTCTCGAAAGCTTTTGACAAACTCAGTTGGAAATATATCCAGCAAATGCTCAAGGCCTTTGGTTTCAGTCAAACTTGGATTAGATGGATCCTTAGCCTCTCTCCTCCCATATCTACTCCATCCTTATCAATGGCATTCCCTCTCCCCCTTTCCACCCCTCTCGAGGCATTCGGCAAGGGGACCCTCTCTCCCCTTTCCTCTTCGTGATCATGGAGGAAGGCTTAGGAAAGTTGCTCAAAGCCCACATTCAAGATCAATCTCTTCAAGGCCTCAGTCTCCACTAGACTCTGCCCCTCTCGCACCAACAATTCGTTGATGACAACATGCTCTTTGGCCACTGTAGAGCTATAAAAAGGGTCTCTTTCACCTCTAATTACCTCACATTAATATGTCAATCCGGGAGCGTTTTGTTATTCCAAAGAGTGTCTCAGTCTAAGGCTATCACTTGTCAGAGTAATGCTGATAATAAGTGATAATGAATGGAGTACTTAATCTATAAACAACAAATATAAATGACTATTATATCCCGGGAAGTTTCTATTCTTAAGTGCAACGTTTGATGATCTATGTTTGTCAATAGGCATATAGATGACACTATTTAATAAACAAAGATATTTATTAAAATAATAATTACTTCATTCAATTAGTTGAATGAAGTAATTGATAAAACATTGTTACACTTATCTCAATTTATATCATTAACATATATATGATTGAAAGAAAAGCATACCATAAACATCCAATAGTGGAAGGAATACAGAAATACTGTTAAAACACATACATATATTCAATAATAGCAAAAGTAATCAAACAACACTTTATATAAAAAGAATGGATTCAGACATAGATAATAGTACCATATGAGCTGCAAGTCATTCCCCAATATCAATCGCTATTTGAGATTCTTCTTTCAACGCAAAAATAATTTCACACAAAGACAGTAGTGCACATTTGCATAAAAGCTTCCTTGTCAAAATTAGAATAATTGGTCCAGTTTTATAAAAGAATACGCCTGAAGTACAGTAGTGCAACTTCAGGTTTTAAGTCATATACAAAACTTTACGACCCCTTCTAAATGCATGAAAGGGTCTATAAATACTAATTCTATCTAAATATCTATGAAACTGAAAAATCCTACTTAATTGGTATCATATAATCTTGAATATCTCCTTCATGGCAATCTGGCAGTCGGCGGCATGAATCATCACTTAGGTTGTTCATCTTTAGTTCTGAGCTGGCAGATTGCAAGCATCGGCTCCACTTCTGGTGGTCGGTTAAGGCGAGAATTGAGTTGGGCATCATAGGTGGCATCCTGCATTTCGGGAATGATGCATCCGATTGCATCTGAGAGGCATTTGAGGGCGGCTCTCTGGCTGTAAGGTTTGACTAAAAACATCCAATAGGTGTCCCATGTCAAACTGTTAATTCCTGCGATTAATCTGCCAGTTTTCTCCAGCTCTGAGTAACATGACTGTTCCAATGTTTTAGCCGATGTCAATTTACCTGGGGTACATTGGGAAATCATGTTAGATAAGTAGAGAGTGTCATTAATCAATTCAACCAAATTACTTGTGGTTAATTTGCATCTAGAAACTGCCCTCTCTGCTTTGTTTAACTGAGATTGCCATTCCATAAATAATATCTCTTTATGCGACTCTAGGATCTTTGGCAATTTAGCTGACTATCCTTCCTCAGTACCTTGCCACTCAAGATAATTGGTCACTATCTCATCAGCCTGCTCGAAGTCTGTTATAGCATCAGTTGATTTATTACTTAGAGATGTTGTTAAGTCACATAAAGGTTCTGCCTGGGCGATTTGTTGACATAACAACTTTATCTGTGTTAATAATGCTTTGTTTATTTGTACTGCCTCTGCCCTGAATTCATCTACCTGTGGAAGATTCTTTGTTTTCTCAAGCTGGGCTGATAGTTGAGCAATCTGCTCATCTTTTATCTTCAGCATTTCTTCATTGGCCACCTTGAGTTGTGCCAATGCCTCTGACAACTCTTTCTGCTTCTAGACTGCACTCTGATCAATCCTCTGCTTCTCTTCCTGCAATTGTTGAGTTAATTGATTATTGGTTTGTTGTTGTGTTATCAATTGCAGTTCTGCCTGCTCTGCCTTCTGCCGTGCTTCTGATAGTTGCGCTTGTAATGAGAAAATATCCTGGTCTTTTGTTTTTAATAAAAGACTTACCTCCGATGCCTTATCTATTGTTGCTGCTGAATATGCTCCAGCAAATTGTGATAGTTTTGTTAGGTCCTCAGAGGGGTCAAATTCCTCCTTCCAAACTACATTGCCCGTCACTCTTAATTCTGGGAAGAGGGAAGGCTGATCAGTCCTTTTCCTCTTCCTTTGTCGTTTTACCACAGCTTTTTGTTTCGGGCTATAGAAGACATCCAAGGGAGGAATTTCTTCTATCTGCAAAATAACTTGATCGGAGGGGTCCTTTGGGATTATCTCTACTCCTTTGGAACTGGGTAGGCCGTTGGTTTCACCTGGAACCTGTTTTAAAACGTTCTCCTGTGTGTCTGCTACTCTTGATGTTTGGGCTTCCTTTGAACCTTCAGGATTGTTGATAATTGAATCGAATTGCTGCCATTCCTGGAGCAATTCGGGATCAATTTGAGTATCTTGATTTATCTTTATGGTGCTCTGTTCCTGTTTTCTCGTCTCGGTTTTCTCTTGCACTTTCTCCTGTTCATTTTTCACAACCAGAGGTTCCTTAGTATGTCGCTATTCAGGCTCGCTTGATCCTGCTGCTGGGCTTGTTGCTAACAGATCTAGGGGCAGAGTTTGCAACCTCTGTGCTCTAAGTCTGTCGAATTCAACTAACCCTTCATCTTGATATTTCATCCTGGCCAGCGATCTAACTTGGGACATTGACTCGGCTGTGGAGAACAGGTCATCAAACATATCTTCTTTATGATCAAACTTTTCCAATTTGGCCTGTTCAAGGGCATTATAGGCAACTTTGTCGGGATCAAAATGCCTATTAGGGAGAGTTGCTAGAGTTAATGATTTCATCTTTATAGCTTCTTTCTCTGCATGTTTGAGATCATTCAAGGTGTAGACACCACATCTAAGAGGAAAAGAGGGCCAGACCTGCTTCTTATTTCTCTTCAGAGTTTGTGTAACACCCTCAGAAATAATCTGATAGGCTATCTCCCTTGCCAGCAGTTTATCAGGTATGTACAGAGGAAGAACATGAGGCTTGGCTTGGCTACCAAAAATTCTTATATAAGTAAATTTTTCCTCTGCAAACCATCTCCCTAAGTCAGTCAAATCAATCCCTGCTTGGTAGGAAATCTTGGGAGCAGGTTTATCAAAAATAGAGTAATGAATGGGCAACATGAAGCCATTGCAGATTTGGTATAAATGGTGCCTATGGGAGGTTTTCCACAATTTCTGATAGTATATGTGAATGGGCATGGGCTCTTTTGGAGTCCACCTCCAGCCGAGCACGGGAAATTCAGAATTAAAACACAGGGTGTCCAGGATATAAGCACTGTAGTAGAATGGGGAAATAAACCTTTCGGAAATGCGGGTCTTGCCTCTGAAATCAAGAACTGCGGTGGCTAATTTATCAGACAGTATAGTTCCCCAATCCATAATTTCACTATTACACGCTGCCTCCATTAAAGGAACCATTTCTATAGTGAAATTAGAGGAGTCGTGCAAACCCCATAATCTACACATCATTATCCCAGCATAACAATAAGGAGAACATAGAGAATAAACAGAATACATACCTGAAGATTTATGCTTGTGTTTTGCCGGATTCTGCCTCCAATTTCGAATGGGTTCGGATTCAGTTTCGTTCTCATTTCGGAATTTCTCCAGAAATGCCTTGTTGTACTTCTTCTCAGGTTCAGGCAAATGATACATCTGCCTCAACTCATTAGCTTGAAATGAACCGAAGACTCTCCCATCTCTGGTGCAGAAGGTTCTGTCTGTGATTGGGAGTTCCTCAATTGCCCACCTTACTACATCCGTGTATGGGAGAATTTGTTCCCGAGCTGCTATCCGATGGAGGAAAGAGTCAGCTAAGTCCTTTAAAGTACCTTCATATTTTTGAGTGGTATCGACTGTGGCTTCTACTGTTGTCACTTCAGGTTCTTCAGCTTCTATCAAATTATAGGTACTTTGCCAAGAAGTTTTGCCAAGACCAGAACATGTAGTATCAGATATCAATCCTTTCTTTTTATTTCCCTGATCAGTGATGGCTTGTTCCATAGCTGGCGAAGCGGAAGCGTTTGCAGTTTTCTTGGACTTCTTCCCCATTTTGCTTGCATCTATCGGCTTAGAAGAATTCTGCACAGGAGTGAAAATGAGCGTAACACAGAGAATTGACAGTAAAAACCAAATACGGGGGAAATATATTGCGTGATGAAGAATTAACTTAATGTTGCCATGGATCCAATCTGAAAAAGATTTTAAACTTAATATTTCATTAAATGGCCGCAAACACCCGTCAATCATTTAAATGTCCATCACGTTGTTTATTGGTGACATGATTTGTTTAAGCGTGCCTTGGCCGTTTTGGCGGTTGAGCGCAGGTGAATCTTCATTATAAAGATAAGGCTTTAAATACGAATTAATCGTAATATCCCCGTTTTAACAGCTTTTTCGAAGTTCGTGTTTTGTCTTTATCGCATCGCATCGGGACGAAACAGCGCTTTTCTTGTACTGGCCTCTCTTGTAATCATCGTTGGCCGATAGCGATATCGCAATCGCATTGGGAGCAATTTATCTGTTATATCGCGTGGTATATCGCCGAGCGCTTAAAAGCATGCATTGTATATCGCTTCGGAGCAAATCAAAAGTACCCTACGTTATGTCTCCTTTGTCATTGCGATATGCGATCTTGCGATCGCTTTATCGCAATGATAAAATATTTAGTTTATTTATATCCCAAGGCTTTTATTGGTTTGTTTAAAAGGTTTTTTGTTATGTTTTATTTCATTTTTGGACCCTTTTGCATAATACAAAAATTGATACCAATTAAAAATAAAAGGGACCCATGTCGGGTTGTGATACCACAACCGTTGATTCAGATGGAGCCTCAAGGGGCATTGCCATTGCTTGGAATCCCACCCTCCTCACCCTCTCTCACTTTCATGTCTCCCATCGTTTCATTCAAACCTCCTTTCACCTTATTGGCACTAACCTCAAAGGCATCCTCACCAATGTATATTTCCCTCAATCCACTACCAGCAAAATTCGAATCTTGGATGATCTCTCGGCTCTGTATGCTTAGAACCCCCAACCCCATTGGATCCTTGGTGGAGATGTTAACATGATTACTAGTTTGTGAGAAAATCATGGAGGACGCCCGATTCTCGGGGCTGATACTATGCACTTCAAGAACTTTATCATTAGATAAATACTCATGGAACATTCCAGCACTAGCATTAGTGCTTGAATATCAGATGGGACCAAATTCATTATCTTCTTTGATTAGCTTTCTTGTATAGAGCCTGTCATTTTCAAGCAGAGGGAGACATCTTCTCCTCATTCTTCCTACCGGAGAGATCAGACCATTGGCCCATCCCAATTGTGGGAGGAAATATGAGGCTGCAGCCTTTCACTGGGTGGCGATTCCCTCATCCAGAGTTTCCTTGAGTAGTGATGCGCTAGTGGCACACTGTCCCCACTCATGATGGATCCATCATGTGAGGTACGAGGAGCTGAATTAAGCAAAACTAGGTTGAAGCCTTTGGAATCAAAGCACAGCCGACGTATCTTGGACATGGAGACCTAGTGGTTCCAAATGGAAAAGCTCCGATGAAAGATATCATGTTCAGATGAGCCAGGGCACGGACACTGCGGAGAGAAGGATATCAAATCACAGAATGAGGAAAAGGAACTTCAGGAAGAGATGCTATGGAAACAAAAATATAGAATCTGATGGCTTAAAGAAGGAGAGAAGAATACATCCTTCTTCCATCGATCTACCATACAAATAAGAATGGCCAGCCGCATCTCCATCCTTCGCAATGCCCAAGGAGTAAATTTGGAAACGCATGAAGAAATAGAATAGGAGCTTCTGAATCAATTCAATGATACGCTTATGGAGCCACCCTTGGATCGCCAGGAAGCCATTGAGCACATCACTAGATACATCCCTGCCTTGATTATAGAAGATCACAACCAGATGCTACTCAGACCTATCCAAATTCAGGAGGTGGATCAGGCCATGGCACAGCGTAAAGCAAGCAAAGCTCTTGGCCCAGATGGGTTCACGACTAAATTCTTTCACTTCTTTCGGTAGGATCTATGGAAGGAGATCTGGGAGATGGTTGAAGAATCTCGATCCATGCACTGGATGCTTCCTACTCTAAATTCCACCTTCATTACCCTCATTCCCAAAGAGGATCAAGCCTCCTCCTCTAGGAAATTCCAACCCATTGCCCTTTGCAACATCCTCTATAAACTAGTATCCAAAGTCATTGCAAACCGCCTCAAGACCCTTCTTCCTATCCTCATTTCCCCTGAAAAAACTGGTTATGTAGAAGGTAGAAATATTCTTGATGACATAATTCTCACGCACAAGGTGGCACACTCTTTACGAACTTATAATATTCTAGGAATGCTACTTAAGATAGATCTCTCAAAAGCCTTCGATAAGCTCAGCTGGAGCTATATCCAGCAAATTCTTACGACCTTTTGTTTCAGTCAAACTTGGATTAGATGGATTCTTAGCCTCATCTCCTCCCCCCTCTACTCCATTCTCCTTAATGGTGCTCCCTCTCCCCCTTTCTATCTCTCCCGAGGCATACGGCAAGAGGACCCTCTCTCCCCTTTTCTCTTTGTGCTCATGGCCGAAGGCTTAGGCAAGCTTCTCAAAGCCCACATTCAATATCACTCTCTTCAAGGAATCAGTCTCCACCAGCGCCCTCTCATCTCGCACCAATAGTTCGTTGATGACAACATGCTCTTTGGCCACCCCTCCATTCAAGAAGCCTCCACCCTCAAATCCATCCTAGACTGCTTCTCCCTGGCAGCTGGCCACTCGGTCAACAACTCTAAATCCCAGATATTCTTCTTCAACACTTCACTGATCACCCAACGCAATATTGCTCGAATACTAGGCTTTCTTATCGTCGTTCTGCCCTCCAAATATCTTAGTGCACCTCTCACTTATTCCGTCCTCAAGCACTCATCTTGGAAATAATTGCTGGACAAATTGGAATCTCAGCTCTCTCTTTGGAATCATTGAGCCCTGAATCTTGCTAGTCGACTCATCCTTGTCAAATTTGTCCTTCAATCTATGCCCCTGTATCTCTTCTCCATGTTGGCTGCTCCAAAATGGGTCCTCAAGGAAATCCAAAATTTCAACGCAACTTTCTTTGGGGAGGAACCAAAGCAAGAAAGAAATGGGCCCTTGTGAATTGGCAAGAAGTATGCATCCCTAAGAAGGCAGGTGGACTGGGGCTTCATGACCCTCACCTTAGTAACAAAGTCATGGGAGAAAAAATTTGGTAGCAATGGGTCTCTAATCCTAATAGCCCATGGTCGCAGATGTGGGCAGCCAAATATGCCCGCAACTGGTCGCTAGGTAACCTCATTCACTTTGACAATGATCTCGCAGGATCCCTCATATGGAGGGTGGCTAGTCAGCATCAAGCTCTAATTCATGACCACGGCTTTTTGGAAGTCAATTCAGGTCGCTCAGCAAAATTTTGGCACGATTCTTGGTAGCAAATGCCAAGGTTGGCTACTATTTTTCCTGACTCAGATTGGTAAGGCATCCTGGAGCAAATTCCACATCCATGCGTCAACACTTTCTGGAATCATTCAACCAACCCCATAGGCTAGTTTCATTAGTGGCTCTCGGCTGACCATCCTCAGTTTCACTTCGGACTCAACCTCACCAATGAACTGGCAGAAGAACTAGACAAGCGACAAGTCCAGCTCTTTGAAGAGCCATAAAATATATGTTGGGCTACACCACCACTGGATCCTTCTCCACCAAGGAAGCCTACAGCCTGATTATCTCGCCCCACTAGCCTGATGGCATCTGGGAAAAAGTCTGGCACTTGAAAACTTGGCCCAAAATTTCCACCTTTCTCTAGCTCCTCAGCAAGCACCACCTACTTACTTGGGACAACCTCTGCAGGAAAGGCTTCATCGCCCCATCCCAATGTCCCAACTATGGAACCAAGGAGAAAACTACTGAGAACCTCTTCAATAAGTGCGAAGTTGCCATGGAACTGTGGGACACAGTGGTTTTTCTCTGTAGAAGATCGAACAGAATTCCTGGGAACATCATCAACACCATTCAAACATAACCTTCTACTCCCTTTCATTGTACCATTCTCAATTTTCTCTGGACAATTATACCAGGGCATATTCTCTGGATGATATGGAAGGAGCGCAACCGTAGAATCTTCAAAGATCAATGCTCCTCCACTGAGACTTTATGGAATAAGGTCTATGGCAACCTTTAGGAGACTCTTGCTCTACATCGAGGGTAGGATGCAGACCTCCCCACCCTCCAGGGGGGAAAAATCATCTTGGCCAGTTGGAACTTATGGCTGCACTCCTCTCCCATCCCCGAGCCCTCCTAAAACCAAATGCCACCCTCTACTGGTCTTTGGTCCCCTCCACCTCCAGGCCTCTATAAGCTTAACTTCGATGGAACTTCTAAGGGGATCCCGAGGCAAGCTGGATATGGAAATATTTTCAGAAATTCCCAAGCCATGTGCATCTAGTCTTCTTTGGATCCCTTGGATGGGATACTAACAACTCATAAGAGCTATAAGGCATGCTTCAGGGGCTCATCCTCGCCAGGGATCATCACCTTTTTCCCCTAATAATTGAATGATATTCTTAGATTCTAATAGAAATGGCAAAGTGACTCCAGGCAGGTTCCTCAGCCACCAATCTCATCAAGAGCTGGCACCTGGCCACCAGGATCAACATGCTGAAGCAACGGATTTGCATTGACACAGCTATAGATTTCCACCATGTTAGATGCTTCGTCAACAAAGTAGTAGACCTCCTGGTGAACAAAGGGGTCAACCACTCCTCTCCCATTTGGATTGGCCCTCTTTCCTCAGTAAATGATGAAGCTCTCATTCAGGGTTGCACACAACTAGTTCACAATGACAACCATCCCCTAGATGCAGGTGGTACCTAGCCTTGCAAGACTACACGGGGTGGCCATGTGTATCACCACATGGCGCGCCCATGTGCCCCAGCCTTGGGATGCACAGTGCCTTCAATTCTTGTGTGGGATGGGCTTTAAAGTCCCATGCGCCACCTTATTTTCGATGTACTCAATGCGTTTGGTATTAACTCCTCCTGAAACCATGTTATTCACTTCTCCCGCTCCTTCTCTGGCTCTTCAACCCGCTCTGATTGCTCTCCCTCTGCTCTTCTTGCTTCGTTCCTCACCTGATAAGGCGATAACCTTCTAGGCTTTGGCCTCTGCAGCGACCCCTCTGCAGTATCATGCCCTGTCCAAGCTTGTCATGATGCCGCGATGACACCGGAAATGGTGCAGACAAGCTGGGGGCACCGACCTCCCTTTACGTCCCCCTCTGCCCCATGCCATCCCCTAGGACTTAAATCTTCCGGTCTCTTGGGCCTTGGCAGACTTGTCGCCCTCTGCCTCCATGCCTACAGAGCCTTCCGTCTCCTTCGTTCCTCCTGCACAGCTCCTGGACTCCTCCACTCCCCCTTCCTCCTCCTGCGGTAAGAAGAGAGCTTGCAATTCCACCATCCCTGCGGAGCTTGCCTTCATCCCCTGTAAACTCAAAGCCCTCCCTGTGCAGCAAGCCTCCAACTCCAA
Source organism: Pinus albicaulis (assembly GCA_034641835.2). NCBI lineage: Eukaryota > Viridiplantae > Streptophyta > Pinopsida > Pinales > Pinaceae > Pinus > Pinus albicaulis. The sequence continues at coordinate 1,168,408,688 of CM076574.1, forward strand.
TTTCGATGACAGTGAATCCAAGCCAGCAGAAGGGAAGCATCTACCAGGTCTACGTCTCTCGGGCTCCTCCAAGAGGAAAGAAGACCTCAATTCAACTCACGCCATGGATATTACAACATCTATGCTAGATAGCATGACTCAAGACACATCGGCGAAGTGCCTCGGGCTTCCTGAATCCCCATGCAAGCAGCTTGAAGACTCTTACCCTGGGCTTGATTCACTGGACTACAGCTACATCTACTGCATCCTCAAAGAGGAGCCTCCCTCTAGTGACAAGCATGAAGGTTCTCCATAGCACTCTCTCTTCAGGTTTCTTAGTTTTCTGGTTTTGGTTATTTCCTATGCTAGCTCTTTTGGTCTCTTTTTGCACTATTTTAAAGACTGGTTTCTCGCTATGGGCAGCTCGTTCTATCTGGATAATTAAGGCTGGTTTCCCCTCTAGGGGAAATCTAAGTTTTGGACAACATTATTTTGTCTATTTCATCCATCATGGATCTTTCCATTTCCAAGGATGAGCAATGCAACCTCTGGTTGATGAATTAATAGAATTAGTATTACTTAGAAAAAAAATATATTCTATTATTTATATATAGAAATAATGATAATATATTATAATGATATAAATAAATATTTAAAAAAATATATTCAGACAAATTACACTAGTATATCTACAAATAAATAATACATATAAAAATAAAACAAAGAAAGAATCAAACACATATAAAGAATACATTCATACACATACAAATAATATAATTAAACAAGACACATACAAATGCATCAAAGAATAGATTCATACACACATAAAAAATACTTTCATACACATACAAATGTAGTAAAGAATAGATTCATACACAAATTGAGAATACATTCATACACATCCAAAGAAAAATCCCCTTTTAACATGGCCACTAGAAAAAATTGTTAGTGGGAATCATTTGATCTATTAACAAGGAGCATAAAGTGATGGAACTAAAAAATTGGAACCTCGAACTAACCAGAGTATAAAGTAATATGAGAACTAAGGGGTGATGTCATGATTTGATGACATGGGTATGTCATGTGTATGACATCTGTCATCTAGATCTAGTATTTTTGATATGCCAACCTTGTGATTATGAGTGACACGTCGAACACATCAATATTCCCACATGAAAGAGGAAATTTACTCCTGTCCAATGTGTTAGGTGGTGATGGTTATCCATGATTGATGTGGCATGCCAAGATATGATACAGACATGTCAACATAAAAAAATTTCGAGAGGACAACACCTTGGAAATCATCGTTACCTTGATAACATGATATACATGTCAAACATTCCATGTGTCAAAAATTTCATCTTTTCCATGTGGAAAGGTATGATTTGGTGAAAATTTTGTGAGGTGGTGTGTGGAGATGACCTCATGCCTATATATTTAACATTTTTTTGTGAGTATTTTTAGTTATAAAGTTTTTGTTGAAACTTTGATAAGCCATTTTAGAGTATTGCTATATCAAAATTTGATAGATTTAACATTGTATTAGCGTATCAACATATCAGAATGCTCAGGTTTTGAAGAATGCAATACTTGTGAAATTACCAATATGGGAAGGTTTCAGTATAGAAAGAATCCAGCAAAGTTGGACCGATGCGAGGTAGATAGATGGCTAGTAATTTCCAAGTGGTTGTAAAAATGATGAAATGGGCGTTTAAAAGGGTGAAAGTATAGAGACATTATGCTAGGATCTTAATTTTAAATGAGATTTGTATCATGGGAAAGCTCTTACTGAGCCAAAAATGTTAATGGTATCATAAATGTGATTTAAGATCATGATAGAAATAATACTGTGACCTCACCTTTGTAATAATCCTTGAAGGAGATGTGTAATTACACTTCACAAACCTAATATGAAATTAGTTGGTCATGTATGTTACAATAATATTCCTATAGATGTCATTGAAACTTTTGAGGTGTTCCACCTTGGTATTCTTTTCCATCCAATGTTTTTATGTGGCATATTGTTTAAAACTTTTTAAAATGGGTGGAGAATAGTTTCACATTTATCTTCATGTAGGAGATGTAGTTTAAACCCTATTTTGTTGTGATTATTTCTCTTATCATATTAATCTTTTTCTTATTGTGATAACTATAAAGTTGGGCAAAGATCTCACTTTTTAACACATTTTCATAACTGTATATGGGCAAATAAATTGTAGTGTAAATTTTCCCTTTTTGCTTTATGCTTAAAGGTTTGGCTTATCAAGTTATATATCAACTCTCAAACTATATATAATGTATTTGATATATATATTTCATTTTATATAGTTTCAAAGTTGAGGCTTTTTGCAAAGAGTAATTTTGTTTTCGCATTTTGGAATATTTATGGTTGATGTTTGGAGTGTGGCTTATGACTCATTTTCATATATGTTATAAAGATACATTTTATATATTTTAAATTTTAATAAAATAATATTTTACTACTTCTATTATTGTAATTTTATTGAGTCACAATTTTATAAAACTACTATTCTTACATAACTAAAATATTTTATTTTATTTTCAAATGTTTTAATGTTAAAGTTATGTTTTATGATAATGTGTTTTAAATAAAATAAAATAAAATTGTTATTATTTAAATTTGTTTTTAAAATAGATTTTGAAATGATTTTTTTAATATTTAATAATATACTTTTTAAAGATTGATTTAATTATATTTGAAATTTGAGTTAAAAAATATTATATATTTTTTAATTTTATTATATGTTATTATCATCATGTTCTAATAATTAAATGTGTTATATAAATACACTAATATATTCTTAATTTTTATTTCATTGAATATAATCTAAAATAATGAGTGGCATATATTTATATTTTTATTAAGTATATATTTTATAAATTTATTAAAATTATATTAATATGTTTATAATTGTAAAATATGTAATAAAATAGTTAAGTAGGAAAATAATATAATCAATTTAGATTTCATTATAACATTAGATCAATAAGCCTTGAGACTAATCAAATCTCTTGAAATGGAAACCTTTTTTTAGAGTGAAAAAATATTTTATCTTTGGATGCTTTGTAGTTCCAGAGTTAAACGGATCTAGGCTGGTTTAATTTCACCTTTTAAGTAAACTCTATTCCACATGAATTAGTTCTCAATACCATATTTTTATTATTATTTTTTATTATTTTTACTTTCATTTTTTATTTTATTTTGACTTTTTAAAATGTTTTCACTACAATATATTAATCTTTTCATTTAATTTTTTATTTTATTTATTTATTAGTTTAAACATTATGTTACAACATATCTACCCTACTATGTTGGTTATAAGTCTCTTCTAGAGAGAAAAGAGGTATGATCTCTCTAGATGCTTTGTAGTTGTAGAGATGCTTTGTATTTCTAGAGTTAAAATGGATTTAGGATGCTTTAATTTCACTGTTGAAATAACCAATATTCCACATGAATTGGTTCTCAATATCATATTTTTATTATTATTTTATTTTTATAAGTTTATTTTTATTTTGTTATTTTTACTTTCAATTTATTTTGAGCTTTGTTAAAATGTTTACATTATATTATATTTTTCAATTTATTTATTTAATTTAGACATTATGTTACAAAATTTCAACCAACCTAGATTTCATCTTAAAACCGGATATATCAAATAAAATCCCTTTAAATGGAAACATCTTTTAGAGTTAAAATGGATTTAGGATGCTTTAATTTCACGATTGAAATAACCAATATTCCACATGAATTGGTTCTCAATATCATATTTTTTAATTTTATTTTTATTTTTATAAGTTTATTTTTATTTCATTATTTTTACTTTCGATTTTTTTTTTAGCTTTGTTAAAATGTTTACATTATATTATATTTTTTAATTAATTTATTTAATTTAGGCATTATGTTACAAAATTTCAACCAACCTAGATTTCATCTTAAAACCAGATATATCAAATCAAATTTCTTGAGATGGAAACATCTTTTAGAGTTAAAAGGGATCTGATTTTTCTAGATGTGTTGTAGTTCTCAAGTTAAATGGATCTAACATGATTTAATTTCACCCTTAAAATCGGATATATCAAATAAAATTTCTGGAGATGGAAACATCTTTTACAGCGAAAAGAGATCTGATTTTTCTAGATGTGTTGTAGCTCTATAGTTAAATGGATCTAATATGATTTAATTTCATCCTTAAAATAAGCTTTTTTTCACATGAATGAATACCATATATATTTTTTTTTATAGATTTATTTTTATGTTGTTATTTTTACTTTTATTTTTTATTTTATTTTTACTGTGTTTCGAAGTTGAAAATAATAATTTTTAATTTATTTTTTTTAATTACATTTTATATTTTTCAAATTTTAATAAAATACATGATAAGAAATATTCAATTTTATTTTATTATTATTATTTAATAATTATATGTGAATGATAAATATAATAAGATATATATTTTTTATATAAAACATGATAATAATTAAGAATCATATTGGTTTATTTTTATAACTAATATATTTGGAAAAATATTGTAAGATCTATATATATATATATATTAATTATTGTTAATTTAAAGAAAATATCTTTTAATACATATATGTGTATTTTAATTTATTTTATTGTGTTATAATTTTATTAAGTTGATATATTATTTTTTTTATAAAATAATAATATTACTTAAATATTATAAAAAATCATTTTAATATAGTGATGTTAATGTTATGTTTTAAATAAACTAAAAACCCTTATAGACAAAGCTTCTCTTGGCTTTGAGATGCAAAATCTCTACTAACAGGGTCAACCACATGAAGGTGAGAGATGACCCCAAAAACTGTCCATCATCGGCATGGGACTAACCACTGACGCCCACCCACACAATCCATTGCCAATGAGGGACAATCACGCATGCACGAAACAAATATAGGGTGAACACAAACATACACAACCCACAAACATTACATATTGATTCACAAGGTGACATGTTCACACACTGCAGTTACTAATTAACATTATTTTTTGCATGTGATTAAGATTGAGTATAAATATTAACATGTTGATAATTACATTTATTTTGTAAGTTAATTGGTAGGATATTAAATTTAGCAAGTATTTATATTATTTATTATATTTAAAACAATTATTATGGATTAAAAAAATTTAGATTAATATTTTTTAGAGAAAAATTATAAATTATTAAAATTAATTAAAAAAAATTAATTAAATTTATTTATTGTATAGATTTTAGTATTAAATAATTAATTAATGTGTTATTACAAATTGATGCTATTATAAATATTGCATTACTTTTTCTTCTTTTTAAGGGGTTTGAATCTTGAGTCCAATGGTTTTCTTAAAAAATTTATAACATCACAATGATTAATTGAGTATAAATTAATATTATGTACTTTTTAATGTTATTGTAACATGTATATTATTTTTCATTTTAAATTTATAAATTAATATTATGAATACATTAAATTTTGTTAGAAAAAAAATCAAAAATAAAAATGAAATAATAAAATCGTAATTAAAAAATAAATAAATAAATAAAGTAAAGTAAAAATAATAATAAAAATAATAAAAATAATAATAAAAAAAAAATTCATAAATATTTAAACCTATGTATTTACAACTTAATATTTAATCTAATATATTTGTAAGTTAATATTCAAATATTTATATATAGAAATAATGATAATATATTATAATCATATAAATAAATATTTAAAAAATTATATTCACACAAATTACACTAGTATATCTACAAATAATAATACATATACAAATATAACAAAGAGAAAATCAAACATATAAATAATACATTCATACACTTACAAATAATATAATTAGACAAGACACATACAAAATACAAATGCATCAAAGAATAGATCCATACACACATAAAAAATACTTTCATACACATACAAAGAATACAATCAAACAAGACACATACAAGTGTAGCAAAGAATAGATTCATACACATCCAAAGAATATAGTTAAAGAACACACATACATATGTAGCAAAGAATAGATGCATACACACCTAAAGAGTACATCCATACACATACAAAGAATGCAAATACACACGACACATACAAATGTAGCAAAGAATAGATTCATACAAACCTAAATAATACATTCATACACATCCAAAGAATACAATTAAAGAAGACACACACATATGTGGCAAAGAATAGATTCATACACATACAAAGAATGAAAGTAAAGAAGACACATACAAATGTAGCAAAGAATAGATTCATACAAACCTAAAGAATACATTCATACACATACATAGAATACAAGTAAACAAGAGACATAAAAATGGAGAAAATAATAGAATTAAACAAGACACATACAAATGTAGAAAATAATATATTCATACAAACATGTAGAGAATACATTCATACACATCCAAAGAAGACATGTACAACAAAGAATAGATTCATACACACCTAAAGAATACATCCATACACATAGAAAGAATGCAAGCAAACCAGACACATACAAATCTAGCAAATAATAGATTCATCCAAACTTAAAGAATACACTCATATAAAACACATAATCCAAAACATACATTATAACCCAAAGACATTCATTCATTGATATATATATATATATATATATAATAAAACCAAAATTATATTTATTATATATAAATAATAAATAACATTCAAAAATTATATTTATTATATAAATAATAATAAATAGCATTCAAAATTATATTTATTCTATATAAATTTTAAAAAAAAAATACATATACATATAGATATAATAAATTGTTGAAAATAAATAATAAAAGCATTTAAATATTTTCAAATACTCTAAATGATATCTTCTATGTAATTTAGATTTACAAAAAAATATGGATGTAAATACTAAATATAATCAAAATAAAAAATAAAATAAAAACAATAATACAATTAATTTATAATAAAAAAGAAATAAAATAAAATAAAAAAACAAAGAAAAGGAAAAATAAAAATGACAATAAAAAAATAGAAATTAAAATGAATATATATAGGTTGTAAATGATATATAATTTATGTGAATAAGATAGATTTTGTCATTTGTGGGTATGTGAGAAGGATGTTTAAAACATTGAAAAAATGTTTAATAATTTATGCGAATAAGAAAGATTTTTCCATTTGTGTGTATATGTGGGAAGGATGTTTAAAACATTGCAAAAGAGTTTAATAATTTATGCGAATAAGAAATATTTTGTCATTTGTGTGTATGTAGGAAGGATGTTTAAAACATTGAAAAAAATGTTAAATAATTTATCTCAATAAGAGTGATTTTTCCATTTGTGTGTATGTGAGGAAGATGTTTGAAACATTGAAAAAAATGTTATGAATAAATGTTAAATGTTATATAATTTATTACAATAAAATAATATATTTTTGTTTGAGCATATTGAAGTTACTATAAAGTAAAGATCATGAAAACCATAAGCACAAGGAACACAACTCAAAGGAGGGTTACAATTTAACCTTCCTAAGAGTTTTTGGAGGGGTTGAATTCCCCTCCACAAAAAATAAGTCCTACTCCTTTTATTAATGATAGTTTGTGTTCATGTACATTCTTCGATGGGCCCATCTAAACACAAAAAAAAAAAAAATTATTCTAATTACAACTTTACAAAACATAGAAACAGATAATGTCTTCCACCGAGGAGGAGCAACTTGGTATTGACGATTTTTCTACAACATACAACATTAAAATGATATTGTTAGTATACAAACCCTTTCTAACAGCGTGTAACATAATTAAATGCTCAATTTATAAAGATAATCCATGTATATTATGATAAACACATAATAATACATTAAGGAAAAAGTATTAATACAATATTATTGTGCAAAGAAATACAAGTATGATATAGTTTATAAATTTAAAATAATAACAATGAAATTTAAGGAAGAAGAAAGATAGCTTGCATAACACTTGTACGACCTGATTTGACTAAAAATGTGTTTGAAACAAATTATAAAATAATTTATTTAGAGCAAATCTAGAAGGTAAGAGTGTCATGCTCAATATGAAGAAGCATCTACAAATTGAAGAGATGCTTGAGATGCAAGTTAGTGTAGAGTGAGAAGTGAAAGTGATTGTGAAAATGTGCACTACAAGGAATATATGAATAATAATAAATCTCAAATTACTCTCAAATTCGAATAAAAAGAAATCTAATCAAGAGTAAGAGTTACAATTAAGAATTTAACTCTCAAATTTTAATAAAAATAAACCTCCAATTCTAATAAAAAGAAATCTAATTAAGAGTAACAATTACAAGTAAGAAATTTACTCTCAAATTCTAATAAAAAGAAATCCAATAAAAAGTAAAAGTTACCATTAAGAAATTTGCTATCAAATTCTAATAAAAAGAAATCTAATCAAGACTTAAAAGTTACAACTAAAACATAAAATCAAAAGTAAAAATTTTCAAATTCTAATAAAAAGAATGCTCAGGTTTTGGAGAATGTACAACTTGTCAAATCAAATATGGAAAGAATCCAACAAATTTGGACTGATTCGGGGTAGATAATGTTAGAAATATTGTCATTCATGGCAGAGAAAGCAAATAACAACAGCAGGGAATATGTACAGCAGAAGGCAGAGGCAGAGGTCCAGCAGCGCTGAAGCAGAAACATGCAAAGGAGACAGGCGGAAGAACACTGCTAAAGCGTAACAGTCAAATACAGAGGCAGAGTGAAACGGTCGAGCAGTGGAGGCAGAAGCAGCGAATATGGAGGCAATGAAACGGTCGAGCAATGGAGACAGAGGCAGCAAATACAGAGGCAGTGAAGCGGTCGAGCGGCAGAGGCATTAGCACAGCAGAGGCACAGAAAATTCTGGGAATCACTTAACCCCAGGCGGAAGGATACATAAAACAAACTCCGGGAATCGTATAACCCAAAGCAGCAAAGTCTATATATATATATATATATATATATCTCATTCCGGGAATCGTTACCCACGCAGGAGTATACATACAGGGCATTACATATTCGGCGCCTTATACACAAAGGTTCAAAGCATAATATTAAATGATATGGAGCGCTTTATTATCGGAACCCAAGTACCTTATATGGTGGGACCCTTCCCAATCGCATCGGATTTAAGCAAGGCATCGGAACATGCAACAGAAAGTTGCGATTGCGATTGAAGACCGGACCAGATGGGTGTATGAATTATGATTCAAGTGTATTTGAAGTCTGGCATAATCGCATCGGATCAGTCTAATCGCCTCGGAGATTATAAGAGCATCGGAACATCACAACAGAAAATTGCGATTGCGATTAATCACAATCGGAGCAGGAGTGGTCAATAGCATCGAAGTATTCGAAGCCGCGATTGCGATCAATCGCAATCGGAGAAATCGCAACAGTGACCAATCGCAATCGGAGTTAAAGCGGAGCATCGGAACATGCAAATGGAATTTGCGATTGCGATTAATCGTATCGCATCAGAGTAATTCCAATTGGAGCTTCGGAATATTGGAATGTTGGTACATTCAAATGGAAATTGCGATTGCGATCAATCGCAATCGGAAGAAGTCAAGTATAGCATCGGAAATCGTGGCAAGTGGGCCCGGATATATGACATTCTATTGATTATAGTGGAAGTGGCAGTGTATATGTTAAAAATTTATATAAGCTCGCCAAGAATTGAAATTACGATATATATATATATATATATATAAGGCGCTGTTATAAAACATTGTGGCGATTATATTGAAATATGTCGCGTGGTCTGTGGACGCACGGGCTTCGGCTCAAGGTGGAGGGCGATTATTTATTTAAAACAATTGGGATGTATGTCTATTCCGCTTGAGGAACTCACCACATCAACAAGACACTTGCTATGTACAGAGCGTTGGAATTTGTCCAGAATTACAGTCAGCAGTTTCATATATATATAAAGCGCTGATATAAAAATATAAATAAAAATGCAGCTCATAAATTCAGGAGTTACGCAGTAGCCATAAACAGAAAGGCATACAGAGGAGAGAAAGGGACCAACACAGTCAAATAAAAGACAAATGCGCAGCGATCCAAAAGGCTGTATGAGTGAGCTGGAGCTCTCATTGTAATTAAACGTAATATTTTAATTGGTTTATATTGTTTGTGATGCATTGGCAAGTCTCCAGAAGAGAGCAAATATCCCACTGTAATATTAAAATAAGCACCTATAGTTATGTTTATTGAATAAGCTAATAAAAGGAATGAGAAGACAGAGGCCAAAGAGTCATGACTATTCACTCCAAATTCTTTGTGAAATACAAACAGTCATGTGAAGAACTCTATAAATAATATCATCTTGATATGAAAATAGAGGTTAGAGAGAGTAAATCCAAAGAAGGCAGAATAAGTGTGAGGCAGAGAAGATTAAGAAAAGTAGAGCAGAAAGAGAAGCTACATAACAGAGCTGACATCTGAGGTAAATCAAAAAAAATTTCAGTTTGATAAATTGAGGAAGTTGGAGCTTCCCTATCAATTATGACTTGATAGAGTGTGCGATTATCAAACTGGCCGAGATTGGAGCCTCCACAGCAGGTTGGTGCCTGCAGAAAATTGAAGGGATTTGGTGCTTCCTTGCAAGTTTTAGCTTGCAGAATTGAGGATAGAGCCTCCTGTAGGTTGGTGCCTGCAGAAAACAGTGGTGAGAGGGAGTTGGATCTTGCCTTTGCATCACAACAATAATAAGATGTGGTTTTCTCCCTTTATGGGTTTCCACTTACATCTGATGTCTCTATGTGTGCTTCTTATGTATTGATGTGATTATTTCAATATGCTTAATTGCTTCCTGCTTTCAACATAAGTATGGTGTCACAATAAATTAATATTGGCTGCAAATAAGATTGTTCACATATTAAGCTGTAAATAACTTTGGTGAAAATTTTAAAACATGTATGTATTTAAGCGATTCACCCCCCTCTGGGTTAATTAAATATTAAAGTGGTATCGAGCCAGGTTCCTTAATTACTGAGTTTAACAACTGAAAGGAGATTCTAGGTTCTCAGGATGGATAGTAAAGAAGGATGCTCAACCAATAAAGCCCCTTTATTTATGGGCGTAAATTATGCCTTCCAGAAAATCAGAATGAGGACATACATAATGTCTCTAGGAATAGAAATCTGGGGTGCTGTGGAATTAGGATATGCCCCAAAGGCAACTAACACAGAGAAAGAAACAAAACAAGATTTTGTGGCTAATGCAAAAGCCATGAATGCCATCTTAAATGGATTGTGTGAAGCAGAGTTTATTAAATTAATGCACAAAGACACTGCCACAGAAATGTGGGATACTCTGGAGAACATCCATGAGGGGGACAAGAAAGTAAAGACTGCCAAACTTCAAGTCTACAGAGCCCAGTTTGAAAACTTAAAAATGGATGATGATGAAGACATTGCTAGCTTCTTTCTAAAGGTTGCAGAAATAGTAAATAACATGAAGGCTCTAGGTGAAAACATAAAAGAAGCTGTAATTGTACAAAAGATTCTAAGATCTCTTCCACCCAGGTTTAATCCCAAAGTATCTGCAATAGAAGAAACAACTAATTGGGAGACCTTGACCATGAACCAGCTACTTGGAAATCTAACAGCACATGAGATGAGGCTCCCACAGAAGAATTCAAGTACGAGGGAGGCAACCTTTAAAACAGAAAAGAAGAAAGAAGAAGAGGGAGACATATGCTCCTGCTCGGATGAAGAAGAGGCAAAATTTGTCAAGAAATTGGATAGAGGATCAGGTAAATACAAAGGTAAACTTCCTTTCAAATTCCTTAACTGTGGAAGAGTTGGACACTATGCTGCTAAGTGTCCTCACAAGAAATTAAGGAATCAGCCTCAAGAGCCAAAGAGAAATAAATCAAAGAACTAGAAGAAAGGAAAGAAGTTCAGCAGAAAATCCTTCTATGCTCAACAAGACAGCAGTACATCTGAAGATTCAGATGAACCCTCAAGTGAAGAAGTAACCTCCGAATTCTTATTTATGGCCATAGAAGAACTTGAAGGACTCCTGCTAGAAGATGAAGAAGAAGAAGGGGAAGTTGACCTTGAGGGGGAGCTAAGAAGTGCTCTGGAAGAGGTTGACAGACTCAAACTGAAATGCAGAAAAAAAAGGGACATTCTTCTCAAGTATGTAAGAGAAGAACAAAACTCAGAAGTCCTCATGTAGCTGAAGGTAGAGCTTGAAGAAGCCAAAAAGATAGAAGACATGTTACTTCAGCAAATCAAAGATAAAACCTGAGAACAAGAGAAGCTGGAAGAAGAAGTAGTATGCCTCAGGAAGAAACTAGAAAATGCTCAAAGAAATGTGGCTATAAACTCGTCTCAAACAACAAGCTCTAGTAAGTTGAATGAAATCCTGGTTGCTCAAAGATCCCCTATGATAAAAACTAGAATAGGCTATGATGGAGAATCAAGTAAAAGTAAAGAAAAGGTTGACAAAGAGATTATTTTTGTAAAAGAAAAGAAGAATGATGAAGCAGCTCAAACAATTACTACAAAAGAAGATACCTGTAATGAGAAAGACAGAGATCAGAAGAAACCACCAGTAGTCAAGAATGGAATAAATACTAAGACAACATGGAAAGGGACATATGCCTCTGAATATATCAAACTTGGAAGTTTTCAAAGGAGACTCTTCCCTCCTATGAAGAATGCCACTTGTTATGCTTGCCACAAGCTGGGACACGTTGATGCATATTGCCATGCAAAGAGGAGTAATTCAAAGCAGCAAATGAAGCAAACATTGAAGAGACTGCCTCAAGCAAACAACTGGAAGAGACAACCTTACATCAGGTATGCAAATAATTTCTATGGTTACTGTTTTTATTGTAAGGAATTTGGCCATAAAATTATTGAATGTAGAAAGTATGGACAAAGATTGATGCTCAACACCTCAAGGAGGTTTATGACTCAAAGAAGTTTTGTTCATACTCACAATTCTGCAAAAACTATAATCAAATGTTGTATATGAAATCAAGTTGGACATATACCTTCCAAATGTCCTCTCAGAAGATGTAGTTCATCACCTCACAAAAGATATCAAACAAAAGGGTGCCTCCAGTGGATAAATAAAAATGAATAAATGTGACTTGGCTCTAACTGCTCAAGATCTAAAAAGTCAGTGGTATTTGGATAGTGGCTACTCAAAACACATGACTGGAGACAGAAGCAAGTTTATAACTCTTGATGAAAAGAAATCGGGCAATGTCACTTTTGGAAATGAAAAATCATGAAAGATCAAGGGAAAAGGCTCAGTCAGCATAGACAATGGCAGAGGAAAGGCCCAATATGTACTATATGTAGATGGGTTGAAAGAAAATTTATTAAGTGTCAGTCAGATGTGTGACAAAGGCTGTGAAGTTATTTTTAGAGCACAAGACTATGAAGTCAGATCAAGCACCACATGTAAGACTCTGCTCAAAGGTGTTCGAACAGAGAGCAATGTTTACATTGTGAAAGAGGAAGATGAAGCATGCCATCTTAGCAAACTTGAGGAGTCATGGTTATGGCATAAAAGATTGGGACATCTCAGCTTCGATCACATCATGAGACTAAGCAAGAAGAAAGTTGTCAGAGACATGCCAGAAATAAAGCAACCTTCTAATACCATGTGCAAATCATGTCAATTGGGTAAACAAGCACGCACATCCTTCAAAGCCAAAGAGGAGTTATCAACAAGAAGACCACTCCAGCTTGTGCACATGGATCTGTGTGGACCTGCAAGAACTAAAACACCAAGTGGAAAATCCTACTTCATGCTGATAATAGATGATTTCTCCAGAATGACATGGGTTGCTTTTCTCAAGAATAAATAAGAAGCTCTAGACAAATTCAAAATATTTAAAGCATTAGCAGAAAATCAGACAGGATGCAAGCTGAAATGCATCAGATCAGACAGAGGAGGTGAATTCACAGATTATGACTTTGCAGATCTATGCAATGAATATGGCATAAAACAACAATTTACTATTGCAGGGACACCTCAGCAGAATGGAGTAGCAGAGAGACAAAACAGATCTGTTCAACAAATTTCCAAAGCCATGATGCAAGAGAGTAATATTCCTCAAACCTTCTGGGCAGAAGCAGTACACACAGTGGTGCAGATCCTTAATAAAGCCCACTTAAGACCAAGCAGTGATAAGACTCCATATGAACTATGGCATGGGAAACCAGCTTCAATTAAACATTTTAGAATCTTTGGAAGAAAGTGTTACATAAATAATAATGATGAAAATCTTGGGAAATTTGATGCAAGAGCAGATGAAGGGATATTTCTAGGATATGCATCCAAAAGTAAAGGGTACAGGTGCTACAACAAGACTCTTCGAAAAATAGTTGAATGTATTGATGTGAGATTTGATGAAGAACTTCCAAAAAATACAAGAAATATAGACTGCAGCAGTCCAACAGAAAACCATGAAGAAGAAGACCAGAATGATGATGAAACAAGAAAGACAACAGAAGATGCAGAACTGAGCTCGAAAGCCCCCTCAAGATACACTCAGAAGAATCATCCTGAAGATCAGATCATAGGAGACAAGAAAGCAGGGGTCCAGACAAGAAGGCAGCTAACAGAACAAACAGAAGAGGTATACATAGCCATGTTGTCACAAATAGAGCCAAAGAAATTTGAAGAAGCCAACAAGGACAAGTCTTGGGTGAATGCTATGAATGAATAATTGGACCAAATTGAGAAAAATAATACCTGGGAACTAGTGCCTAGACCCACTGATAAAAATGTCATAGGTTCAAAATGGGTATTCAAAAACAAAATGAATGAAGAAGGACAGGTAATCAGGAATAAAGCCAGACTTGTCTGTAAGGGATACTCACAAATTGAAGGACTGGATTACGATAAAACATTTTCCCCTGTAGCCAGAATGGAAGCTATCAGAATGTTTCTGGCATTTTCTTGCTACCAAAACTTCAAAGTATATCAAATGGATGTAAAATCTGCATTCCTGAATGGAGACTCGAAAGAAGAAGTCTACATGGAACAACCAGAAGGCTTCTCATTGACGGACAAAGAAGACTATGTGTGCAGACTGAAGAAGGCCCTATATGGACTGAAACAGGGTCCTCGTGCTTGGTACTCAAGACTGGATAAATATTTGCAAAAACAGGGTTTTAAGAGAGGTGGAGTAGACAACAATCTATATATAAAATCCCATGAAAATGAACTCCTGATTGTTGTAGTATATGTTGATGACATTATGTTTGGAAGCAACAGAGAAGAACTAGCAAAAGGGTTTGCTGATGAAATGAAAACAGAGTTTGAAATGTCGATGATTGGAGAGCTAAGTTTCTACCTGGGACTGCAAATTCAGCAAAAGAACACAGGTACATTCATCTCTCAAGAAAAATACTTAAAAGAAATGCTTAAAAAATTCAAAATGGAGGACTGCAAACCTGTGACAACTCCCATGATCACGGGATGCAAGTTGTGTGCTGATGATGGATCTGCAGATGTTGATCAAAAAATCTACAGATCCATGATAGGAAGCCTGTTGTATTTGACAGCATCAAGACCAAACATCATGCTAGCAGTAGGACTAGTGGCTAGATATCAAGCAGCGCCTAAACAAAATCACCTTCTTACAGTCAAAATAATATTCAGATATCTACAAGGAACAGCACAATATAGACTTTGGTATCCTAAAGGCAAAAGCTTCACCTTGACAGCATACACAGATGCAGATTGGGCTAGTTGTGTGGATGATAGAAAGAGTACAATTGGAGGTGCATTCTATCTAGGAGAAAGTCTGGTGGCATGGTTAAGCAAGAAACAAACATCTATCTCCCTGTCTACAGCTGAAGCAGAATATATAGTAACAGTAGCATGTTGTACACAAGTCATGTGGATGAAGCAGACTCTTCAAGACATGAAGGTAAGAATTAATTAACCTATCTCAATCAAATGTGATAATACAAGTGCTATAAGTATATCAAAAAATGATGTGCTTCACTCAAAAACTAAGCATATCCCAATCAAGTATCATTTTCTCTGAGAACAAGTGGCTCGAAAGATAGTAAAGCTGGAGTATGTGCCAACAAAAGAACACACAACTGATATATTTACCAAACCTCTTGCTAGAGAATCATTTCAATATTTGAGAGATAAATTAGGGGTAGTATCTGCAGATACTACTCTCTAATATGAAGAGAAAGCACAGTCTCAAGGGGAGAACAGAAACGAAAATATCATTCCTAAAGGAAATCAGCAAGCAAGGGAAGCATAAAACAGGTCCACAGGATCAAAGAGATATAAGATAATATTCTTAGTATTATCAGCATTTAGCATGAAAAAGGTCAGTAGCAGAGCAAAAATAACATTAACTTTCTTACACCTAAAGTAGTATATTGAGCGTTGAAGCAATATCTTCTTCTATATATATAATTGCATGCCTTCCTGAAGCCGAAACATGTATATCTCCAAAGTTTTTTTTAATATCAGTTACAAAACTGTGCGAAGGCTGTTTGCTGAGTTTTCAATCAAATATCTTGAATATGCTTTTGCGGAAATTCACTCTGATAGAACAGTCAAAATATCTGAAGAATAAAGGAATAACTGTGATTACCATCTAAATAAAACTGCATGGTTGATAAGTAAAACTTACCAAAACATTGAAGGGTTTGTTTTGAAAACACATTATACAAAAAGGAAAGTCAGTTGGCTTCTAATATTGAAAGATATTGCCCATTCTTACAATGAGTTGTAAGCTCTGGTTTGATTCATTGTTTACAACAGCAACAAGGACCTTTCATTCGTTAAATGCATCATCCTTGTCTACAATCTAGCACAGATTACAAACAACAGGCACTATAGATGAAACACAACTATAAAACATATATTGGCTCACTATATCAGACAGAGAGAAAAAGTATATTCAAGTTCAATAATCATTAAAGTGTTCTCTCAACAAGTCGTGTACAACAATATGGAGCAGCAGGGTACAAAGACAGAAAATGGTCGTCTAAACACAACTCAAAGAAAGAAAATGCAACGACAGAGCCTATACGGAGAAATGAGGTGACGTCCTTTGCCAAGAATGTCAAAGGGGGAGGAAGAGCAAGAAACAGAATAAAGGATTCTAACAGGTAAATAGAGGAAGTGTATTGCCATCAATGCCAAAGGAGGAGACTATTAGAAATATTGTCATTGATGGCAAAGAAAGCAAAGAACAATAGCAGGGAATATGTACAGCAGAAGACAGAGGCAGAGGTCGAGCAGCGCTAAAGCAGAAACAGGCAAAGGAGACAGGCGGAAGAACACTACTAAAGTGTAACAGTCAAATAAAGAGGCAGAGTGAAATGGTCGAGCAGTGGAAGCAGAAGCAGTGAATATGGAGGCAGTGAAACGGTCGAGCAGTGGAGACAGAGGCAGCAAATATAGAGGCAGTGAAGCGGTCGAGCGGCAGAGGCGTTAGCACAACAGAGGCACAAAAAATTCCGGGAATCGCTTAACCCCAGGCGGAAGGATACATAAAACAAATTCCAGGAATCGCTTAACCCCAGGTGTAAGGATACATAAAACAAATTCCGGGAATCTTATAACCCAAAGCAGCAAAGTATATATATATACAAATCTCATTCCGGGAATCGTTACCCATGCAGGCATATACATACAAGGCATTACATATTCGCCGCCTTATACACAAAGGTTCAAAGCATAATATTAAATGATATGGAGTGCTTTATTATCAGAACCCAAGTACCTTATATGGTGGGACCCTTCCCAATCACATCGGATTTAAGCAAGGCATCAGAACATGTAACAGAAATTTGCGATTACAATTGAAGACTGGACCCGATGGGTGTATGAATTATGATTCAAATGTATTTGAAGTCCAGCATAATTGCATCGGATCAGTCTAATCGCGTTGGAGATTATAAGAGCATCGGAACATCACAACAGAAAATTGCAATTGCGATTAATCGCAATCGGAGCAGCAGTGGTCAATATCATCGAAGTATTCGAAGTCGCGATTGCGATCAATCGCAATCGGAGAAATCCCAACAGTGACCAATCGCAATCGGAGTTAAAGCGGAGCATCGGGACATGCAAATGGAATTTGCGATTGCGATTAATCGTATCGCATCAGAGTAATTGCAATCGGAAGAATTCAAGTATAGCATCAGAAAGCATGGCAAGTGGGCCTGGATATATGACATTCTATTGATTATAGTGGAAGTGGCAGTGCATATGTTAAAAATTTATATAAGCTCGCGAAGAATTGAAATTATGATATATATATATATATAAGGTGTTGTTATAAAATGTTGTGGTGATTATATTGAAATATGCTGCGTGGTGTGTGGACCCACGGGCTTCGGCTCAAGGAGGATGGTGATTATTTATTTAAAACAATTGGGATGTATGTCTGTTCTGCTTCCGAAACTCGCCACATCAACAAGACACTTGCTACGTACAGAGCGTTGGAATTTGTCCAGAATTATAGTCAGCAGTTTCATATACATATAAAGCGTTGATATAAAAATATAAATAAAAATGCAGCTCATAAATTCAGGAGTTACGTAGCAGCCATAAACAGAAAGGCATACAGAGGAGAGAAAGGGACCAACACAGTCAAAGAAAAGACAAATGCGAAGCGATCCAAAAGGTTGTATGAGTGAGCTGGAGCTCTCATTGTAATTAAATGTAATATTTTAATTGGTTTATATTGTTTGTGATGCACTGGCAAGTCTCCGGAAGAGAGAAAATATCCCACTGTAATATTAAAATAAGCACCTACAGTTATGTTTGTTAAATAAGCTAATAAAAGGAATGAGAAGACAAAAGCCAAAGAGTCATGACTGTTCACTCCAAATTCTTTGTGAAATACAAACAGTCATGTGAAGAACTCTATAAATAATATCATCTTGATATGCAAATAGAGGTTAGAGAGAGTAAATACAGAGAAGGCAGAATATAGAAGTGTGAGGCAGAGAAGATTAAGAAAACAAGAGCAGAAAGAGAAGCTACATAACAAACTTGATATCTGAGGTAAATCAACAAATTTTCAGTTTGATAAATTGAGGAAGTTGGAGCTTCCCTATCAAGTTGCAGCTTAATAGCTGTCAGTTGTAGGTGACTGAGGTTGAAGCCTCCTGTAGGTTGGTGCCTACAGAAAATTGAAGGGAGTTGGTGCTTCCTTGCAAGTTGTAGCTTGCAAAATTGAGGTAGGAGCCTCCTATAGGTTGGTGCCTATAGAAAAACAGTGGTGAGAAGGAGTTGGAGCTTGCCTTTGCATCACAACAATAAGAATATGTGGTTTTCTCCCTTTATGGGTTTCCACTTACATCTGTTGTCTCTATGTGTGCTTCTTATGTGTTGATGTGATTATTTCAATCTGCTTAATTGCTTGCTGCACTCAACATAAGTACGGTGTCACATTAAATTAATATTGACTGCAAATAAGACAGTTCACATATTAAGCTGTAAATAATTTTGGTGTAAATTTTAAAAGGCTTATGTATGTATTAAACTGATTCACCCTCCCCCCCCCCCCTCTCAGTTTAATTAAAGATTCAACAGATAAATGGCTAGTAATTTCCAGGTGGTTGTAAAAATGATGAAATGGGCGTTTAAAAGGGTGAAAGTTTAGAGACATTATGCTAGGATCTTAATTTTAAATGAGATTTGTATCATGGGAAAGCTCTTGTTGAGCCAAAAAATGATAGTGGTATCATAAATGTGATTTAAGGTTATGACAGAAATAATACGGTGACCTCACCTTTGGAATAATCCTTGAAGGAGATGTGTAATTACACTTCACAAACCTAATATGACATTAGCTTGTCATGTATGTTACAAGAATATTCCTATAGATGTCATTGAAACTTTTGAGGTGTTCCACCTTGCTATTCTTTTCCATCCAATGTTTTTAGGTGGCATATTATTTAAAACTTTTTAAAATGGGTGGAGAATAGTTTCACATTTCTCTTCATGTAGGAGATGCAATTTAAACCCTGTTTTGTTGTGATTATTTCTCTTATCATATTAATCTTTTTCCTATTGTGATAACTATAAAGTTGGGAAAAGATCTCACTTTTTAACACATTTTCATAACTGTATATGGAAAAATAAGTTGTAGTGTAAATTTCCCCTTTTTTATTTATGCTTAAAGGTTTGGCTTATCAAGTTATAGATCAACTCTCAAACTATATATATATATATATATATATATATTGCATTTTATATAGTTTCAAAGTTGAGGCTTTTTGCAAAGAGTAATTTTGTTTTCGCATTTTTGAATATTTATGGTTGATGTTTGGAGTGTGGCTCATGACTCATTTTCATATATGTTGTAACGATACATTTTATATATTTTAAGTTTTAATAAAATAATATTCTACTACTTCTATTATTGTAATTTTATTGAGTCACAATTTTATAAAATTACTATTCCTACATAACTAAAAAAAATTATTTTATTTTGAAATGTTTTAATGTTAAAGTTATGCTTTATGATAATGTGTTTTAAATAAAATAAAATAATATTATTATTATTTAGATTTGTTTTTAAAATAGATTTTGAAATGATTTTTTTAATATTTAATGATATACTTTTTAAAGATTGATTTAATTATATTTGAAATTTGAGTTAAAAAAATATTATATATTTTTTAATTTTATTATATGTTATTATCATCATGTTCTAATAATTAAATGTGTTATATAAATATACTAATATATTATTAATTTTTATTTCATTGAATATAATCTAAAATAATGAGTCGCATATATTTATATTTTTATTAATTATATATTTTATAAATTTATTAAAACTATATTAATATATTTATAATCGTAAAATATATAATAAAATAGTTAAGTAGGAAAATAATATAATCAATTTAGATTTCATTATAAAATTAGATCGATAAGCCTTGAGACTAATCAAATCTCTTGAAATGGAAACCTTTCTTTAGAGTGAAAAAAGATTTGATCTTTGGATGCTTTGAAGTTCCAGAGTTAAACGGATCTAGTCTAGTTTAATTTCACTTTTTAAGTAGACTCTATTCCACATGAATTGGTTCTCGATACCATATTTTTATTATTATTTTATTATTACTTTGTTATTTTACTTTCATTTTTTATTTTATTTTGACTTGTTAAAATGTTTTCATTACAATATATTAATCTTTTCATTTAATTTTTTATTTTATTTATTTATTTGTTTAAACATTATGTTACAACATCCCTACCCTACTAACTTGGTTAGAAGTCTTTTCTAGAGTGAAAAAAGGTATGATCTCTCTAGATGCTTTGTAGTTCTAGAGATTCTTTGTATTTCTAAAGTTAAAATGGATTTAGGATGCTTTAACTTCACTGTTGAAATACCCAATATTTCACATGAATTGGTTCTCAATATCATATTTTTATTATTATTTTATTTTTATAAGTTTATTCTTATTTTGTTATTTTTACTTTCAATTTTTTTTTAGCTTTGTTAAAATGTTTACATTATATCATATTTTTTAATTTATTTATTTAATTTAGGCCTTATGTTACAAAATTTCAACCAACCTAGATTTCATCTTAAAATCGGATATATCAAATCAAATCTTTTGAGATGGAAACCTCTTTTAAAGTGAAAAGAGATGTGTTGTAGTTATATAGTTAAATGGATCTAACATGAGTTAATTTCACTCTTAAAATAAGTTATATGTCACATAAATCGGTTTGGAATACCATATTTTTATTTTATTTTATTTTTATAGATTTATTTTTATGTTGTTATTTTTACTTTTATTTTTTATTTTATTTTTACAAAGTTGAAAATAATAATTTTTAATTTACTTTTTCAATTACATTTTATATATTTTAAATTTTAATAAAATTCATTATAAGAATATTAAATTTTATTTTATTATTATTATTTAATATTTAAATGTGAATGATAAATATAATATATATATATATATATATATATATATATATATATATATATATATATATATATATATATATATATATATATATATAAAAGATGAGAATAATTAAGAATCATATTGGTTTATTTCTATAACAAATATATTTGGAAAAATATTGTGAAATAATATATATATATATATATATATATATATATATTTTATTGTTAATTTAAAAAATATATCTTTTAATATATATATGAATATTTTAATTTATTTTGTTGTGTTATAATTTTATTAAGTTGATATATTTATATGTTTTTAAGATAATAATATTATTTAAATATTATTAAAAATCATTTTAATATATTGATGTTAATGTTATGTTTTAAATAAACTAAAATCCACTATACAGAAAGCTCCTCTTGGCTTTGAGATGTAAAATCTCTACTAACAGGGTCAACCACATGAAGGTGAGAGCTTATATGACCCCAAAAACGGTCCATTATTGGCATGGGACTAACCACTGACGGGCACCCACAAAATCCATTGCCAATGAGGCACAATCACTAGCATGCATGCACACAACAAACATAGGGTGCACACAAACATACACAACCCACAAATATTACATATTGACTCACAAGGTGACATGTTCACACACTCCAATTACTAATTACCATTATTTTTTTGCATGTGATTAAGATTGAGTATAAATATTAGCATGTTAATAATTACATTTATTTTGTAAGTTAATTGGTAGGATATTAAAATTTGCAAGTATTTATATTCTTTATTATATTTAAAACAATGATTATGGGTTAACAAAATTTAGATTAATATTTTTTAGAGAAAAATTATAAATTATTAAAATTAATTTAAAAACTTAATTCAATTTATTTATGGTATAGATTTTAGAATTAAATAATCAATTAATGTGTTATTATAAATTGATGCTATTATAAATATTGTGTTACTTTTCCTTCTTTTTAAGGGATTTGAATCTTGAGTCTAATGGTTTGCTTAAAAATTGTATAACTTGACAATGGTTAATTGAGTTGTAACCTATAGACTAATATTATGTACTTTTTAATGTTATTGTAACATGTATATTATTTTTCATTTTAAATTTATACATTAATATTATGAATATATTAAGTTTTTTTAGAAAAAAAATCAAAAATAAAAATGAAATAATAAAAATTTAATTAAAAAATAAATAAATAAATAAATTAAAGTAAAAAAATAATAAAAATAAAATAATAAAAATAATAACAATAATAAAATTTCATAAATATTTAAACCTGTGTATTTACAACTTAATATTTAAACTAATATATTTGTAAGTTAATATTGTAATATTTATATATAGAAATAATGATAATATATTATAATCATATAAATAAATATTTAAAAAATATATTCACACAAATTACACTAGTGTAACACCCCCAAGTTTTGTGTTAAATTTGAAAAATTAGACGTGTGAACTTTAAGTCCTAAGGGGAGTGGACCCCAAAGGATAAGTATGGTGTGAATGTATTTGCATATTTAATTTGAGGAAATAAATAAAATGATTGTGCATTTTGACCAAGATGAGAATTAGAGATCACTTGCCAAAATTCATGAGGATGGATAAGGCAACAAATCCCCACAATCTTTCAAAAATCCTTGAAAGAAATTAATTTAGATTCTGAGGAGGAATCTAAATTTCCCCAATGAAGAGGAGTAGTTGGGAAGAGGTAAAGAAAAGCTGGAAAAGGCGAGGAAAAGCAAGAAGCTTTAAAGAATCCACGAAGATGGGATGCCCTAGGCTAAACGAGGAAAGAAAGCATCTTGCTATTAAGACGTAGAATTAGAAACATGCTTTGAGGGTATGTGCTTAAATAAGCTGCTCTAAATGAATCGGGGGTTGATACGCTCCTAGAAGGTGATCTCGGCTCGGGTGAGTCCTGGGAGACAAAGAGGATTCTAAGGTTGGGAGGTTGGTCATTTGCAGATTGTGGTATGTTCTGAAATTCTTATTTCTATGTCTTATTACAGTATGAATTGGCTACATATAAAACTGAATTGTATGACAAATGAGAAATTTTGGTACTACATTTAACAGAATCTATCCTTAGGCATTCACCTTCCAGATTTTGTTTAGTTGTAGACCAGAAAATCCATAGAGAAGAAACTCCAAAATTTCTAAACCAAGGTTGGTTTAAATCTGGAGTTACTTAGCCTCTACATATGAGTAATTATTGTTTTGTTCCCCATAGACACTAATGTGATATTATATGCTTATGAGTAGGCTAGAGAACCATTATAGCAGTGCTAAAGTTACATGGTATAACTACAAACAGCTGAAAGTAAGATATTGGAACATGACATTCAAAATGGTATAGAAGAAAAATATACTTCTACTCTATCTGATGGATACAACATTCATAAATTTATATACTGCATTTTCAAATCTATCCTTACTCTTGGAAAACAATTAGTACAGCAAATGGCTTAATTTATAAATTCTGACCTCTAGTCCAGCACTAGTAAGTACATATTAGTATACCTCGAAAGAAAATAGAAATTCAGAGTAAGGACTTTAGAGGGTGTGTCTTGCATTGTTATTAAACCACAAGGAAATATACACTACTGCAGTGTGATAGTACCCATACAATGATAGAATATTGGTATTATACCCTCATCTCTAACCCTTGAAATAAACATTAGGGCCATAAAGTTAATCTATGCCTAGTATATCACATCAATTGAACTTTCGAGTATTTACACCTCTATGCATTCAAAACACATATATAAATATATCTATATATATTAACAAGTTCGAATACCACCAAATTTCATTCTTGTTAATCTAAATTTCAAACGAGCCATAGAGATATATGCATATGAATTTTTATATATTCCAAGGACGTGATCAGTGTAAATCTTATATCAAAACGATGTACGTAAGAAGGAGAATAAGTGCGAAGGGTATGTATATATATATGAACATATATATATATATATATGAAAAAAAGGGAACATCATAAAGTATCAATGAACCATATAAATCAGCTATATAGCACGCGGAACGAATGCACAGTAATGTAACTAAGGCGGGTAGGTGTTACAAAAAAAAAACTATATAAACGCCGAGTGCTAAGTTAAGTGTCTCGATTCCACAGTTCACTTTAATATCGAAAACTAAGGATAACTCGTCTCATTAATTCCTGCAATACATATATATGAGCAGAACAAAAACAAATATGCCGAGAGATAATATAATCAATTATGTTGCTAGCAAGTCCAGAGGAAATGGTTAAATGAAAAGATGATTATGCAAATCATATAGTTGTTATTGTGTTATGGTCTACTTCGAATTATGAGAACGACGCAGAAAATAAGTCAACCAAACGAACGTCTTCTGTCTGAACCCCATAATCAAGACCGCGGCCATCGTCGAGCCTGTTAAACGTTAGATGAGCCGACAATAGCATTTCTGGCTGTGTATGCGTTGCCTGGGAACAATTTCAACAAAGTTTTAACCCCTCATTCTCCATGAAACGAGTTAGAGTAATAAAGCAAAATTAGAAAATTTAACATTTGCACATTAGGCATGAACAGTAACTCCAGAAGTATGGAGAGTTTCATCAGAACAACAAAAGTGAATTTGGCTGGTCATGGCCAGAACAGGAACACCATTACCCCTGTAACAAAACTCCTGATACATGCCTATGGAAAAATAAATTCGGCATGAACTGCTCAAGTCCAGATTCAAATTAGTGGAGGCAGGTAAGATTAGGGTCGGCTGGGGGTTATTTATCCACTCGACCTGATAAACAACAGAGCGTTCGATTGTATAGTGCTGATAGACTAGAATAGGTAACTATGAACACAAATAGAGAAAACGTATATCAAGAAAAAAAAAACCCTCAGAATCGTCACATAACAAAGAATACTCTACTTCGCCTCCCTTTTATGAACAGGGAATCCAACCCATATTCAATAATAAATGGGTAAATGCAACTAACAAGCACCGGAACCATATATTACCAGCACGAAGTTGGCCGGAGAAGAACGCGGCATTCAGAATCCAACTTCACGCCTTGTGTTATCTTTCTGAATCAAGATTTTAGTCGCTTCAAATGCGTGTTAGAATCAGTATGAAAACCTTCGTCAGGAAGCAGGCGCGGTAACTGTACCCAACCCCACGCGTTACCTAAATACAGAGCACCAAATTCTAAATGAGTTCGGCTGATATAGATACCTGAAAGGAGACGCTGGGGAGAAAGGAAAACATAGAAAACAAATTTCTAAAGTATGATAGTAAAGAAGCACTGAGGATAATAACGATATGAATAAAATAGATCTATTTTAGGCCTGTGCATAACATAATGCACCAGCCATTCGACCTGCGGCCGAAGGAAAGAATTCCTCCTCTACTCGGAGCTGCCATAGTCACCCTTGTCAGGCACCACCACCGATTGGGAAACCTGTAGATTAGAAAATCCGAAAATGAAGGAGTCATGATATAGAAACCACGATGGAGAAGATGAAATAGTAAAGGGACATTGTTGGGGTTAACTACAGGTAACCGTTGAATACATACCTCGAATTTCTAAGGGTACACGCGGAGGTCGTCCACCGGTTTAGCGTAGCAGATCAGAACGCTAACCCTAAGCGACATCAATTGAGGGTTACACAAATCCTGAAAGGGATTTAATTGTCAGGACACTCAGATCGGCAGTACCACTTCGTGGTAGTTGCTGTCTTTTCTGGCTTAAACCCTAAGTATGGTGCCGGCGGGGTTACAGGCTGAGCCATACTCCCGGTACCTGCTAAAGTAGATCACGCAACAGGCCCGTAGTCATGAATGACACCCGTCGAGTTCACAACCAATGGCGTCGATGGGGGAAATACCCAAATTCTCATACACGAGCGAACCCTCAAACCTCATGTACCTGTCAACAGTTCAGCTCAGTAGAACTGACCACGTTCACTCCTTCACCTACACGAAACTGGTTTGGAAGGTCACGGAAGTACTCGCACCACAGCAATAGCGTGCTAATGTTTCCAGATGTCCAATTGAAACCTGCACTCCATACGGCACCAAAAATTTAATGCATTGGATTATACACACACCAAGCGGAAAAAAAAAACCTAAGAAGGATACGTAACACATCAACCGCATTTTATGTATATATGATACAGAGTCGTGTTTATAATTCATCGTAGTCAAGAGAGAAGATAGGTATATGTCGGCCGATGATTATCAAGGACGAGTGTTATATGTGTATATAATACATAGGATATATATATGTGGATCAATTATATTAAAATTCAACTTTGATACCTATGTTATCGATATATCTATAGGTGACATATATGTATATTAAAGGTATATATGTATATTAAAGGTGACATATATATGTATATTAAAGGTGACATATATGACAATTATATTAAAGGTATGGTTGATAAATGCAATTTTGATACCTATGTTATCTATATATCTATCAGTCTCAACCTATATATGTTGAATATCTATAAAGGGTTCAAAAAAATTGTATTGAATATTCACAGGTGTTAAACAACGGAAATTGAAATGTATACAGGTTGAATGGTCAATATCTTTAATAAGAAAGAGATACTAGATGATGGAATCAACTTTACAAAAAAAGAAATGATATTAAATCCCTGAGCTCATTATTCCAAGGTGGAATCCAAGTACCAAAAAAAAAAAAAGGGGTAACATTTCCTTAAACTGGAGGTGTGACAAATGGTATCGGAGCACTAGTTACAACAAATTGGGCTGTCGTTTTGTGCTCACTGCTTATTACATATTTTTTTTTTCTGAAGTTTATAAACTTTGCTAATCTGTGTTGTAAGTGTGTACAGTTGAAATGGCTGAAGGTGAAGGGATTTATGTGGATCTGCGGGATGAGTTTGCTACTCCAGATCCCAATGCCCCGGTACTGGCTATGTTGCATCGGATGCAACGAGAGTTGGCTGAATTAAGAAGCCAAAATGACATGTTGTCATCAGCCAGTAAAGAGCAGGAAAAGCTCATTAGAGAGCTAAATTCCCAGAACAGCCAAGAGGGCGAAGGTTCTGGAAAAAGAAAGATGGATGAATCTGAGGATGAGGATGCAGCTAGAAATCAACATAAGCAGAAAAGAGAGTTGCAGGGAGAATTTAGAAAGATCAAACCTCCCTCCTATGATGGGGAGAAGGAGGAGGATGCTGAAGCTTGGTTGTTGAACATGATCAAGTATTTCCAATTCTATGAATATGAGAGCAATCTGAAGGCTAGATTAGCTGTGTACCAGCTACAAGGAAAAGCTACACTCTGGTGGGAAGAGACAAAAATGGTGCATGCCATTGATGAAAAGACAATTACTTGGGAATATTTTCAGACTAAGTTCAAAATTCGTTATTTGAATGAACATTATTATGACGATAAAGCAAAAGAATTCCATGAACTTAGGCTAGGGCAGTTCACTATTGATGAGTTTGTCACTAAGTTTACTAATTTATTGAGGTATGTTCCTTACATTAGGGAAGAAAAGGCAAAAGTGCAAAGGTTTTTAAATTGTTTGCCTACTGTGTACAAGGAGAAAATTGAGTTTGACAACCCAAAGACCATGGATGAAGCTGTTAGAAAAGCAAGACTATGCTATCAGCAGTTTAAAGGTAAAGCTGAACAAGGAAAGGGATGGATGAACAAGAGTGAGTTCAAAGGAAAGAGACCAAAACCATCATATTTAAGGAATTTTGGTAGAGATCATCAAAGGAAAAATTTCAGCAAATCAAAGGAAAGTCAAACTGCTCAGTCCCAAGTGGTTTCAAAACCAGTAGAAGGGAACAATAAAAAGGAAGGGACAGTCAGAATGAAGGAACCTCTGAAATGTTGGGGCTGTGGAGAACCTCATATGATGAGAGATTTCCCCCATCGAAATATACACCTGATCAGCAGAGAGCGAGAGGCAACAACCATCAATGACATAGCCAGAAACATACCAACCATCAGTGCAGCCCTGGAAAATTGACAGGCAGAACATGAAGCAACCATGGTGGAAATGGAGGGTAAGATTTCTGACCTACCTGTTACTGTTTTGATTGATCCAGGTGCTTCTTTGAGTTACGTTAGTCCTGGAATTGTAGAAAAATGTAAAATTAAACCTGAAAATTTTCAGCAGTCATGGTTGGTATAGCTGGCCACTGGAACTAAGAGAAAAGTCACACATAAGTTGCCCAAAAGAGCAATACAATTAAATGGGTTCCCAACAGAAGTAAATCTAAACATATTGCCATTAGGATCCTATGATCTGCTGATAGGAATGGATTGGCTGGAAAAGAAGAAAGCCCTGATGAACTGCTGGGATAAAACCCTGCATTGTGTAGATGAGGAAGGGAAACCTTTTACACTAAAAGGGAAACCAAAACCCATTGTAGTAAGACAAATATCATCCTTACAATTGAAAAGAACAACTAGAAAAGGATACCAAGTCTATGCAGTGCATGTAGAAGAAATAGAACAGAAAACTGAGGAAGAGTTACTGGATGCTATACCAGTCATCAGAGAGTTTAAGGAAGTTTTTCCCAAGGAAATCCCTCATCTTCCCCCCAAAAGAGAGATTGACTTTTCTATAGATCTGGTGCTGGGAGCTACACCTATTTCCCGAGCTCCTTATCGGATGAGCCCGCCAGAACTGATGGAGCTGAAGATGCAGCTACAAGAATTATTGGATAAGGGTTACATTAGACCAAGTGTGTCTCCATGGGGAGCACCTGTTTTATTTGTTAAAAAGAAGGATGGAACTTTTAGGATGTGCATTGACTATCGTCAACTGAACAAGTTGACCATTAAGAATAGATATCCACTTCCTAGAATTGATGATCTTTTTGATCAAGTGAGAGGAGCTTCAGTCTTCTCCAAGATAGACCTAAGGACTGGGTATCACCAGCTCAAAATTAAAGAAGAATACATCAACAAAACAGCATTTCGAACCAGGTATGGGCATTACGAATTTGTAGTCCTACCTTTTGGTTTGACAAATGCCCTTGCCACATTTATGTGTCTGATGAACAGTGTGTTGAATAAGTATTTGGACAAATTTGTTCTTCTGTTCATAGATGATATCTTAGTTTACTCCAAAAATGAGGAAGAACATAAGGAACACCTGAGAATAGTGTTGCAAACTTTGAAATAAAATCAGCTATATGCCAAGTTCAGTAAATGTGAATTTTATAAAGATAAAATTCAATATTTGGGTCATATAATTTCTGAAAAAGGGTTGGCAGTTGACCCTGAAAAGGTAAAAGCAATTAAGGAATGGCCAGTTCCAACTGATGTTTCAGCAGTAAGATCATTTATGGGAATTGCAGGCTATTATCGCAGATTTGTGGAGAGATTTTCTGCTATAGCAAATCCCATAACCTCATTACAAAGGAAGGGTGTTAAGTTCGTGTGGACTGAGAAATGTCAAAACAGTTTCGAGCAATTGAAACAGAAACTTATTTCAGCTCCTATATTAAAAATTGTTGATCCTGATAAAGAGTTTGTGGTATGTACAGATGCTTGCAGAGAGGGGCTAGGAGGAGTCTTATTGCAAGCAAATTCAGTTATTGCCTATGAGTCTAGGAAATTGAAAACTCATGAACAGAATTATAGTGCATATGATTTGGAATTTGCAGCTGTTATTCATGCTTTAAAAATGTGGAGGCACTATCTGCTGGGGAAGAAGTTCACATTGATGACTGATCATATTAGCCTTAAATATTTCTTTTCCCAAACTGACCTGAATGCAAGACAAGCCAGATGGTTGTCTTTTCTAAGTGAATTTGATATGGACATAAAACATATCAAGGGAAAAGAAAATAAAGTTGCTGATGCCTTAAGTAGGAATGCTTGTCAACATCTAAACAACATTGGGAGTAGTGCCCAGATGGAGATAGAGGAATTGGTGGGAAAAGCAGCAACTCAAGATCCCCACTATGAAGCACTCTTGGTGAAATTACAGACAAGGGATAAAACATATTACACTAAAAACCCACAAGGGCTGCTCTATTACAAAAACAGGTTGTATATTCCAAATATAGAGTCATTGAAAAGAGAAATTCTAGATGAATATCATAAACAGCCCTATGCAGGACATCCCGGATATCAAAAGATGTTAACAGCCTTGAAGAAGAAGTTGTTCTGGCCAAGAATGAAGAGAGATGTGGCAGAGTATCTAAGTAGGTGTATGGAATGTCAACTGGTCAAGGTTGAGCATCAACACCCAGCAGGGCTTTTAAATCCCCTGCCAATTGCAGAATGGAAATGGGACACAGTTTCCATGGATTTTATAACAAGATTTCCCAAGACTAAATATCAACATGATTCTGTGATGGTAGTAGTAGACACTCTCACAAAATCTGCTCACTTTATACCAGTGAAATCTACTTTCGGAACAGCTCAAGTAGCCAATGTTTTCCTGAAGGAGATAGTAAGGCTTCATGGAGTTCCCAAAGTAATTGTCTCAGATCGAGATGCTAAGTTTACAGCAGCATTTTGGAAGGGTTTGTTTGGAGGGATGGGTACTAAGCTGAATTTTAGTACTGCCTATCACCCTCAAACAGATGGGCAGACAGAAAGGATGAATCAAATCTTGGAGGATATGCTGCGAATGTATGTGATGGATAGACCATCAAAGTGGGAAGAGTATCTGCATCTAGCTGAGTTTTCCTATAATAATAGCTACCAATCCTCTATTAAGATGAGTCCATTTGGGGCACTCTATGGGAGGAAGTGCCGTACTCCCTTGAGCTGGAGTCAACCAGAGGATAAACTGGTGTTGGGACCAGATGCACTACAAGAGATGGAAAGAATTGTTAAACAAATACAAAGAAATATAAAGACAGCACAAGACCGACAGAAGAGCTATGCTGATAAGAAAAGGGTGCACCAAGAATTCAAAGTGGGGGATCATGTGTATTTGCGCATCAAACCCAAAAAGAGCACACTTTATGCAGGAAGTTGTGCAAAACTGGCTCCTAGATATTGTGGGCCTTTTGAGGTGTTAGAAAGGGTGGGACCAGTAGCTTACAAGCTAGCCTTACCACCCCATGTTAAAGTGCACAATGTATTTCATGTTTCATTATTAAAAAGATATGTACATGATGCTTCTCACATAGTTGATTGGAATGTTGTACAGGTGGAACCAGAAGGGGAGTTTCTGCCAGAACCGCTTCAAATATTGGAGCGGGAAGAAATTGAATTGAGAAACAGAACAGTGGTTAGAGTAAAGGTGCAGTGGAAGCACTTTACTGCTGAAGAAGCCACTTGGGAAAGGGAAGCTGAAATGATGGAGAGATATCCATTTTTGTTTAAATGAACTCTAGTAGTTGAATAAGAACACCGAGGACGGTGTTTATTTTCAGAGGGGGAATATGTAACACCCCCAAGTTGTGTGTTGAATTTTTAAAGTTAGACATTTGAACTTTAATCCTAAGGGGGTGGACCCCAAGGGATGAGTATGGTGTGAATGTATTTGCATATTTTATTTGAGGAAATAAATAAAATGATTGTGCATTTTGACCAAAAAGAGAATTTGAGATCACTTGCCAAATCCATGAGGATGGATAAGGCAAAAAATCCCCAAAAATCTTTCAAAAATCCTTGAAAGAAATTTATTTAGATTTGAGGAGGAATCTAAATTTCCCCCAATGAAGAGGAGTAGTTGGGAAGAGGTGAGAAAAAGCTGGAAAAGCTGAGGAAAAGCTTAAAGCAGCTTTAAAGAATCCCAAGATGGGAAGCCTAGGCTAAACAGGAAAGAAAGCATCCTGCTATTTTGGACGCAAAATTAGAAACATGCTTTGGGGAATTATGAGCTTAAATAAGCTGCTCCTAAGAAGATCAGAGGTTGATCTGTCCTAGGAGGTGATCTCAGCTCGGGGGTGAGTCCTGGGAGACAAAGAGGATTCTAAGGTTGGGAGGTTGGTCATTTGCAGATTGTGGTATGTTCTGAAATTCTTATTTCTATGTCTTATTACAGTATGAATTGGCTACATATAAAACTAAAATTGTATGGAAATAAGAAAATTTGGTACTACATTTAACAGAATCTATCCTGAGGCATTCACCTTCCAGATTTTGTTTAGTTGTAGACCAGAAAATCCATAGAGTAGAAACTCCAGAATTTCTAAACCAAGGTTGGTTTAAATCTGAAGTTACTTAGCCTCTACAGATGAATAATTATTGTTTGGTTCCTCATAGACACTAATGTGATATTATACGCCTATGAGTAGGTTAGAGAACCATTATAGCAGTACTAAAGTTACATGGTATAACTACAAACAACTGAAAGTAAGATATTGGAATATGACATTAAAATGGTATAGCAGAAAAATATACTTCTACTCTATCTGATGGATACAACAGTTATCAATTTATATATCGCATTTTCAAATCTATCCTTACTCTTGGAAAACAATTAGTACAACAAATGGATTAACTTGTAAATTTTGACCTTTAGTGCAGCACTAGTAAATTAGTATACCTCGAAAGAAAATAGAAATTCAGAGTAAGGACTTTAGAGGGTGTGTCTTGCATTGTTATTAAACCACAAGGAAATATACACTACTGCAGTGTGATAGTACCCATACAATGATAGAATATTGGTATTATACCCTCATCTCTAACCCTTGAAATAAACATTAGGGCCATAAAGTTAATCTATGCCTAGTATATCACATCAATTGAACTTTCGAGTATTTACACCTCTATGCATTCAAAACACATATATAAATATATCTATATATATTAACAAGTTCGAATACCACCAAATTTCATTCTTGTTAATCTAAATTTCAAACGAGCCATAGAGATATATGCATATGAATTTTTATATATTCCAACGACGTGATCAGTGTAAATCTTATATCAAAACGATGTACGTAAGAAGGAGAATAAGTGCGAAGGGTATGTATATATATATGAACATATATATATATGACAAAAAGGGAACATCATAAAGTATCAATGAACCATATAAATCAGCTATATAGCACGCGAAACGAATGCACAGTAATGTAACTAAGGCGGGTAGGTGTTACAAAAATAAACTATATAAACGCCGAGTGCTAAGTTAAGTGTCTCGATTCCACAGTTCACTTTAATATCGAAAACTAAGGATAACTCGTCTCATTAATTCCTGCAATACATATATATGAGCAGAACAAAAACAAATATGCCGAGAGATAATATAATCAATTATGTTGCTAGCAAGTCCAGAGGAAATGGTTAAATGAAAAGATGATTATGCAAATCATATAGTTGTTATTGTGTTATGGTCTACTTCGAATTATGAGAACGACGCAGAAAATAAGTCAACCAAACGAACGTCTTCTGTCTGAACCCCATAATCAATACCGCGGCCATCGTCGAGCCTGTTAAACGTTAGATGAGCCGAAAATAGCATTTCTAGCTGTGTATGCGTTGCCTGGGCACAATTTCAACAAATTTTTAACCCCTCATTCTCCATGAAACGAGTTAGAGTAATAGAGAAAAATCAGAAAATTTAACATTTGCACATTATGCATGAACAGTAACTCCAGAAGTATGGAGAGTTTCATCAGAACAACAAAAGTGAATTCGGCTGGTCATGGCCAGAACAGGAACACCATTACCCCTGTAACAAAACTCCTGATACATGCCTATGTAAAAATAAATTCGGCACGAATTGCTCAAGTCCAGATTCAAATTAGTGGAGGCAGGTAAGATTAGGGTCGGCTGGGGGTTATTTATCCACTCGACCTGATAAACAACAGAGCGTTCGATTGTATAGTGCTGATAGACTAGAATAGGTAACTATGAACACAAATAGAGAAAACGTATATCAAGAAAAAAAAAACCCTCAGAATCGTCACATAACAAAGAATACTCTACTTCGCCTCCCTTTTCTGAACAGGGAATCCAACCCGTATTCAATAATAAATGGGTAAATGCAACTAACAAGCACCGGAACCATATATTACCAGCACGCAGTTGGCCGGAGAAGAACGCGGCATTCAGAACCCAACTTCACGCCTTGTGTTATCTTTCTGAATCAAGATTTCAGTTGCTTCAAATGCGTGTTAGAATCAGTATGAAAACCTTCGTCAGGGAGCAGGCGCAGTAGCTGTACCCAACCCCACGCGTTACCTAAATACAGAACACCAAATTCTAAATGAGTTCGGCTGATATAGATACCTGAAAGGAGAAGCTGGGGAAAAAGGAAAACATAGAAAACAAATTTCTACAGTATGATAGTAAAGAAGCACTGAGGATAATAACGATATGAATAAAATAGATCTACTGTAGGCCTATGCCTAACATAATGCACCATCCATTCGACTGCGGCCCAAGGAAAGAATCCCTCCTCTACTCGGAGCTGCCATAGCCACCCTTGTCATGCACCACCACCGATTGGGAAACCTGTAGATTAGAAAATCCGAAAATGAAGGAGTCATGATATAGAAACCACGATGGAGAAGATGAAATAGTAAAGGGACAGCTCTGGGGTTAACTACAGGTAACCGCTGAATACATACCTCGATTTTCTAAGGGTACACGCGGAGGTTGTCCACCGGTTTAGCGTAGCAGATCAGAACGCTAACCCTAAGCGACATCAATCGAGGGTTACACAAATCCTGAAAGGGATTTGATTGTCAGGACACTCAGATCGGCAGTACCACTTCGTGGTAGTTGCTGTCTTCTCTGGCTTAAACCCTAAGTATGGTGCCGGCGGGGTTACAGGCTGAGCCATACTCCCGGTACCTGCTAAAATAGATCACGCAACAGGCCGTAGTCGTGAATGACACCCGTCGAGTTCACAAGCAATGGCGCCGATGGGGGAAATACCCAAATTCTCATACACGAGCGAACCATCAAACCTCATGTACCTGTCAACAGTTCGGCTCAGTAGAACGGACCACGTTCACTCCTTCACCTACACGAAACTGGTTTGGAAGGTCGCGGAAGTACTCGCACCCCAGCAATAGCGTGCTAAGGTTGCCAGATGTCCAATTGAAACCTGCACTCCACACGGCACCAAAAATTTAATGCATTGGATTATACACACACCAAACGGGAAAAAACCTAAGAAGGATACGTAACACATCAAATGCATTTTATGTATATATGATACAGAGTTGTGTTTAAAATTCATCGTAGTCAAGAGAGAAGATAGGTATATGTCGGCCGATGGTTATCAAGGACGAGTGTTATATGTGTATATAATACATAGGATATATATATGTGGACCAATTATATTAAAATGCAATTGTGATACCTATGTTATCGATATATCTATAGGTGACATATATGTCTATTAAAGGTATATATGTATATTAAAGGTGACATATATGACATATATATGTATATTAAAGGTGACATATATGACAATTATATTAAAGGTATGGTTGATAAATGCAATTTTGATACCTATGTTATCTATATATCTATCAGTCTCAACCTATATATGTTGAATATCAATAAAGGTTTCAAAAAAAATTGTATTGAATATTCATAGGTGTTAAACAACGGAAATTGAAATGTATACAGGTTGAATGGTCAATATCTTTAATAAGAAAGAGATACTAGATGATGGAATCAACTTTACAAAAAAAGAAATGATATTAAATCCCTGAGCTCATTATTCCAAGGTGGAATCCAAGTACAAAAAAAAAAAAGGAGGGGTAACATTTCCAGCAAAGTTTGGAGGTCTGACAAATCTACAAATAATAATACATATACAAATATAACAAAAAAAAGAATCGAACATGTAAATAATATATTCATACACTTAGAAATAATACAATTAAACAAGACACATACAAAATACAAATGCATCAAAGAATAGATTCATACACATATAAACAATACTTTCATACACAAACAAAGAATACAATCAAACAAGACACATACAAGTGTAGCAAATAATAGATTCATACACACATAGAGAATACATTCATACACATCCAAAAAATATAGTTAAAGAACACACATACATATGTAGAAAAGAATAGATGAATACACACCTAAAGAATACATCCATACACATACAAAGAATGCAAATACACAAGACACATACAAATGTAGCAAAGAATAGATTCATACAAACCTAAAAAATACATTCATACACATCCAAAGAATACAATTAAAGAAGACACACATATATGTGGCAAAGAATAGATCCATACACATACAAAGAATGCAAGTAAACAAGACACATTCAAATGTAGCAAAGAATAGATTCATACAAACCTAAAGAATACATTCATACACATACAAAGAATACAAGTAAACAAGACACATACAAATGCATCAAAAAATAGATTCATACACACATAAAAAAACAATTTCATACACATACAAAGAATAAAATTTATCAAGACACACATATAAATGTAGAAAAGAATAGATTCATAAAAACATAGAGAATACATTCATACACATCCAAAGAAGACACATAGAACAAAGAATAGATTCATCTAGACCTAAAGTATACATTCATATAAAACACATAATCCAAAACATACATTATAACCCAAATACATTCATATAAATATATATATATATATAACCAAAATTATATTTATTATATATAAATAATAAATAAAATTCAAAAATTTTATTTATTATATAAATAATAATAAATAGCATTCAAAATTATATTTATTCTATATAAATAATAAAAAACAATAAGATATAATAAATTGTTGAAAATAAATAATAAAAACATTTAAATATTTTCAAATATTCTAAATAATATCTTCTATGTAATTTAGATTTATAAAAAAAATATGAATGTAAATACCAAATATAATCAAAATAAAAACAATAATAAAAATAATTTATAATAAAAAAGAAATAAAAACAAAGAAAAATTAAAATTAAAATTAAAACCAAGAAATAAAAATGACAATAAAAAAAATAGAAACTAAAATAAATATATATAGGTTGTAATTATATACAATTTATGTGAATAAGATAGATTTTGTAATTTGTGTTTATGTGAGGAAGATGTTTAAAACATTGAAAAAAATGTTATGAATAAATGTTAAATATTATATAATTTATTACAATAAAAGAATATATTTGTGTTTGAGCATATTGAAGTTACTATAAAGTAAATATCATGAAAACCATAAGCACAAGGAACAACTCAAAGGAGGGTTACAATTTAACCTTCCTAAGAGTTTTTGGAGGGGTTGAATTCCCCTCCACAAAAATAAAGCCTACTCCCTTTTATTAATGATAGTTTGTGTTCATGTACATTCTTTGATGGGCCCACCTAAACACAAAAAAATATAAATTATTCTAATTACAACTTTACAAAACATAAAAATGGATAATGTCTTCCACTGAGGAGAAGCAACTTGGTATTGACCCTTCTTTTTCTGCAACATACAACATTAAAATGATATTGTCAGTATACAAACCCCTTCCTAACAGCTTGTAACATATTTAAATTCTCAATTTATAAAGACAATCAATGTATATTATGATAAACACATAATAATGCATTAAGGAAAAAGCATTAATACAATATTATTGTGCAAAGCAATACAAGTATGATATAATTTATAAATTTAAAATAATAACAATGAAATTTAAGGAAGAAGAAAGATAGCTTGCATAACACTTGTACAACCTGATTTGACTAAAAAGGTGTTTGAAAAAATAATAAAATAATTTAGTTAGAGCAAATCTAGAAGGTAAGAGTCTCATGCTCAAGATGAAGAAGCATCTACAAATTGAAAAGAAGCTAGAGATGCAAGTTAGTGTAGACTGTGAAGTGAAAGTGATTGAGAAAAGGTGCACTACAAGGAATATGTGAATAAGAAGAAATCTCAAATTACTCTCAAATTCTAATAAAAATAAATCTAATTAAGAGTAATAAATTCCAATTAAGAAATTTACTCTCAAAATTCTAATAAAAAGAAATCCAACAAAGAGTAAAAGTTACCATTAAAAAATTTACTTTCAAATTCTAATAAAAAGAAATCTAATCAAGACTAAAAGTTACAATTAAAAGATAAAATCAAGAGTAAAAATTTTCAAATTCTAATGAAAAAGAATCTCATCATACAATTAAGAAATATAATCAAGAGTAAAAGTTACACTTATTTCATAGTATCTTCGTAGTGCCGAGTATATACTTTATCTCAACTTTCATCTAACTCTAAAACCCACCCAAACTAAACAAAAAAAATACTCTTATAAACCAACATTTTTATAATGTTGTTAAAAGGCCCCTGTCAAATCTAAATAGAAAGACCTGTTCTGAGTACATCTGTCAAATCTAAACAGAGAGAGGTGTTCCCAGTCCATGAGTGCTTCCTATTTAATAACCGTTGTAGAGGAGAAGGGACCAACAAATTATACTTCAGTTTGGTACAAAGTTTCAAGTAACCATGATTCAGAAATTTTTGGTGTGCAAATTTGATTATGACTTGTCTTTTGAGGAAAAGGGTTGCAAGGTTTTTTTGTCAGATTAGAATTATAAATTTTTAAATAAATTAAAGAAAATGCTTATCTTACAATTTTAAATGTTCATCAAAATATCAGTAGTAAACTTAAGCGGCTACCTTCCCAGAAAAAGTTTCTAGTTCTCCGGTGGCAACAACCTCCGTCTTACCAAGTTGGAAATCGTACCATATTTAGAATACCTAAGCTATTCAAACATTAAACTTCACTGTCACTGTACCATATTTAGAATCTGATCGACTAGTAGTTAGACTGAAGCCTGGCAGGACTCATATACACAAACTAATAGAATCTCTAACGTTATAGCTGGCTTCGATTTAAAAAAGAGGAGCCTCCCTGTTTTGGTTTTCGTTAATGCCATGTCGGATTGCTTCATGGTTGGTTCACTACACGCTAAAGACCACCACGAGTGTGCAGAAAATTCCATCAAAATGTAATTTGACTGTTCTTGCTTTGTTAACATATGAAAAGATTCATTGAACTGTTTCATTCAACAAAAACGTTGGGTAGCCTAGCTAGCTCAACCCAGCTTGTACTTGTAACAATCAGGTACAAGTGAATTATTCATCATCAGGTACAAGTGAATTATTATCCTTTAATTTAATAAGTGGGCAAGGGACAATAATTGCAGGGCTATTCGTCTACCTATGGACAGTCATATTCAAAAATATATTTTTTTTATGGTGATACACAAATCTATCTGAAACACACCTTTCCGTCTAGCTATGTTTCTGAAGCTTTCTTCCCCTTATTCTACATCGTTGATTATGCTCGAGCTGAAGAGTGTGACATTAACTATAAATAAACCGTACACACGCATCCAGTTAGCGAATCAATTAACAATACAAATTCACATGTAACGCATGACCAAGATTACCATTCAAAAATCAGCGTTACCAAGCATTAATAATCAATATGATAAAGAAGCATAGATGTGTTTGTTAGTGGGGAGTCTGCTGAGATAGAATTCGGTGAGTTCGCTTCATTATCAGTTTCGTTTTTATATTCGTATGAGGCTGGTGGAATTGTTTGAGAGGCAAATGAAGCACGCTAATGGATTAATAGCGATTAAGGATGAATGTGTGGTACTCACTCTTTAAACGCAACGAATTCATGCACCTATTTGATGGAAAGTTCTATACAAATATAGAATTCCGGTGGCATGTATCCTCGCAAGAATCAGACTCCTGGTTAATGTCACACTCTTCAGCTCGGCGCCACCTCGAGCAGGCTCCATCATTCTTGCTTCAGCTGGGCATACAGTATGACCGGCATAAGACTCGACCCGCTAGGGGTTAAGAAGTTCAATTCTCATTTACCGCAATGATCTTGCTGCCTCCAGTAGAGCACTCGGATCTAGCTATATACGGAAAAGGGGTTAGCATTCCACGAAACCCAACTAACCGTAACTATCCTTATCATACAGAAAAGGTTGTTAGGAAGTTAGGGTTTTGGATAATCGTGGGTTGGGTTTGTAAAGATACTTGGGTTTGTGAAAAAAGGGTCTAAATGCTTACCTTCTCCGGTGTACAGCGAACTAAGGGGAGACCTATATTCCCAAACTGATTGACACGACATTGATGATTCCCAAACTGATTGATAGGGAAACCTTAAAAACCTGACTCTGATACATATAAGAATGAAACCACTTCAGAAAGTAAAATATATTTGTAAGATGCTGCAGATGGTTTTGTAGAACCGTTTATTGGAACACCCACAATATCCAACAAACGAAAGAGCCTAGAATACAATCCTCCAATTCAACTTATTTATATATATCCACCTTGTCCGTCTACTCTACTGCTGGAACTTTTCTACACAGTTCACCGGACCAGATTAGTAGATTGGTCAGGCCTGCTCCACCTTCTATTCCCAACAGGACTTGGTCAATTTAGGAACTGGCCTGAAAACCCAAAATATACAATAAATGAGATGTTATGAAGCCAGGTAAGGGGAAATGCAAATTCAGCGGAGGCAGATGCTTAGGGTTTGAGATGTGCACAGAGGGCGTAGTCTATGTTGTTTTGGAAAGCCCATAACCCTTTTTTTTAATTTTTCTGACATCTCCGCGGAAATCATGTCCCACCTGGATGTCCTCTCGGCCAGCTCCTGTCACTCCAAACTCCGTTTCCTACTTAGGCTATTAGTCTGGCTATGTAGGGTATGTAGCTATTAGTTTGGCACCTTTTCTGCGCCCTAGGGTACTTAGGCTATTAGTGAATAGAAAAGGTTGGGTCTAAGTCGGTTCCCTAGATCGAAAAAAGGAAAAATAAAGGGCTGGATCTAGATGTGGGTCTTTTGTAGGGTCTTGCCCTATAAAAATGGCCGATGCACAATTGTTATGTTTAAATTAATTGAAAGGAGAGTTACCTTACCGTATCTTACTATGTGTAAATTAGCAAATTAATTGAAAGGAGAGTTACCAGACCGTACCTGGAATTCGATTTGGGATTCCCAATTAATTATGTAATTTCTTCAATTTCTTCAGCCAACTTCAAAAAAAATCTCAATGACCTGTATCATTCAAACAATTCTTAGCAACATTACCTACCTGTAAAGGAATATTTTACAATCAAGAAAAATGCAGCGCAATGAAATAGACTTACTTACACAGAATATAAATGGAATTTCCATGGCCCTCTTGCATTCCATACTGAAAGAGGATTATTCAATGATTTCTACGAGTCCGAAAATTGCAAACCCTCCTCTGTCTACCCAGACATGACTGACTGACTCGTAATTACTGCAGTAAAGTCTACCGTACATGACTCCATCGACTCAGACTCCGTCACGTAGTAAAGGATCTAGATCTGCAAAACAATAAACAAGCTTGCAAGAGAAGGAAGGAAGCGAGCAAGAATTGAGAATAGAATGAAATTGATTCTCCAATATTAGTTTTTGGAATAAATACATAAAAGCAACTAAGTTAAGCTTAGTTGTACATGCAATAACTAAAGCTAACTGAAGCTAAGTGTGCTTTATCTTATGTTAATGTGTACATGTGCCACATGCAAGCAGTGAGTTAACTTAACTAAGCAAGTGCACATCACATGCAAGCAATAAGTTAACTAGAGCTAATCTAGGTGCATGTACACCAACACCCCCCCTTAAGCATAACTTAGGTGAGTGTGATGCGAAATGAATGAGTCCCGGCAACACGGCCATTTTAGGTACCCATATACAATGCATTAAAAAAAAAGAGGAAAGAGGGAAAACCCAGTGGGAAGAAAACCCCCCCTCAAAATATAATGCAAAAGTAGAGAAAAGACAACTGCTAGGCACTCGTGTCCTTCACCCCGAGATGACCTCGCAGGAATCGAAACTTCTGCTCAGGGAAAGTCTTGGTGAAGATATCAGCAATCTGCTCGGAACTAGGACAGTACTGAAGATCGATGATCCCATCATGAATGAGTTCTCTAATGAAGTGCATGTGGATCTCGATGTGTTTGGTCCGCTACCGCGGCACTGGATCTCTGCAAAACTTTAGCGTACTTTGATTATCGCACCAGATGATAGTTGGATGATGGACACTGATCCCAAGCTCAGATAGGAAATGTTGTAGCCAAATTGCCTGAATAGTGGCATTGACTGCTCCTCTATACTCAGCCTCTGCTGATGATAAGGCAATGGCAGCCTGCTTCTTGCTTGACCAACAAATTGGGCCGGATCCCAAACTAAGTACATAACCGGAAGTAGACTTGCGATCAATGGTGTCGCCAGCCCAGTCTGAATCTGTGAACCCAATGAGATTCAAAGAACAATTGGCTGCATAATGAATCCCATAGGTGATTGTCCCCTGGAGATATCGAAGGATGCGCTTTGCAGCGTTCCAGTGTAACTCATGTGGCTCCTGCATGTATCTGGAAACTGCTCCGACAGCATAGGAGAGATCAGGACGGGAGTGAGTGAGATAAAGAAGACTTCCCACAAGCTGGCGATACAATGTGCAATCAACCAATGGTGTGTCTTTGCCATTCTCAAGCTTTATCCCTGATAAGAAAGGTGTGGCTGCTGGCTTGCAGTCACTCATGTGAAATCATGCCAAAAGATCTCTAGCATACTTTGGTTGAGAAATGGTAATCCCAGAATCACTCTGATAGATCTCTAGTCCAAGGAAGAAATTTAGCAAGCCCATGTCTGTCATAGAAAACCACTTATGCAATGCAGTTTTAATGTTAGTAATGACAGACGCTGAACTACCTGTTATCAAGAGATCATCTACGTAGAGTACTATGATCAACAAGGAGTCAATTTTCTTCAGAAAATAAACATTGGAATCAGATTTGCAGCGTACAAAATTTTGAGATAACAAATAAGAATCCATCTTTGCATACCATGCTCTAGGTGCCTGCTTGAGGCCATAGAGAGACTTCTTTAGTTTGCATACCAGAGATGAATTGTGCATGTATCTCGGTGGCTGCTCCATGTAGATTTCCTCCTCGAGATCACCATGAAGAAAGGCATTCTTCACATCCATATGATGCACCTCCCATCCTCTTGCTGCTGCAATGGAGAGAGCTAGCCGAATGGAATCCATTTTTGCCACTGGAGCAAAAGTCTCATCATAGTCAATACCATGTACTTGCTGAAAACCTTTTGCTACCAATCATGCCTTATATCGACTAACTTGGCCATTTGATGCTTTCTTGGTCCGGTAAACCCACTTGCATCTCACAAGTTTGCGATTGGAAGGTAGCGGAACCAAATCCCAAGTCTGGTTCTCAATGAGAGAGTTATATTCCTCATCCATGGCAGCTTCCCATTCAGGATGCCCATTTGCTTCTGCATAAGTTTGTGGATCAGATCCATGCATCATATAAGCATGCATGGGCATGGATGGCTCCATAGCTAAGAGTGCTTGCGGATCTTCCTCAAACAAAGGGATAGAGGCAGGATCGTCAAAGATATCACTCATGATGCGCCATTTTTGTGTTGAAGGTGGTCGAGAATCTTCCGA
Organism: Pinus albicaulis; assembly: GCA_034641835.2. Classification (NCBI taxonomy): domain Eukaryota; kingdom Viridiplantae; phylum Streptophyta; class Pinopsida; order Pinales; family Pinaceae; genus Pinus; species Pinus albicaulis. The sequence continues at coordinate 1,168,453,035 of CM076574.1, forward strand.
ACTACATGCAGAAGTATGATCTCGATGTTCAACAACTGGTTGTCTAACAGGGGTCACGGGAAAAGACTCATCTTCATCAGAATGCTGATCTGAAGTTTCGTCTGCATACTCATCAATGAGTGGTGATGGAACCTTGGTAACAAGTTCATCTGCTGGTGCATGCAAAATATCTTCGTCAAACTTTACACTCCTTTCAATAAAGAGCTCTTCAGTGTGGATATCAAGCAATCTGTACCCTTTGACTTCATCAGAATATCCAACAAACATGCATGCTTTGCTTTGAGGCTCCAAAGCCTTTCTCTTCTCTGTAGGAATGCGGGCCCATGCTCGAGATCCAAAAATGCGGAAATGACTAACTTCAGGTTGCATGCCAGTCCAAGCCTCAAAAGGTGTTTTTCCAATAACAGATTTATGAGGAGATCTGTTCTGGATGTATGAGGCACAATTGATAGCTTCAGCCCACAATTTCGACGGAAGAGATCTTGCATGCAACATGCAATTAGCCATCTCTTTCAAAGATCGATTTTTCCTTTCAGCCACGCCATTTTGCTGTGGAGTGTAAGGAACCGTATGCTGCAACTGTATGCCTGCTTCATTACAAATATTCTTGATATCTTTGTTGACATATTCTGTCCCATTATCTATGCGGAGTATCTTGATGCGTTTTCCAGACTGATTTTCCGCATGCGCTTTGAAAATCTTTAGATGTTGAAAAACTTCAGACTTGAGTTTCAAGAAGTAAACCCAAGTGAATCTCGTATAATCATCTATAAATGACAACACATATTTTTCTTTGCTCATTGAAAGCACCGGAAATGGACCCATGAGATCACTGTGTACAAGTTCCAAAGGTGAAGAGGCTCTCCATGCATGCCCCTTCTCGAACTTGTCTTGTGGATGCTTTCCAAGAGCACATCCATTACAAACACCATCTGAAAATTCAATGGTCGGCAATCCTTTGACCATCCCTTGCTTACTAAGCTGTTGCATATATCTGAAATTCAAGTGCCCAAATCTCTCGTGCCAAATCCTACTTTCTTCATTTGCATGCGTAAGTAGCAAAATAGAATATGATTGAGGAACAAAATCAGAAAATGTATACAGACGAGATTGATCATTTACCTTGCCAGATGCAATCTTCAAGTTGGTTTGCATGTCATAAATGCTCACGGAATCTGGGGTAAATTCCACTTTCCTTCCGCTCCCTGTGTGTGTCATCTGATACACTGAGAGAAGATTCACAGAAAGCCTTGGAATATGCAAGACATTTTCAAAAATTCCATCTTCGAATTGCACTCTTCCTTGTCCAGTTGCTGCAACTGCAGAATTATCCCCCATGAGAATGGGAGGACCTGAGTATGCATGTAGAGAAGAAAAGGATTCCTTTGAAGAAGCCATATGATGTGAAGCTCCTGAATCGATGATCCGTTCTTGCGGTGTAGAATGAAGAGCAATCAAAGCATGCCCATTACCTCTTGGATATGGTGCTTTTTCTCCAGACTTCTTCTTGGCATTCTCAGGAATGTGGTCTCCAAGATTGTGTTGTTGGAGTGTCTGCGCCATAAGATCTATAGTCTTCTTCATGCATGCAGATTCAGGATGAAAACCATGGTGGCAATAATTGCACATTGATTGCCCTTTCGTTCCTTTCCTTTCCTTTGAGCCAGATGATCCATCAGGGGGTTTGGGATTTCCTCCCTTTCTTGGATCAGGATCCTTCTTCCCTTTTCCTTTCTGATGGTCTTTGGAATTTGCCTTTCCTTTTGCATGTACAGTAAGTGCATGCGCTTTGGAATTTTTAAGTGTGCCCATTTTGATGAGCTTATCTTGCTCATGCATCAAAGACTGAATAAAAGAATCCAGTGAGGGCATCTTCCAAGTTGCACCAGTTGCAGATCTGACTGTGTGGAATGTAGAGACGAATACTGCATACTCTGGACCAAGTTTTGATAAAATGGAAAGAATCAACTGATTTTCTTGCTTGGATTTGTCGATCCCGCACCCTTTCAACTGAACCAACAAGGCTTTATACCTTGTGAAAAAATCTTGAATGTTCTCAAAATTTCTTGGATCTAATGAGTTTAACTCATTTTCGAGAATGTGACCTTGCATTTCATCCTGTTTTCCAAACAATCCTTCCAAAATTTTCCATACTTCATTTGGAGTTGAACATGATTCAACATGAAATAGCAATTCCGGAGAGATAGATAAACATAGGATGCCGAAGGCCTCGTCCATGCGATTGAAATATCTTGTTTTCTCCATTGCCGATGTTGGTTCAACTTCCGTTTCCATGGTTATTCGAAATAAGCCTCTACTTCTGAGATGAAGTTGAATCTTTGGCTTCCATTCGAAATAATTATATGGAGTAAGAATTTCCGATTGTGGAAACTCCAATTTAGACTCCATTCTTTGTTGTTGCTTCAATCTTCTGAACCTGCAAATAAAATTGCTTGTGCACTGGTTACAAATCCCTGTGCTCTGATACCATGTAAGATTTTTGAGAAACAAGAATCTAGATCTGCAAAACAATAAACAAGCTTGCAAAAGAAGGAAGGAAGCGATCAAGAATTGAGAATAGAATGAAATTTATTCTCCAATATTAGTTTTTGGAATAGATACATAAAAGCAACTAAGTTAAGCTTAGTTGTACATGCAATAACTAAAGCTAACTAAAGCTAAGTGTGCTTTATCTTATGTTAATGTGTACATGTGCCACATGCAAGCAATAAGTTAACTTAACTAAGCAAGTGCACATCACATGCAAGCAGTAAGTTAACTGGAGCTAATCTAGGTGCATGTACACCAACACAGCTAGTCTAAGTGCATGTACACCAACACAAACGATGTTAGCCAAACACAGACTCAAGCACAGACTCTGACTCAAACCATAGCCAAGCACAGACTCAAGCATAGACTAGGACCCAAACCACACAGCCAAGCACAAGGATGCCAATCTGAAAATAGATAGACAGAGGAAGAAAATGCTGTAAAATGAGTTTCCAAAAACGTATATATAGATTTACCGAATTCGTTCAACGGCTATATATTCCAGCTCTTGCCTCATCTGGAACGGTTCATTGGATTTATGTAATTCAGGCGTGGTTTGAACCTTTGATCAAGTTTTCTTGCCTCATATGGAACGGTTCATTGAATTTATGTATTTCAGGCGTGGTTTGAACCTTTGATCAAGTTTTTAAGTCGGTTCTGACAACCCCGCGCCCACTACTTGGCGTCTACCTTCAAACCCGCGCCCACTACTTCATAATTACATGGTGACAAACTTAGTAATTTAATTTGATTTATTTGGTAATTTAATTTGAAGGAACCAGATAGCATGTAGTCGTTGTTGTTGCTATGTTCACTGCATATTGATTCTAAAGAATGATGAAAAACACTCTCCTAAGGAATGATGGAAGAGGATGGTGCCCGACATTACCGGTCATACTGGTAAAAATGGTTAAAACTTGGAAAGCCCGCCAAAATGGACATCACGTTGAACGAATGATGCAATGGTCACTGGAAGAGACCCGAACTTCCAAAACGCAATTGTAATAATTAAATAAAAATGTAGTATTAAAATAATCGCTTACACATCTTCCAAACTTCCAAAATGCAATTGTAATAACTAAATAAATAAAAATACAGTACTAAAATATTTGCTTAAACGTTCCAAAATTTTTAAAATGATGGTTTTTATTTTTATTTTTTTAAACTGTATATGTGGTTATGTCTAGTAAATGGTAAAGTATATATTTTTGATTAATTAAAAAATTATTTTAATTTAATATAAATTATTTTTTAAAATTTTAATAAGAAAATTATTATAATAATTTTATTTTTGGTTAGGATGTAATGTTTTAATGAAAATCTAAATTAAAAATAATATAAAATTAGTAAAAAGTAATAATATAATGTAATTTATTTTATTTTAATATTTTAATATGATCATTTTAGCAATTTAAAGATAAATTATTGTAAGGATATCGTATTGCTTTTCTTTCATGTATAGAACTTTGTTATTAAATGGTAGAGAAATAGATTTGGTGAAAACATATTTTATGCAAAATTTATGGAGAAACAAAATTTGTAATTTAACCATTTGAGATGAAAATAAATTTTATTAAAGAGTATTTTTAAATTAAACATTAATTAAAATCAAAATTAATGCTTAAGTTATTTTTCAAAACATTTTCTATATAATTTTACACCATAGATGTTATATTAACACAAAAAATATAGTAAATAAATATATAAAAATATAAAATGATTAGCAATAACAAGATCAAGGTGGAGTGGGTTAAGAAGGGCCTTAATAGATGAAGCCTCAAACCATTTGTTTTTTTGTAAGAGCTTCTTTCTTGGTTCATTCTCAATTATTATCAAGTTAGATTTTCTACCCTAAGAAATTTCCCATGACTTCCAATCTACCTTCCTATTTACCTAATTCCCACTCACAGACGTTGAAACTATGTTTGAAAATGACTTTGCATAGTACTATGAACTTGGCTTCTAGTATTCTTAGTTTATTTGGCATTTCAAATAATGATTCCATTAGTTCTCTAAAGTTATAGCTATTAGGGTGTTGGTCAACTAATAAAATTCCATAGTATAGATGACTTTCGTGACTTGACACTTAAAGAACCTCAAGTCTGGGACCTAATCCCAATATTTAGTTATAATTTGTTGTTTAGATGTCTATAAGTGCTTCTATTTGATAAATTCCACTAAATATTTGAATTTTATGTTGGATATTTGGTGGTTTTCTTTGATTGTGTAGTTGTTGAGCCTACTATGCCAATTATTTTTCACCTACAAAGTCAGGCAAAAGCATGCTTCACTCATTTTGTGACGTCCTAGCTTTCCCACTTCATATAAAACCTTGATGATTAGATTCTATGATTTATGGTGGCATATTGTCTATCATATGTAGAGTCCAAATCTAGGGACATCAAAATAGATGTATGACCCACTCTAAACCATAAACATCCCACCATTTACAAACTTGTGATATCTCTATAATCATTGAACTGGTCATAATACATGATGAGAAACAACTCATCAATACTTGTTTATGGAGCAGAATAAATAGAGAAAAATGTTTTGTTGCTCCATGCACCTTGACAACCCGCTTTTGGCACTTTAGAGGAAGCCAAAACCTACACATTGTTGACATCCTATCAACTTCAAACACCTTTACATAATTTAATGTAGTGTCTTCTCGGGGCATAAAATCCCCAAAGACCACTCATTATCTCAAGCTAGAACATATGCAAGAAAAAAGCTAACAAATATTAAATAAAAATGGGAAAGAAACAAAAGGAACAACTTAGTATAATCAACCATACTAGGTCATAAAAGGATCAAGTCTTATGAAACTAGTGTGTCATCAACCACTTGGAGCACCTACAGGTAAAACCATCCACACCGACAATATTCATCTTCATCCACTTCCATGACAAATCTGATAGTATTCATCTTCTTCCACTTCCATAATAAATCCAAAAGTATTCATCTTCTTCCACTTCCATAGCAAATCGAAATTATTCGTATCTCTTGGGGTCCTAATGCTAAATTCATCACAGGGGTAAATAATTACACCTATGGTACTTACTTCATCAATGTTATTTATATAGAACCAAACATATATTAATATGCCACAAATTTCCATAATTACAAATCTACACAACCAAAACTAGTGAATAAGAGGTACAAGGGCAAGAATTTAATATTAGGCTTCTACACACTATAGTAAGCCTAATATGGTTCAAATTTTTTCATTTGGATTTGGAGCTAAAACTTGCAAGCATAAAGAAGGATAAAGCTTGCATTGGTTCCTAAGTTATCCTTTCTTCCATATTACAAATTTGTCTAAGGAAATCATAGTAGTTTTTTTCTTAGTTTTTTCTTGATCATGGCACTAGGTCAGGGGAGATCCATTATGTCCACAAAAGGAATTTATCCATAAAAAAACTCCTTCCACAAAGTCCCATAAATATTCCCCTATATTGAAATTCTCACACATTGTTCTCTCGACATATTTGGAAGGAGGATTATCACCTCCTAGTTGTCAGGCCTTGCACCTAGTAATTGGGTAGAGAGGTACTTTATAGTTCAATAAAAAATATATGTTATCAATTTAATTAATGTTATATAACATTATGTTAAAAGTAATAAATAACATTATATTCCTAATTTCAGTTCATGCAAATAAAATGCTAAGTTTATAATTAGTATATCGATGCCATGACCGAGAGTTACATGATGATAGAAATCATTCCTTCCATAATAATAGTAATATCACTATCATTAAGTAATATGTGAATGTCTAGACATGTTTTTGGTTTTTGTTGACCTCTTTCATTAAAAACTTCTTACTTAATTGTGGGCTTCATTGGGAGGCCCTTTAGATTGCCTCCTTGTTGCCTTTTATATGGTTCAAGATGGTAACAAGCCTCCTGTTATTTCTTGACACAACCACTCTTGGTTTGAGGAGGATGAATTTAAAAGTGTAGTTGAGGATTCTTGGGTCCATCTTATAGATCCTAATCCACTTTCTTTTTTAGCTTAAGTAGTAGAAAATATTTCTAGGCTCAAGGATGTTGTAAAAATTTGGTGTTTCCTTTATAGGGAGAAATAAAAATCTCACCTAAAGGTTGTGGAATAAGCTATAAATACTATGTGTGATGTTAACCCTAGTGATGCTTTCTTTGAAAGGAAACATAAAATGTCTTTGGTATATGGAACATAAAAGACAATATCTATTGGAAAATGAGGAAAATAAATGGGGGTTGAACAGTATAACTACCTAGGTAAAGGAGTTGGATGATAACACCAAGCTTTTCTATCATTTATTTCCTTATAGGATGAACAAAAGAAATAATTTGGGAAATTATAAGGGATGATGGTTCAATGACACACTCTTTTAAATAGATTACACTAGAAGAGGTCAGATATTTCAATTCTTTGTTTCAAGATCCTGCTTGATGTCCCTTTGAATTAATCATGTAGGTGATCTCAAAATTTTCCTTTGTTTTGACTAGGAAATGAAGCGGCCTCTAGAGGAGGAAATATACGAAATTGAGTTAAGGTGATAGGGGTGGATATCGGTGGCTACGTACCTATTCCACCAAGACCCCCAATTAGTTTCATTAATTTCCTTGTTTATAGCAGAATTTACTATTTTTAGGAGCTTTTCAAGTCTTGAACTTCTAGAGCAGTTTTGACCCCCTAAACAACATTTTTTTGAGGTCTAAAGCAGGCGTGTTGATCTATGCAGGGGCCAGTGGAAAATCCTATAGTAATAAGAGAGATATTTATGATAATTAATCGTAAGCGCACAGAGATAATATTACCAAGTTACGGCCCCGTGAAGTTGGCTACCCAACTAACCCTAATGGGGCCCAGAAAATCTTGGCATTCCATCTCTTGGGGTTATGGTTTTGGTTGTTTATGGTTTGACCTTGTTGTTCAATAATTAAAGGGCCCTTTATTCTCATTGTAACATAGCTCAGAGACAGGTAGTTTCCACATCTCTTCTCAAAGGTAAGTTGACATCGCCCAACCTAGTCTATTTCCATTTTGTATGTAAGCATATTTAAGTTCTTTGATATTAATGAAATGACATTTTATTTCTAATGCAATTTTGTGTGTGTGTTTATATATGCATTCTATTGTGCTCATGAGTAAGTTCAAATCAGTGGTATCATAGCAGTCTGCTCTTTCTCGGGTTTTCTTTGCATGTCCCCAATGAATATATGGTATGAGTTAGCACTCGATCTAGTTGAAAATTTGCAAGATCAGTGTCACAAACCTTGATGACCTCTGATGGAGGAATAAAATAAAGATGATGAAGCAGGATATACTTTCAAAATATTGTTTTAGGAGGCCCTCGAGAACAGGAGGAATGTGATGGTGGATAAGTTTTCCTAGTTACTTGGACGACTACCCACAAACGACATCTTCTTCTGGCAGCCAATATGGAGGTGCCACTCCTTTTAAGGTGCAATTCAAATTTGAGATTCCCATATTTGAATGTAAGATATATGAAAATGTCGTAGATAAATGCTCAAATCTGTTGGAAGGATATTTTTTAGTTTATGAATTTTCCAACGAGGAAAAGATTACTTCTTCACTCTTGAAAGTAGCCCCCCATGTCAAGGACTGGTGGGAAACCTAGTGTGAGCAAAAGGACAAGGGGGAAGCCTCACTCTTCTCAACCCCACCCACTTGGAATTATTTCTCAGATGCCACCAATGAATAGTATTACCCTATAGGTAGCTATGAAGACAAATACCTAAAGTTGACCACGCAGATGTAGGGAGTGGACCAAGATGTGTCGAAGCTCACAAATAGTTTTCATGCCCTTCACATGAATTAGGGCATTAAGTATTCCGAGAGGCATTTGGTACTAAAGTACCATGGTTGATTTCATACACACATCAAGCTTGAAATGGAGTTCCTCGACATATCCTCGCCTAGTGTTGCCCGTCAATATGTTGTAAAGATTGAGCAAAATTTTAAACAGAAGAAGCAAAAATTTAGATCTGTGAATCCAAAGAAAGGTAAAGGAACCCCCAAAGCACACAACAAAGGACAAAGCCAAGGAAAAATAAATAAATTTAAACAAAAACTATGAGACCCTCTTCAAACAGGTTAAGTCCTCCTCAGGGGATTAGTTATCCTGTCACCCTTTTTGATTCCATGGTAGTATCCTTCTATCCCACACCACTATCAAACTGATGCTCCAAACTTGCTATGAAATATGATACAAAAGGAGTCTGCATGTCCTTAAAAAAATCAATTCCATGATGCTCCTCATTCTCTTCGGCTCGTGCCATGATCGTTTGGAGATCTTCAATATGCAGACACATTAAATACGAGTGTTGTCCAATGGATCTTCCAAACCACCATTGCAACAAACTCACTGGATAATGAGACATTGTGCATCGCACCATTAATTCACCAACAAAATATAGAATCCTTCTTCCTCCCTGAAACGACAAATTCTCTGTTTATCTGTTTTGAATTGAAATTGGGTGAGGGTGATAGCAAGCATTCCTTCCATAGTAATAGTAATATGGATTTGATTAAGTAATATGTGAATGTCTAGACATGATTTTTGTTTTTATTGACCTCTTTAATTAAAAACTTCTTACTTAGTTGTGGGCTTCCCTGTCGCCTTTTCTATGGTTCAAGATGGTAACAAAATTTACGTGCTTTCTCGATACAACCACTTTTGGTTTTAGGAGGAAGAATTTAAAAGTGTAGTTCAAGATTCTTGGGTCCATATTATAGATCCAAATCCACTTTATTTTTAAGCTTAAATAGCAGAAAACATTTCTAGGCTCAAGGATGTTGTAAAAACTTGGTGTTTCCTTTATAGGAAGAAATAAAAATCCGATTTAAAGGTTTCAGAATAAGCTATAAATACTATATGTGATGCTAACCCTAGTGATGCTTTATTTGAAAGGAAATGGTGGATTCTCTATTTTTTCCATGAGCTTACTTAATTTCATGTATATATTCCTTTTGAGGTGATGGTCTTGGGATACGTGAGGACTTCATGCATTGATTGCTTGCATTTCACTTCCCATCTATCCTGATTTCCATTTATTTTTACTTGCATCATCCCTCCATCAACAAATATGAGGAGGGCACTAAATTATCCACTATTTGGCATTCTCTTACAGGATGGGCAGGTGGCCTCTAACCTTCCCACCAAGCTCATGCCTTCCTTCGCCCAAATTCACACTGCATTTTTCCATCTCATCAATGGTATTTTTGAGGATCCTAAGGATATGATAAATCTCAAATTGTTCAATTTTTTTAAAACTAGTATCGTATTCTTCCAACAATAGAATAATTTGCAGCATTTTTATGAGCATTGGAGGATGAAAACATTCCTATAACTAATAGGGAGTCCCCTACCACTTTAATTTTATGTAATCCGATGGATATTGCTAAGTATAATTGTTTCCACGAAGCTAGAACTTCTACTTTATTGTTATTTTCGACTCCTAGTCCTCTTGCATACCTTATCTGAGCTTGCTAATCAAGGAAACAAAATACCCCTCCTGCCTGTAGTCACCAAAACCAGTTGTAGACCTCCTCTGGAAACTTTCCCCAAAATATCTCGTAGGTATCACTCATGGATTCAGAGAATAGAACTCAATTTTTAACAAATTTCTCCCTTTGTTGTCTCAACTCCACTTGTTGTGCTATGAGATGATCTAGGTGGTTATCCCACCAGCTTCGTATTTATCTCTCGAAGAACCATGATACCATGATCTACTTCCAAAATAGAATTTCAGGTTCCGAAACCTGAACCATTTGTTGGCGAGGAAGAAGGTCTCTTGAGCAAGACCCAGGTTCAGGATGGAGGCCAACAAGGTTTCCTATAGTAGTCTAGCACAAGACTGGAATTTTCACTCTACTCCGAAGAGCAGAGAGTCACACCCGAGGCGTGTCATGACCTTACTAAGGTTAGGATCAGATCAAGTATCGATCAAGCATAACATATAGAATAAAACAAATAGAACTGTGTGCTCCAAATGAGTGTAAATACTTTGTAAATGATAATACTCATGAACGTATTTTGAAGAAAGTGGGGCCAATAGCATACAAACTCACCATTCCTACCATAATGAAGGAACATGATGTGTTTTATATATATTTACATAAAATATATATACATGACATTAACCATATTATTGATTTTAATTTGATACATGTGGAATATAAGAGAAAATCCCATCCAAAACCGCAATGGATACTCAACAAAGAGAATTACCACGCTCCATGTTAGTCATGGTGTAATGGAAGCAGTTTGGGCCAACTTAAGAAACATGGAAACTAGAGGTTTTCATGTAGAAGTCATACCCATTTTGGTTTTATGTATAATCTTAGATCTACAGATAGTAGAACACCGAGGATGATTTTTCTTTGAGGATGGGAATGTAACATCCTTTTTTCTAATTCCAATTTTTTTGTAATGTAATTAAAAGATAATAATGTTGGAGAGCCATCGTGGGTGGCATGCTCAAATATTTGATGTAAATATTTTTCTAATATAATTATATATTTCATAAAGTTGAAGATGAGAGAAAGAATAGATTGATTAGAAATCTTATATAGGGGATTGGGACGTTTCCTATATTCCTTGACATTAATTTTCATGACCCCCGAGGTTCTATTTGAACTGCCAAATAATAACCAATTGTGAGAGGAATTGGGAGAGGAGGTACTGAACTTCCCAAACATAGGCTATGCACCTTAAAATGAATTCCTCTTTAACTCTTTAGCTTAAGAAATGGACTCTAAACCTCTCATGGATGAAGTAGTGATCGTGAGTATAAGGAAGTTAGTTTTGTGATTCTAGGTTGTTGAGTTTGAAGTATTATAGTGACTATAGACATTAGACCAAGAAAAGAGACTTGAATTATTGTAAATCCAAAATAATTGTAAGAAATATTAAACTTGTAAACCTGAGATTGGAAGTTGGACACAAATTCAAATCTTGAAATGTGTTAGATGAGGATATCAAAGAGAGATTTCTCTTCTTGAATCAAGTAAACTGAAAAGAACTAAACTATTTGGTTGTGTCTATGCACATGAAGCACTAGAATAAGGATAATATTAGGGACTATATAAAATGGGAAGGGATTTCCTTCTATGTTGTAAAGGCCCTAAGTTGCTATATATTTTTTTTACTAACCCAAACTTATTTATTGTGTGGTGGCTTCCTATTTCCTAGCCAATGAAGAATTTTTTTCCTTCATACCCTATACATTGAATTAAACTATTTTTTTTATTCACTAAGTGAAGCATCCATTAGAGACTGCAGATGGTTGAGGTGTGGCTAGTTTTAATAAATTTGTAGTGCAGTTTTTCGTCCCTTATTCTTTTTCCAAAAATTTTAAGAGGAAAAGCTAAGTGTATGTATTGAAAATTTTCCTCAATACTCCATATTTAAATATTATTTTCGATCCATCATGTATGTGTGCAATGGTAGGTTGAGAGTTGTATGGTTTTAATGAATATGCACGATGTGTGATCAATGCATTGAACAACTAGCGTAATTGGCCTGAATGTTGAAATGCATTCCTTTATGAATATGAATGTTGTGTGAAATGGGATCCTTTCCTCTATGTTGAATGAGATAATTATGTATTTTATGTTCATAAATTCATAGGTTATACTTGGATGTGTGTGATTGTGTTATGTTTACATGCATGTTTGTAATCATTTATGACTTTTGTGATGTATGCTTTGTTTCCAAAGGGGAAGAATTGATAGGTTGGTGGTCCTATTTATTATTAATATTTTGGCTAAATAAATTTTCCTTGTGATTTAGAATAAAAAAGGTTAGGATGCCCTAGATAGGCTAAAGGAGATTTATGTGCGATCTCAGGATTGGAAGGTTTTGTTAATGATGTCACATAAATGCAAGAGTAGAATTCGTGATGAGGAAGAAGAGATTTGAGAGGAAACAACATTTAATATTTAGTTTGGAATTGTTCACCAAATAAATATTATTCTAAAGGATATCCTAGGAAATAACTTAAGAGGCTAACAAATCTCACGTTTAACCCTTGGTTTTGGAAAGAAAGGAAATTTTGTTGTTTGACCCCTGTAACTCAAGCTATTAAGAGAATTTTGAGACTGCGCCCCTTAGAATGAAACTATTTGGAAAATTCAAGATGATATTCGACATTGATATGGTGTAGTATTTGAAACATGTGGTGGTGTAGTATTTGAAACATGTGGCTTGGCTAGCCCCATCCTTAGCCCTAGTTTGATGGATTGATGAGAGTGAGGAGCAAGAGATTGTCATAAGGAGATAGTCAGAATATCAACATATCAAGCCATCGAGGAAACACAAGTAAATCATTATGAAAAATCATTTTTTAACATGGCCCCAAGAAACAATTGTCAGTGGGATTCATTTGATTTATTAACAAGGAGCATGAAGTGATGGAACTAAAAAATTGGAACCTCGAAACATTAGATTAACCAAAGTATAAATTCCTATGAGAACTAAGAGGTGATGTCATGATTTGATGACATGGTTATGCCATCTGTATGACATGTGTCAACTAGATATGGTATTTTTGATATGCCAACCTTGCAATTACACGTGACACGTTCAACACATCAATTCCAACATGGAAGAATAAATATACTCTTATGTAATGTTTTAGGTGGTGATTGATTATCCATGATTGATGTGGCATGCCAAGCTATCATATAAACATATCAATATAAAAAAAAAAATCAAGAGGACAACATCTTGGAAATCATCGTTTCCTTGATAACATGATATACATGTAAAAAATTTCATGTGTAAAAAAAATCATCTTTTCCATGTGAAAAGCTATGATTGGGCGAAAAATTTGTGAGGTGGTGAGTTGATATGATGCCATGCCTATGTATTTAACATTTTTTTGTGAGTATTTGCAGTTATAAAGGTTTTGTTGAATCTTCGATAAGCCATTTTGGAATATTGTTATATCAAAATTCAATGGATTTAACATTGTATTAGTGTATCGACATATCAAAATGCTAAGGGTTTGGAGAATGCATAACTTGTGAAATAACCAAGATGGAAAGACTCCAGTATAGCAAGAATCCAACAAAGTTGCAACGATGTGGGGGAGATAGATGGCTAGAAATTTCCATGTGGTTCTTAAAATTATGAAATGGGCCTTTAAAAAGGTGAAAGTTTAGAGACATTATGCTAGGATCATAATTTTAAATGAAATCTGTATCATGGGAAAGCTCTCGCTGAGCCAACGATGATAGTGGTATGAGAAAGGTGATTTAACGTTATGATAGAAATAAGACTTTAACCCCACCTTTGTAATAAAACTTGAAGGAGATGTGTAATTACACTCCATAAATGTAATATGACATTAGTTGGTGAGGTGTGTTACAAGAATATTCTACATCGCTATAGATGTCATTGAAACTTTTCAGGTGTTCCACCTTCGTATTATTTTCCATCCAATGTTTTTATGTGGCATCTTATTTAAAAAAATTTAAAATGGATGGAGAATAGTTTTGTATTTACCCTTTTTTTCTTTTTAATATCTAGGATAATCGGTAACTGGTGAGAGTTTTCCTAAACAAGGGCCAAGATCCAATCCTACTGGCTACCACTATAAACCTAGGCTAGGTCCAACAACCTACAAGCCACATAATAGCAATTAACTTATGCCTCAACAAGAGTCGAGACGTCCATTATGGGGTCGCCTACTCTTCTAGCCAAGACACAACAAGCCATATACTCAATGAGATTTGAACCTTCGTCTCGTGGGTTTCACCTAACGAAACTTACCCTTAAACCACATGTCACTGTATCAAGGATCTCACTTTTTAACTCACATTTTCATAACTTTATATGGACAAATATGCTGTAGTGTAAATTTTCCCTTTTTTTTAATGCCTAAAGGTTTAGCTTATCCAGTTACACATCAATAGTAGTGGTTAACTATTTATATTAATATTTTTAAAAGTAATATAAATATTCTAACTATATATATATAAAATCCATAAATTCCAAAGAAAAACTATTACCCGCAAGAAAACGTCTGAATTAATATATATATATATAAAATTTGAAAGTTGAAGCTTTTTGCAAAGAGTAATTTTGTTTTGGCATTTAATATTTATGGTTCATGACTCATTTTCATATATGTTATAAATATCAACTACACTTAATCACTCAAGCATATACTATTTTAAATTTTAGTAAAATAATATTTTATTATTTATATTATAATAATATTATTGAGTCACAACTTTATAAAACCATTATTCATATATAATTAAAACATTTTATTTTATTTTCAAATGTTATAATGTTAAAGTTAGGTTTAATAATAATGTTCGTTAAATCAAATAATATATTATTATTATTATTATTTAAACTTGTCTTCAAATAGATTTTGAAATGATATTTTTAATATTAATTATATTTGAAATTTTTGTTAAAAAAATATTGTATTTTTAAATTTTATTATATGTTATTATCATTATGTTTTAATAATTAAATTTGTTTTATAAATATAGTAATATATTATAAATTTTTATTTCATTGACTATAATCGAAAATAATGAGTGGTATATATTTATATTTTATTAAGTATATATTTTATAAAATTATTAAAATTATATTAATGTATTTATAATTTTAAAATATGTAATAAAATAGTTTAGCATAAAAATAATAATATAACTAATTTAGATTTCATTATAACATTAGATGGACCAAGCCAAGCCTTGAGACTAATCAAATCTCTTAAAATGGAATTTTTTTTTAGAGTGAAAAGAGATTTGATCTCTCTATGCTTTGTAGTTCTAGAGTTAAATTCATATAGTCTCTTTTAATTTCATCTTTCATTTTTTATTTTATTTTGACTAGTTAAAATGTTTTCATTACAGTATATTAATCTTTTCATTTAATTTTTTATTTTATTTATTTAAACATTATGTTACAACATCTCTATTGTACTAAGTTGGTTGGAAATATCTTCTAGAGCGAAAAGAAATATGATCACTCTAAATGCTTTATAGTTACAGAGTTAAAATAGATTTAGGATGATATTCTAGATGAATTGGTTCTCAAAACCAAATTTTGAAAACTTATCTATACAATTGTTTAAGGTTCTCTATTGAATAATAAGGATAAGCTTAATTCTTTCTCCGAGAGTGAAGGCCATAGAGTGCCTTAAGCCTTTTAAGTCTGTGTCAATTAGCTAGATATGCAATATTGTATATGGATGGCTTATTCCCGCTCAGGATTATTCCCATTGCTTATTTCCGTCCCATAGGAGTATCAATGGCTTATTACTACCATATTCCCAATGAGCGGATTAATGAGCAGATTATTTTATTTTTATAAGTTTATTTTTATTTTTTTATTTTTAATTTCAATTTTTTTTTTGAGCTTTTTTAAACTGTGTACATTATATTACATTTTTTAATTTATTTATTGTATTTAGATATTATGTTACAAAATTTCTACCAATGTAGATTTCATCTTAAAACTGGATATATCAAGCACCTAGAAGATCTCTTGAGATGAAAACTTCTTCTAGAGTTCAAATGAATCTAACATGATTTAATTTCACCATTAAAACAAGCTATATTACACATGAGTTAGTTCCAATACCATATTTTTATTTTATTTTTATAAGTTTATTTTTATTTTGTTATTTTTTACTTTCATTTTTTATTTTATTTTCATTGTGTTAAATTGTTTACATTACATTATATTAGTATTTTCATTAATTTTTTGTTTTATTTATTGACATTACCTTACATCATCTCTACCCTATATATATAATTTCTGAATATATAATTCGGAGTTGAAAATAATTTTGTTTAGTTTATTTTTTTTATATTTTTTAATTACATTTTATATATTTTAAATTTTAATAAAATCAAGATAAGAAATATTATTATTATTGTTATTATTTAATAATTAAAAGTGAATGATAAATATAATAACAAATATTTTCTTTATATAAAACATGATAATAATTAGCAATCATATTGGTTTATTTTTATAATTAATATATTTCAAAAAATGTTTATATATATATATATATATATATATATATATATATATATATATATATATTTTGAAGTTAATGTTATGTTTTAAATACACTAAAAACTACTATACAAAAAGGTTTTCTTGGCTTTGAGTTGTAAAATCTCTACTAACAGGGTCAACCATGTGAAGGTGAGAGCTTATATGACCCAAAAAACAGTTCATCATTGGCATGGGACTAACCACTCACGCCAACCCACACAATCCATTGCAAATGAGGCATAATCAATAGCATGCATGCACACAAAAAAACATAGGGTGCACAAAAATATACACAACCCACAAACATTACATATTGACTCACAAGGTGACATGTTCACATATTACAGTTACTAGTTAACAATATTTTTTGCATGTGATTAAGATTGAGTATAAATATTAGCATGTTCATAATTACATTTATTTTATAAGTTAATTGGTATGATATTAAAATTAGTAAGCATTTATATTCTTTATTATATTTAAAACAAAGATTATCCGTTAACAAAATTTCGATTAATATTTTTTCGAGAAAAAATATAAATTATTAAAATTAATTAAAATTATTTGTTGTATAGATCTTAGTATTAAATAATTAATTAATGTGTTATTACAAATTGATGCTATTATAAATATTGTGTTAATTTTTCTTCTTTTTAAGGGATTTGAACCTTGAGTCTAAGGGTTTTCTTAAAAACTTTATAACATGAAAATGGTTAAAGTAAAAACAAAAAATAATAAATAAATAATAATAATAAAATTTCATAAATATTTAAACTTATGTATTTACACCCTAATATTTAAAATAATATATTTGTAAGTTAATATTCTAATATTTATATATAGAAATAATGATAATATACTATAATCATATAAGTAAATATTTAAAAGAATATATTCGGACAAATTACACTATTATATCTACAAATAAATAATACATATAAAAATAAAACAAAGAAAGAATCAAACACATATGAAGAATAAATTCATACACATACAAATAATATAATTAAACAAGTCACATACAAATGCATCAAAGTATATATTCATACACACATAAAAAATACTTTCATAGACATACAAATGTAGCAAAGAATAGATTCATACACAAATAGAGAATACATTCATACACATCCAAATAAAAATCCCATTTTAACATGGCCACGAGAAACAATTGTTAGTGGGAATCATTTGATCTATTAACAAGGAGCATAAAGTGATGGAACTAAAAAATTGGAACCTCAAACTAACCAAAGTATAAAGTACTATGAGAACTGAGGGGTGATGTCATGATTTTATGACACGGGTATGTCATGTGTATGACATCTGTCATCTAGATCTAGTATTTTTTTATCCCAAGCTTGTGATTATGAGTGACACATCGAACACATCAAGATTCCCACATGGAAGAGGAAATTTACTCTTGTCCAATGTGTTAGGTGGTGATGGTTATCCATGATTGATGTGGCATTCCAAGATATCATATATACATGTCAACATAAAAAAATTTCGAGAGGACAACACCTTGGAAATCATCGTTACCTTGATAACATGATATACAAGTCAAACATTCCATGTGTCAAAAATTTCATCTTTTCCATGTGGAAAGCTATGATTGGATGAAAATTTTGTGAGGTGGTGTGTGGAGATGACCTCATGCCTATATATTTAACATTTTTTTGTGAGTATTTATAGTTGTAAAGTTTTGTTGAATCTTCAATAAGCCATTTTAGAGTATTGTTATATCAAAATTTGATGGATTTAACATTGTATTGGTGTATCAACATATCGGAATGCTCAGGTTTTGGAGAATGCACAACTTGTGAAATCAAATATGGAAAGGTTCCAGTATAGCAAGAATCCAACAAAGTTGGACCGATGCGGGGTAGATAAATGGCTAGTAATTTCCAGGTGGTTGTAAAAATGATGAAATGGGCGTTTAAAAGGGTGAAATTTTAGAGACATTATGCTAGGATCTTAATTTTAAATGAGATTTGTATCGTGGGAAAGCTCTTGTTGAGCCAAAAAATGATAGTGCTATCATAAATGTGATTTAAGGTTATGACATAAATAATACCGTGACCACACCTTTGGAATAATCCTTGAAGGAGATGTGTAATTACACTTCACAAACCTAATATGACATTAGCTGGTCATTTATGTTACAAGAATATTCCTATAGATGTCATTGAAACTTTTGAGGTGTTCCGCCTTGGTATTCTTTTCCATCCAATGTTTTTATGTGGCATATTATTTAAAACTTTTTGTGGAGAATAGTTTCACATTTCTCTTCATGTAGGAGATGTAATTTAAACCCTGTTTTTTTGTGACTATTTCTCTTATCATATTAATCTTTTTCCTATTGTGATTACTATAAATTTGGGCAAAGATATCACTCTTTAACACATTTTCATAACTGTATATGGACAAATAAGTTGTAGTGTAAATTTCCCCTTCTTTATTTATGCTTAAAGGTTTGGCTTATCAAGTTATAGATCAACTCTCAAACTATATAAAATGTAATTGATATATATATATATATATAGATATATGGAATTTTATATAGTTTCAAAGTTGAGGCTTTTTGCAAAGAGTAATTTTGTTTTCGCATTTTTGAATATTTATGGTTGATGTTTGGAGTGTGGCTCATGACTCATTTTCATATATGTTGTAAAGATACATTTTATATATTTTAAATTTTAATAAAATAATATTCTACTACTATTATTGTAATTTTATTGAGTCACAATTTTATAAAATTACTATTCCTACATAGCTAAAAGAATTTATTTTATTTTGAAATGTTTTAATGTTAAAGTTATGTTTGATGATAATGTGTTTTAAATGAAATAAAATAATATTATTATTATTTAAATTTGTTTTTAAAATAGATTTTGAAATGATTTTTTTAATATTTAATGATATACTTTTTAAAGATTGATTTAATTATATTTGAAATTTGAGTTACAAATATTATATATTTTTTAATTTTATTATATGTTTTTTTTTTCTAGGTAAGTTTAATTCTATTAGTGAAACATAATATACAGTGAGTACATGGCCTTCATGGGCATTCTGTCACCAAAATAACAAAAAAATGAACCGCCGTCGAGGGGAAACCGGTCCAAGTAACGTTTGAATGCTGCCTCAACATAGGAAATCAGCCTTGACATGCCAAAATTAAACAAAAAACATGGCCACCCATTGGAGGGAACTGACCCGAACGAGGTTCTAAAGCCGCCTCGACAGAGGCTTTCAACATAGACATAACAAGACCCGTAGCTACCAAAACCAGTAAAATACCATAGAGATTGAACAGAATTACTTGGACAGAAGCCAAGACGCTAGAGTCCATAGTCGCCCGAGGGCGATTCTTCTTCAATTCTGCACCATCCCACCTCTTCGTCATTATTGCCTGGACCGCTTTGGACTGCCTCTGCGCCAGCAACACTCCCGTCGACCTGCAATCCAACGTGTTGATGAACATTCGGGCCGCAATCCTCAGCATTGTAGGAGGATTCCTTGCCCACGGGCTGAGGGTCACGCATAGCAGAAGGGGGAGCCTGCAGATTGACTGGAAGCGTTGTCGAAGGAGTGTCCGGAGGGGCTTCAGGACATTCTTTGAAAGAAACCGAGATAGTATCAATAACCAGGCGGCGGTTGGAGTCGCATTGATAATGGAAAATAGCAGTGGAGGGGCTATGCAGGGAGGCAGAGACTGCTGGGCGAAATTCAAGAGACGGTCGAGAGACAGCAGAACCTCGTTGAGGGGAGGAGGTGGAGCGCCTTCCACGACCTCTTCCAAGTCTGAAGCACGCAGAGGGGGAACGGCTACGGAGGCTTTCCGAGGAGGTCGACGGAGAGCTAGCAGAGGGAGAGCGGCATCGACTGGTGTCACGGGCTCAGGAGCTACCGCGGCAGTAGCGCAGTCTATGCCTAAGCCTGGGCATGGTTTCACAGATGTTTGGAGAAAGAATTGGACTGGCAGAAGGCAGCAGTGGGAGAGAAAGAGCCAATAAATTGGGCGAAGAAGATGGGAGAAAGGAGTAAAAAGAACTGTGCGAATAATGCAAACGGGGAAGGAAATCGAAGCAGCAACCCAAATGGCATCGCCTACCCACAGAAGTGCGTTTGCTCGACAATTCTGCTTCCTGAGAGCACCTGGAAGCAACTGGCTGGAAGAGCATCGGCATGGAGGTTTGTGAACTGCAACAAGACCACACCAGGAGCCCAGAAAGAAAATTAAGGGATGGGAACGAAGAGTCGAGCGGAAATAAGTTGAAAGGTAGGCCAACTCGGCCTCCCCACCGGCATAAATGCTGCGCAGGGTGATATCCTCGAGAGGAGCTCGCATCAAAGAAGCATAAATGGAGTGTAAATGTTGACTGCAGGGGGCCATGTGGGCATGCCACGTGCCCCTCCACCAGTTAATGCCCATCATATCAATCTTGAACACCCGCATTCGGGTAATTTTATTATATGTTATTATCATCATGTTCTAATAATTAAATGCATTATATAAATATACTAATATATTATTAATTTTTATTTCATTGAATATAATATAAACTAATGAGTGGCATATATTTATATTTTTATTAATTATGTATTTTATAAATTTCTTAAAACTATATTAATATATTTATAATTGTAAAATATATAATAAAATAGTTAAGTAGGAAAATAATATAATCAATTTAGATTTCATTATAACATTAGATCAATAAGCCTTGAGACTAATCAAATCTCTTGAAATGGAAACGTTTCTTTAGAGTGAAAACAGATTTTGATCTTTGGATGCTTTGTAGTTCCATAGTTAAACGGATCTAGTCTAGTTTAATTTCACCTTTTAAGTAGACTCTATTCCACATGAATTGGTTCTCAATACCGTATTTTTATTATTATTTTATTATTATTTTGTTATTTTTACTTTCATTTTTTATTTTATTTTGACTTGTTAAAATATTTTCGTTACAATATATTAATCTTTTCATTTAATTTTTTATTTTATTTATTTATTTGTTTAAACATTATGTTACAACATCTCTACCCTACTAGGTTGGTTAGAAGTCTTTTCTAGAGTGAAAAGAGGTATGATCTCTCTAGATGCTTTGTAGTTACTTTGTATTTCTAAAGTTAAAATGGATTTAGGATGCTTTAATTTCACTGTTGAAATACCCAATATTCCACATGAATTGGTTCTCAATATCATACTTTTATTATTATTTTATTTTTAGAAGTTTATTCTTATTTTGTTATTTTTACTTTCAAATTTTTTTTGAGCTTTGTTAAAATGTTTACATTATATTATATTTTTTAGATGGAAACCTCTTTTAGAGTGAAAAGAGATGTGTTGTAGTTCTATAGTTAAATGGATCTAACATGATTTAATTTCACTCTTAAAATAAGTTATATTTCACATAAATCGGTTTCGAATACCATATTTTTATTTTATTTTATTTTTATAGATTTATTTTTATGTTGTTATTTTTACTTTCATTTTTTATTTTATTTTTACAAAGTTGAAAATAATAATTTTTAATTTAATTTTTCAATTACATTTTATATATTTTAAATTTTAATAAAATTCACGATAAGAATATTAAATTTTATTTTATTATTATTATTTAATAGTTAAATGCGAATGATTGATATAATAACATATATATATTTTTATATAAAACATGATAATAATTAAGAATCATATTGGTTTATTTTTATAACTAATATATTTGGAAAAATATTGTAAAATCAAAAAATATATATATATATATATATATATATATATATATATATCTGTGTGAATATTTTTTAATTGATTTAATTAATGATATAATTTTATTAAGCTGATACATTTATATGTTTTTAAGATAATAATATTATTTAAATATTATTAAAAGTCATTTTAATATATTGATGTTAATGTTATGTTTTAAATAAACTAAAATCCACTATACAGAAAGCTCCTCTTGGCTTTGAGATGTAAAATCTCTACTAACAGGGTCAACCACATGAAGGTGAGAGCTTATATGACCCCAAAAACGGTCCATTATTGGCATGGGACTAACCACTGACGGGCACCCACAAAATCCATTGCCAATGAGGCACAATCACTAGCATGCATGCACACAACAAACATAGGGTGCACACAAACATACACAACCCACAAACATTACATATTGACTCACAAGGTGACATGTTCACACACTCCAATTACTAATTACCATTTTTTTTTGCATGTGATTAAGATTGAGTATAAATATTAGCATGTTAATCATTACATTTATTTTGTAAGTTAATTGGTAGGATATTAAAATTAGCAAGTATTTATATTCTTTATTATATTTAAAACAATGATTATGGGTTAACAAAATTTAGATTAATATTTTTTAGAGAAAAATTATAAATTATTAAAATTAATTTAAAAACTTAATTCAATTTATTTATGGTATAGATTTTAGAATTAAATAATCAATTAATGTGTTATTATAAATTGATGCTATTATAAATATTGTGTTATTTTTCCTTCTTTTTAAGGGATTTTAATCTTGAGTCTAATGGTTTGCTTAAAAATTGTATAACATGACAATGGTTAATTGAGTTGTAACCTATAGACTAATATTATGTACTTTTTAATGCTATTGTAACATGTATATTATTTTTCATTTTAAATTTATACATTAATATTATGAATATATTAAGTTTTTTTAGAAAAAAAATCAAAAATAAAAATGAAATAATAAAAATTTAATTAAAAAATAAATAAATAAATAAATTAAAGTAAAAAAATAATAAAAATAAAATAATAAAAATAATAACAATAATAAAATTTCATAAATATTTAAACCTGTGTATTTACAACTTAATATTTAAACTAATATATTTGTAAGTTAATATTGTAATATTTATATATAGAAATAATGATAATATATTATAATCATATAAATAAATATTTAAAAAATATATTCACACAAATTACACTAGGATATCTACAAATAATAATACATATACAAATATAACAAAAAAAAAATCAAACATATAAATAATATATTCATACACTTACAAATAATACAATTAAACAAGACACACACAAAATACAAATACATCAAAAAATAGATTCATACACATATAAACAATACTTTCATACACATACAAAGAATACAATAAAAAAAGACACATACAAGTGTAGCAAATAATAGATTCATACACACATAGATAATACATTCATATACATCCAAAAAATATAGTTAAAGAACACACATACATATGTAGCAAAGAATAGATTCATACACACCCAAAGAATACATCCATACACATACAAAGAATGCAAACACAAAAGACACTGTCACACCACCTCCAAATTTCACAACAAAAAAAAAATTTTCTTCACGAAATTCAAACTTTTACGCATAGGTTTATTATGAAATTCCACTTCTCTTTATCATGATACTTTTCATCATCACATCATAACTCAAATAAACCCTCTATTACTTCTCCTTATCTTATGTTATTCTATCTTCCAGTATGGAGAAATTTTTACATGTTTAAATTCTCTATAGAAGTCTCACATATCATATTAACCTTTGCTTGGTTGTCACTTATATCACTTATAATTTAATCTATAGTTAACCCTTCGTATGCATTATATATTATGGTTTGGAAAGGGTTATGCCTACGAGCATTCTCGACCCTTTTCCACTATACATGGTCACAACCTTTCTATCAATTAATTGTATCGACCTTGGGTATTGACTTTTGATAAAATGCAATGTACATCTTATTATGAGACCGACTCTCTTAGGCGTCGGCGGTCATATGAAGTCGTATTAATATGCACGTCTGCGTTGATATCATTGTACATAAGATTTTTAATCAATGTGTAGATATGAAACTTCAATTTCGTGATCCATCTACACGTAAAGCGTGTAACCCCATTCAACTCAAGTTTACATGTTCGTGGCTGCGAGGTAACCCTTCTCCACGTCAGATGCTATGATAAATAGGGTGGCATTGTATGGTTTATCCTTTCATTTTTTCACGTGGAGGATCCACGTCGATGTGGATTACTCGGCTTACATAACTCTGCATTGTATGTGAACAGGATACCTGGAATTAAATCTGGATCTGAACACCATAAATGTTATACGACAGTTTTAATGTCACTTGCCAACCTCTCAATCCGTGGCTTGGCTCTTACGATTTCTCCAAGTGGACGATGGTGATCCTTTCATATTAGGGTTCTTGGGTCTGTCGAGGAATTATATAAGCCTTCGTTTTTGGTTAGAGATAGTTTTCGCGTTATTTGTTTGGTTTTGTAGCTCCTCGTCTACAAGGTTCTTATTCCTCAGAGGCTTACTGTCCTTAGTCCACGAAGAAGAGCTCTGGCGTGCCTTCTCCTCTGCGACAACACCAGGTAATGGTTTATGCATTCGTTTTTCTCACTCGTATGAGTAAAAATCAAGGTCGTTGCACATATCTGGTTAACTGTCGGTTCTGAGGAAATCCGCGTACGATCCTCAACTGAATGCATTTCGTTTTGGGCTTGTTGTATGATACCCTCGGTGAAAAATTATCATTATATTCTATTTCCGGTTTATTCTCGACTATACTCCTCTATCGATTCCATGAAATGCTAACTGGTTTATGTTATGAATATTGTGTAGCGTCCCAATTGACATGCTTCGCGTCCTTTCAGGCGAACGACTGCCATTCCTTCGGACGTCATGAGGTTGTTGTTCGTCCTGCCTATACACATTTTCTTCCTCCTGTTATTATATATAGAGTTTCACCTTAATCACTAATCGGTTTATAATTTTCAATTTTAGAGGCTCGTAGGACCTGAGATGATTTTTGTTTCACAGGTAACGCCTCGGTTGCTTTGGTTTGTTTTTGATTTGAGAACTTTTCTCTGTTTGTTCGTTTTCCAACGATGGCTCGAATTACTCATTCCCATCTTGGCTTTATGTTCCACAGGTAATCGAAGATCTCTTCGTCTGCTTATGAACGCAGTAATGAGACTTTCCGAAGTTATGGATATTAACCTCGGCCTCCTTGACGTTTCAGGTCGGTATGCCTATGGGAATACTCTCCCTCTCCTGTTGCGTTGTTTCATCAAACGCCGAATCATTGCGCTATTATGATTTTACTCAGTGTTCCTTGAGGAACGAGACTCTGTCAGAGTCGTATTGTTAATCTGTGTCATTCCTATGTGGCGCTCTTTTAAATTTGTTTTATTGAGATAAGGGTTTCGATTTTCATACCCTAGCTTGATAGGCTCAGCGTGTATTATGATAATTTTGGACATACCTATGTGTATTCCTTACTTTCTGATGGTGAATTCGCTATGGCAATGCTACAGTGTAACTTTATATGGACTGTTTGCGTCGGGTATATAATGTAATACCATGAAATTTCTCTTTTTTTCCGCACAGTAAGTGTATGTTATGTGGTTCTCTGCAACACTAACGTTGTTCCAGATTCCTCAGTTACATTCGTCAAAATTTCTGGGAAGTCATATTAAATTTTATCTCTTCTTCTGATGTATTTCGTTAATTATTTTCTGTAGCTAGATATCTCTACACTGGTACCAGTATCATATTTACAATTTCCCTCTGTTCATGGTTACACTGAACTTATTTTACAATTGTCTGTCTATGCATATAAATGGCATGCATGGAATTGTGAGTCCATTCTCATTTATACACATATAGTTAATAGGTATGAAGTACCAGGACTAATATTCTCCTTATTTTCCAAGGTTATATATTTATAATGAAATCTTCTTCTTATTTTCCTATATCTATTTATAGCTCTTGCCTATCTAGATATCTGGTGGTAGGTATTTCTGTAGAGCTGTTTATGTGTTTGGGGATTTATTCCCAGCTTCTCTTGGTCAAGGGAATTAGTAGTTACATTAACTGTAAATGTGTATACTGTTGGAAATAATTCAACTATCTGCTCTTTACTTCACCACTATTAAAGAATTAATTCTGCACTCTGTGTATTTACTTTCTGTGATATAATATTAGAGTGGTTTCATAGGGCCACTGTCTATGTTCAATCCTTTTGTAAATATTTAGCTCCTTTCCTCTGCTATAATAAGTGTGGCTTACATGCAACCTTGTTGTTTTAGACCATTTAATTTTCTGGATTATATTTGAATGGTATGCTGACCCTAAGGTCAGTTTATAGAGTCTCTCCTTCTATTCTTTCATACACAGTATAAGTTTCAATTCATTTCCTACTATTTTTTAGTATAATATAGGGAATTCAATTTCTCTCTCCTGTAGATACATATTAGAATCATGCTAGGAAACAGAAGCAGATTAAAGTTAAATCACAAATTTTTTTTCCTGAGAAGAACTAAGTATCCTCAGATTTAAACCAACCTTGGTTTAGACTTTCTGTTGGATTCTACCTTACAGGATTTTTCTCACACATGGTCATGCAGTCGACCAACCTCCCAACTTTAGAGTTCTTCTGTCTCCCAGAACTCACCCCCGAGCTAATATCACCTCCTGGAACAGATCAACCTCTAATCTGTACAAGAGCAGCTGATTTAAGCTATTGTTCCCCAAAGCATGTTTCTAATTCTGCGTCCAGAATCTCAGGATGATTTTCTTCCTGTTTGCCTAGGCTTCCCAATTTAGGGATTGTACAAAGAGATGTTTTATGCTTTTCTTGACTTTCCGACTTTTACCTCTTCCCAACTACTTTCCTCATCGTGGGGGAAATTTATTTTTCCTCAAAAATCTAAATTTAAAAACACTTTCTTTCAAGAGTTTTTGAAAGATTGTGGAAATATTTGCCTCATACATCCTCATGGATTTAGCAAGTGATCTCATCATCTCATTTTTGGTCAATCTGCACCATTATTTTATTCCATTTCCTCATTTAAATGTTTAATTACATTCACAAAATAATTATCCTTTGGGGTCCACTCCCCTTAGGATTAAAGTTCAAGTATCTGACTTTGAAATTCAATCACATGAATTGGGGGTGTTACAGATTCCCCCTCTGAAAATAAACACCGTCCTCGTTGTTGTTATTCAACTACTAGAGTTCATTTTGCAAATAAAAATGGATAATTTTCCATCATTTCAGTTTCTCGTTCCCAGGTAGCTTCTTCAGCAGTAAAGTGCTTCCAATGCACCTTTACTCTTGCTACCGTTCGGCTTCTCAATTAAATTTCTTCCCGCTCCAATATTTGAAGTGGTTCTGGCAGAAAATCCCCTTCTAGTTCCACCTGTACAACATTCCAATCAACTATGTGAGAAGCATCATGCACATATCTTTTCAATAATGAAACATGAAATACATCATGAACTCTAACATGGGGTGGTAAGTCCAGCTTGTAAGCCACTGGTCCCACCCTTTCTAATACTTCAAAAGGACCATAGTATCTAGGGGCCAGTTTTGCACAACTTCCCGCATAAAGGGTGCTTTTTTTGGGTTTAATACGCAAATACACATGCTCCCCTACTTTAAATTCTCGATGCACTCTTTTCTTATCAGCATAATTCTTCTGGCGATCTTCTGTTGTCTTGATGTTTCTTTGTATCTGTTTGACAATTCTTTCCATCTCTTGTAAAGCATCTGGTCCCAACATTAGTTTATCATCTAGCTGACTCCAACTCAAAGGAGTACGACACTTCCTTCCATATAGTGCCTCAAACAGACTCATTTTGATGGAGGATTGGTAGCTATTATTATAGGAAAATTCAGCTAAATGCAAGTAATCTTTCCACTTTGAGGGTCTATCCATCACATACATTCTCAACATGTCCTCCAAAATTTGATTAGTTCTTTCCGTTTGGCCATCGGTATGAGGGTGGTAAGCAGTACTAAAATTCAATTTAGTGCTCATACCTCCAAATAGCCCTTTCCAAAAGGCTGCTGTAAACTTAGCATCTCTATCAAAAACAATCACCTTCGGAACCCCATGGAGCCTTACTACCTCCTTCAGAAACACATTCGCTACTGGAGTTGTCCCAAAGGTAGATTTCACTGGTATAAAGTGAGCAGCTTTTGTTAGAGTGTCTACTACTACCATTACAGAATCGTGCTAGTATTTGGTTTTGGGTAACCCTGTTATGAAATCCATGGAAATTGTGTCCCATTTCCATTGTGAAATCGGTAAAGGGTTTAAAAGGCCAACAGTATGCTGATGTTCAACTTTGACTAGTTGATATTCCATGCATCTACTTAAGTATTCTGCTACATCTCTCTTCATTCCTGGCCAGAAAAACTTCTTTTTCATTGCTGTTAACATTTTCTGATATCCTGGATGTCCTACATATGGTTGTTTGTGGTACTCATCCACAATTTCCCTTTTTAAGGACTCTACATTGGGAATATACAATCTGTTTTTATAACAGATCAGCCCTTTTTGGTTTTGAGTGAAATCAGTTTTCTCCCTTTTCTGTAATTTCACCAGAAGTGTTTCATAATTTGGGTCTTGGTTTGCTGCCTTATTCACCAAATCTTCTACATCAATCTGAGCACTACTACCAATAATGTTGATATTCTGACAAGAATTTCTGCTCAATGCATCAGAAACTTTATTTTCTTTCCCTCTAATATGTTTTATATCCATATCAAATTCACTTAAAAGAATGACCATCGGCTTATGCGGCATTCAAATCGGTTGGGAAAAGAAATATTTGAGACTAATATGATCAGTCATCAATGTAAATTTTTTCCAAGAAGATAGATCTTAGCCACATTTTCAAAGCATGAATAAAAATTTGCTAATTCTAAATCATAGGCACTATAATTCTGTTCATGTATCTTCGATTTCCTAGATTCATAGGCAATAACTAGAATTTCCTGCCAAATAACTCCTCCCAATCCTTCTCTACGAGGCATCCGTACATACCACAAATTCCTTATTAGGATGCAACGTCTTCGGTATAGGGGCATGGTAAGTTTCAGTTTTAATTGGTCAAAACTGTTTTGGCATTTTTCAATCCATTCAAACTTGACACCTTTCCTTTGTAATGATGTGATGGGATGTGCTATGGCAGAAAAACTCTCTACA
This sequence comes from Pinus albicaulis, assembly GCA_034641835.2. Taxonomy (NCBI): domain Eukaryota; kingdom Viridiplantae; phylum Streptophyta; class Pinopsida; order Pinales; family Pinaceae; genus Pinus; species Pinus albicaulis. The sequence goes on from CM076574.1 coordinate 1,168,482,671, forward strand.
AATCTACGATAATATCCTGCAATCCCCATGAATGATATCACTACTGAAACATTAGCTGGTACGGGCCATTCTTTGATAGCCTTTATCTTTTCAGGGTCAACAGCAAGACCTTGTTCAGAAATAATATGACCCAAATATTGGATCTTATCTTTATAAAACTCACATTTGCTAAAATTGGCATATAGCTAATTTTCCTTTAGAGTTTGCAATACTATCCTCAAGTTTTCTTTATGTTCCTCCTCACTTTTTGAGTAAACTAAGATATCATCTATGAACACAAGGAAAAATTTATCCAAGTACTTATTTAACACACTGTTCATTAGGCACATAAATGTGGCAGGGGCATTTTTCAAACCAAAAGGTAGGACTACAAATTCGTAGTGACCATACCTGGTTCGAAAGGCTGTTTTTTTGATGTCTTCTTCTTTAATTCTAAGGTGGTGATAACCAATCCTTAAGTCAATTTTCGAAAATATTGAAGCTCCTCTCACTTGATAAAAAAGATCATCAATTCTAGGCAAAGGGTATCTATTTTTAATGGTCAACTTATTCAGTTGACGATAATCAATGCACATCCTAAAAGTTCCATCCTTCTTTTTCACGAACAACACCGGTGCTCCCCAAGGAGATACACTTGGTCTGATATACCCTTTATCTAACAGTTCTTGAAATTTCATTTTCAGTTCCATCAGTTCAGGAGGACTCATTCGATAAGGCGCTCGGGAGACAGGTGTTGCTCCCGACACCAGATTGATTGAGAAATAAATCTCTCTATTGGGGGGAAGATGAGGGATTTCCTTTGGAAAAAATTCCTTCAATTCTCTTATTACTGGTATAGCATCCAGTAATTCCTCTTCAGTTTTCTGTTATGTTTCTTCCACATGCACTGCATAAAATTGGTATCCTTTTCTAGCTGTTCTTTTTAATTACAATGCTAAAATTTGTCTTACAGAAATAGGTTTTTGTTTCCCTTTGAGAATAAAAGGTTTCCCTTCCTCATCTACACAATGCAAAGTTTTATCCCAGCAGTTCATCAAGGCTTTCTTATTTTCCAGCTAGTCCATTCCTATCAGTAGATCATATGACCCTAAGGGCAGAATGTTCAAGTTTAGTTATGTTTGAAACTCATTTAATTTGATTTCTGTTCTGGGCAATTTATGTGTTACCTTTCTCTTAGTTCCAGTGGCGAGCTGTACCAACCATGACTGTTGAAATTTTTCATTTTTTAAGTTACATTTTTCTACAATATTTGGACTAATGTAACTCAAAGAAGCACCTGGATCAATCAGAACAATAACAGATAGGTCAGAAATCTTACCCTCCATTTCCACCATGGTTGCTTGATGTTCTGCTTGCCGATTTTCCAGGGCTGCACTGATAGTTGGTATATTTATGGCTATATCATTTACTGTTGTCGCTTCTCGATCTCTCATGAGCATATGAATGTTTCGATGGGGGCAGTCCCTCAAAAGATGGGGTTCTCCACAACCCCAACATTTCAAGGGCTCCTTCACTCTAACTGTCCCCTCCTTTTTACTGTCTCCATCTATTTTTTTTGAAGCCACTTGAGACTGGGCAGTTTGACTTTCTTTGGGTTTATTAAACCTTTTCCACTGATGATCTTTGCCAAAATTCTTCAAATAGGTTGGTTTCTGTTTCCTCCCTTTGAATTCATTCTTATTTACCCAACTTTTCCCTTGCTCAGTTTTTCCTTTGAACTGTTGGTAACATAATCTAGCTTTTCTAACAGCTTCGTCCATTGTTTTTGGGTTGTCAAACTCAATTTTCTCTTTGTATACAGCAGGCAAACAATTCAGAAACCTCTGTACCTTTGCCTTTTCTTCCCTTATGTAGGGTACATATCTCAGTAAATTGGTAAATTTAGTAACAAACTCATCGATAGTGAGTTGTCCCAATCTAAGCTCATGAATTCTTTTGCTTTGTCATCATAGTAACGCTCATTCAAGTAGCAATTATTGAATTTAGCCTCACGGAAATCTTCCCAAGTAAGTGTCTTTTCATCGATGGCGTGCACCATTTTTTGGCGTGCACCATCTTTGTCTCTTCTTCCCACCAAAGGTAGCCTTACCTTGTAGGCCCCGAGTAGGCTTGACTAATGCGGCCTTGATTGCTTTCATATTCATAAACACAGGAAATACTTAATCATATTCGGCAACCACGCTTTAGCATCTTCCTCCTTCTCCCCATCATAGGAGGGACATTTGATTTCGAATTCCCCTTGTAATTCCTTTTTCTTCTTATTACGTGCACAATAGCATCTTCCTCATCGAGATTCATCGGTTTTCCTCTTTCGGGACCTTCGCCTTCCTAGCTGTTCCGTGAAGTTAATTCCCTGATGAGCTTTTCCTGCTCCTCACTGGCTAATGACAATCTGTCATTCTGGCTTTTTATCTCAGCCAATTTTTGTTGCAATTCCCGCAACATAGCCATCATGGCCGCATTGGGATCTGGTGCATTTTCCTCATCACGCAGATCGACATAAATTTCGCCACCTTCTTCCATTCTATCACCCCACTGTACACTACATAGCACAGGTCAGTGAAAAGAAAACTAAATTTTTGTCTCAGCAATAAAATTATACAGTGAGTACACAGCAACTGTGAGCACAATGTCACCAGCCCAGTTTTATAACTTGGGCTCTGATACCATTTGTCACACCTCCAAATTTCACAACAACAAAAAAAAAAAAAAATTCTTCAAGAAATTCAGGCTTTTAAGCATAGGTTTATTATGAAACCCTAATTCTCTAACCATGATAATTTTCATCATAACATCATAACTCCAATAAACCCTCTATTACTTCTTCTTGTCTTATGTTATTCTAGCTCTAAGTATGGAGAAATTGTATATGATTTAATTTTCTATAGAGGTCTCACATATCATCTAGACTTAACCTTTGCTTGCATGTCACATATGTCACTTATAATTAAACCTATAATTAACCCTTCTCATGCATTATATACGATGTTTTGGAAAGGGGTTATGCCTGCGAGCATTCCCGACCCTTTTCAACTATACATAGCCACGATTTTTCCATCAAGTAATTGCATAGACCTTGGGTATTGATTTTTGATAAAATGCAATGTACATATTATTATGAGACCGACTCTTTTAGGCGTTGGCGGCCAGATGAGGTGGCATTCATATTCACGTCTACATCGATATGACAACATATCATTGTACATAAGATTTCTAATCAAATTTGTAGATATGAAACTTGATTTCGTGATCAATCTACACGTAAAGCGTGTAACCCCATTCAACTCGAGTTTCTGTGTTCGTGGCTGCGAGGTAAACCTTCTCCACGTCAGATGTTATGATAAATATGGTGGCTTTGTATGGTTTATCCCTTCGTTCGTTCACGTGGAGGATCCACGTCGATGTGGCTTACTCGGCTTACTCGGTTTACATAACTCTCAGTTGTATGCGAACAGGACGCCTTGAATTTAATCCGGATCTGAACACCATTAATGTTATATGGCAGTTTTAATGTCACTTGCCAACCTCTCAATCCATGGCTTGGCTCTTACGATTTCGCCAAGTGGACGACGGCGATCCTTTCATATTAGGGTTCCTGGGTCTGTCGAGGAATTACATAAGCCTTTGATTTTGGGTAGAGACAGTTTTCCACGTTAATTGTTTGTTTTTGTAGCTCCTCGTCTGCAAGGTTCTTATTCCTCAGAGGCTTACTGTCCTTAGTCCACGAAGAAGAGCTCTGGCGTGCCTTCTCCTCTGCGACAACACCAGGTAATGGTTTATGCATTAGTTTTTCTCGCTCGGATGAGTAAAAATCAAGGTCGTTGCACATATCTGGTTAACCGTCAGTTTTGAGGAAATCTGCGTACGATCCTCAGCTGAATGCATTTCGTTTTGGGCTTGTTGTATGATACCCTCAGTGCAAAATTATCATTATATTCCATTTCCGGTTTATTCTCGACTATACTTCTCTGTCTATTCCATGAAATGCTAACTGGTTTATGTTATGAATGTTGTGTAGCATCCCAATTGACGTGTTTTGCATCCCTTCAGGCGAACGACTGCCATTCCTTCGGACGTCATGAGGTTGTTGTTCGTCCTGCCTATAAATGTTTTCTTCCTCCTGTTATTATATATGGAGTTTCACCTTAATCACTAATCAGTTTATAATTTTCAATTTCAGAGGCTCGTAGGACCTGAGATGATTTTTGTTTCACAGGTAACACCTCGGTTACTTTGGTTTGTTTTTGATTTGAGAACTTTTCTCTGTTTGTTCGTTCTCCAACGATGGCTCGGATTAATCATTCCCATCTTGGATTTATTTTCCACAGGTAATCGAAGATCTCTTCGTCTGCTTATGAACGCAGTAATGAGACTTTCCGAAGTTATGGATATTAACCTCGGCCTCCTTGACGTTTCAGGTCGGTATGCCTATGGGAATACTCTCCCTCTCCTGTTGTGTTGTTTCATCAAACGCCGAATCATTGCGCTATTATGATTTTACTCAGTGTTCCTTGAGGAACGAGACTCTATCAGAGTTGTATTGTTAATCTGTGTCGTTCCTATGTGGCGCTCTTTTAAATTTGTTTTATTGAGATAAGGGTTTCGATTTTCATACCCTAGCCTGATAGGCTCAGCATGTATTATGATAATTTTGGACATACCTATGTGTATTCCTTACTTTCTGATGGTGAATTCACTATGGCAACGCTACAGTGTAACTTTATATGGACTGTCTACGTCGAGTATATAATGTAACACCATGAAATTTCTCTTTGTTTAGTTTGCTTGTCTGCACAGTAAGTGTATGTTATGTGGTTCTCTGCAACACTAACGTTGTTCTAGATTCCTCAATTACATTCATCAAAATTTCTAGGAAGTCATATTAAATTTTATCTCCTCTTCTGATGTATTTCGTTAATTATTTTTTGTAGCTAGATATCTCTACACTGGTACCAGTATCATATTTACAATTTCCCTCTGTTCATGGTTACACTGAACTTATTTTACAATTGTCTGTCTATGCATATAAATGGCATGCATGGAATTGTGAGTCGATTCTCATTTATACACATATAGTTAATAGGTATGAAGTACCAGGACTAATATTCTCCTTATTTTCCAAGGTTATATATTTCTAATGAAATCTTCTTCTTATTTTCCTATATCTATTTACAGCTCTTGCCTACCTAGATATCTGGTGATAGGTATTTCTGTAGAGTTGGTTATGTGTTTGGGGATTTATTCCCTGCTTCTCTTGGTCAAGGGAATTAGCAGTTGCATTAACTGTAAATGTGTATACTGTTGGAAATAACTCAACTATCTTCTCTTTACTTCACAACTATTAAAGAATTAATTCTGCACTCTATGTATTTACTTTTTGTGATATAATATTAGAGTGGTTTCATGAGGCCACTGTCTATGTTCAATCCCTTTTGTAAATATTTAGCTCCTTTCCTCTGCTATAATAAGTGTGGCTTACATGCAACCTGGTTGTTTTAGAACATTTAATTTTCTGGATTATAGAGTCAGTTTATAGAGTCTCTCCTTCTATTCTTTCATACACAGTATAAGTTTCAATTCATTTCCTACTATTTTTCAGTATAATATAGGGAAATCAAATTTCTCTCTCCTGTAGATACATATTAGAATCATGCTAGGAAACAGAAGCAGATTAAAGTTAAATCACAAATTTTTCCTGAGGAGAACTAAGTATCCTCTGATTTAAACCAACCCTGGTTTAGACTTTCTGTTGGATTCTAATTTACAGGATTTTCTCACACATGCGATCCAACCAACCTCCCAACCTTAGAGTCCTTCTGTCTCCCAGAACTCACCCCCTAGCTTAGATCACCTCCTAGAACAGATCAACCTCTAATCTGTACAAGAGCAACTTATTTAAGCTATTGTTCCCCAAAACATGTTTCTAATTCTGCGTCCAGAATCTCAGGATGCTTTTCTTCCTGTTTGCCTAGGCTTCCCAATTTAGGGATTCTTTAAAGCTGTTTTATGTTTTTCCTCAGCTTTTCTAGCTTTTTACCTCATCCCAACTACTTTCCTCATCATTGAGGGAATTCATATTTTTCCTCAAAAATCTAAATTTAAAACTTACTTTCTTTTAAGGATTTTTGAAATATTGTGGGGAAATATTTGCCTCATGCATCCTCATGGATTTAGAAAGTGATCTCATCATCTCATTTTGGTCAATCTACACCACATTATTTTATTCATTTCCTCATTTAAATGTTTAATTACATTCACAAAATAATTATCCTTTGGGGTCCACTCCCCTTAGGATTAAAGTTCAAGTATCTAAATTTGAAATTCAATCACATGAATTGGGGGTGTTACGGACACATACAAATGTAGCAATGAATAGATTCATACAAACCTAAAAAATACATTCATACACATACAAAGAATACATTCATACACATCCAAAGAATACAATTAAAGAAAACACACATATATGTGGCAAAGAATAGATTTACACATACAAAGAATGCAAGAAAACAAGACACATACAAATGTAGCAAAGAATAGATTCATACAAACCTAAAGAATACATTCATACACATACAAAGAATACAAGTAAACAAGACACATACAAATGGAATAAAAAAATTAAACAAGACACATACAAATGCACCAAATAATAGATTCATACACACATAATAAATACTTTCACAAAATACTTTCGCACACATACAAAGAATAAAATTAATCAAGACATACATACAAATGTAGAAAAGAATAGATTCATACACACATAGAGAATACATTCATACACATCCAATAAATACACGAATACAATTAAAGAAGACACATACAACAAATAATATATTCATACACACCTAAAGAATACATCCATACACATACAAAAAATACAAGTATACAAGACACATACAAATGGAGCAAAGAATACATTCATCCAAACCTAAAAAATAGATTCATATAAAACACATAATCCAAAACATACATTATAACCCAATTACATTCATTCATTGATATATAGATATATATATATATAATATAACCAAAATTATATTTATTCTATATAAATAATAAAAAACAATACATATACATATAGATATAATAAATTGATGAAAATAAATAATAAAAACATTTAAATATTTTTTAAATATTTACAAACACTCTAAATAATATCTTCTATGTAATTTAGATTTATAAAAATATATGAATGTAAATACCAAATATAATCAAAATAAAAAATAAAAAAACAATAAAAATAATTTATAATAAAAAAAAAGAAAAAAGAAAAAAGAAAAAAGAAAAAAAAGAAAAAAGAAAAAGAAAATCAAAATCAAAACACAAATAAAAATGACAAAAAAAAAGAAATTAAAATAAATATATATAAGTTGTAAATGATATATAATTTATGTGAATAAGAGAGATTTTGTCATTTGTGGGTATGTGAGAAGGATGTTTAAAACATTGAAAAAGTGTTTAATAATTTATGTGAATAAGAAAGATTTTGTCATTTGTGTGTATGTGGGAAGGATGTTTAAAGCATTGAAAAAATGTTAATAATTTATGTGAATAAGAGAGATTTTGTCATTTGTGGGTATGTGAGAAGGATGTTTAAAACATTGAAAAAGTGTTTAATAATTTATGTGAATAAGAAAGATTTTGTCATTTGTGTGTATGTGGGAAGGATGTTTAAAGCATTGAAAAAATGTTAAATAATTTATCTCAATAAGAATGATTTTTCCATTTGTGTGTATGTGAGGAAGATGTTTAAAATATCCAAAAAAAATGTTATGAATAAATGTTAAATGTTATATAATTTATTACAATAAAAGAATAAATTTGTGTTTGACCATATTGAAGTTACTATAAAGTAAAGATCATGAAAACCATAAGCACAAGGAACACAACTCAAAGGAGGGTTACATTTAACCTTCCTAAGAGTTTTTGGAGGGGTTGAATTCCCCTCCACAAAAGATAAAGTCTACTCCTTTTATTAATGATTGTTTGTGTTCATATACATTCTTTGATGGGCCATCTTAACACAAAAAAATATAAATTATTCTAATTACAACTTTACAAAACATAAAAATAGATAATGTCTTCCAATGAGGAGGAGCAACTTGATATTGACTATTTTTCTGCAACATACAACATTAAAATGATATTGTTAGTATACAAACCCTTCCTAAAAGCTTGTAACATAATTAAATGCTCAATTTATAAAGATAATCCATGTATATTATCATAAACACATAATAATACATTAAAGAAAAAGCATTAATACAATATTATTGTGCAAAGCAATACAAGTATGATATAATTTATAAATTTAAAATAATAACAATGAAATTTAAGGAAGAAGAAAGATAGCTTGCATAACACTTGTTCAACCTGATTTGACTAAAAAGGTGTTTGAAAAAATAATAAAATAATTATCTTAGTAGGCGTTATTATTTGAAAAGAACTTTGCTGATGTGCATCGTGTCATAATGTGAAACCCTTAGATTATATGTTAGACGATTCAAACATTTTCAACCCTTAATCCAAAAGTTAGTTTACAATGCAGTTATGAAGGTAGGGCATTGGCCGCCCTGGACATGCTCAAGCGTAGGGTTTTTGTGCTGTCTGTGTGTTGATAACAGAGGTTTGTTTCTTAGCTCGTTGTGAGCGTGAGCGAGAATGGCAGGAGCAGGCAACTGCGCATCTGCGGTTCTCTTGGCCATTGGAGTGACTGCATACTCTCCTAAATGCTCTGGTATTGTTTTGTATTTCTATTGTCCGTATTGTTTTGAATATGCAGGGCCCTCAGGCCATTGCTGCTGATGCGAGTGGTAGCGATGCGCAGAAGTTTGTGCCTGCCTCGAAGAAATTCCTGGGAGTTGAGCCCATCACACTGAAGAAGGTGATCCCTCTTGGAATGATGTTCTTCTGCATTCTTTTCAACTACACGATTCTGAGAGACACCAAGGATGTGCTAGTGGTGACTGCCAAGGGAAGCAGTGCTGAGATCATTCCATTTCTCAAGACATGGGTTAATTTGCCAATGGCCATTGGGTTCATGGTTATTTACACCAAGCTTTCAAATGTTTTATCAAAGAAGGCTCTTTTCTATTCCTGTATATTTCCCTTCATTGCCTTCTTTGGGACATTTTCTTTCGTGTTGTACCCACTAAATAATCTCATCCATCCCACAGCATTGGCAGATTCCTTGCTAAATTTTCTAGGGCCTAGCTTTCTAGGTCCCATTGCCATTCTTCGGATATGGTCTTTCTGTTTATTCTATGTCATGGCAGAGCTTTGGGGCAGCGTGGTGGTATCGGTGTTGTTTTGGGGATTCGCCAATCAGGTATTTATCTCAAGCAACACTAACCCTCTATGCCCTGTCTAATTTTTTCCTGCCGGGGTACGTTGATCTGCTCTATGCAGGTCAAATATGGTATATATTTTCTAGTAATATGTATATCTATCTTATCTAGTAGATTTGATTATGTATTTCTTACAGATATCCACTCAAAGATCAGTAGCATGGAAGGAAAAACTAGGTTTATCGTTAGAACATAACCGTTTTTAATGCAAAAATATAGACATATCTTGATATAGCACTATATGTGACTGTAATAATGTATGCATCTAAGATTCTAAAGAAGAGGAGTGCAAATTAGGCTTATTGCACGTTCTTTACAAAGAAGTAGTTTTCCAATGCAAACTACTAGTAGGCTTCTGTTCAAAAAAGTGAAGGAAGTTATTCCGAAAAAATGGAATTAGTTTTTTTATGGATAGATTTACTACAGAAGATGATGGAAGTTGTCAGAGTAGTGTCCAATAAAAAGATAATCTAAGAATTTATTCTGGTCTGTAGATTGAGTTGTATTGTGGTAATTGCAACTCACTTCTATTGATGGATGCAGCATGTCTTGTGGATTTATATCTGAAATAAGTTATTTTAAAAACGAGAATGGATACAAATTGTACCAATATAATGGATGAGTTGTTTGGGCTGATTTCATATTACAACAGTGGATGAAGCAAAGAAGTTCTACCCTCTATTTGGCCTTGGAGCTAATATAGCCTTGGTTTTTTCAGGGCGAACTGTTAAGTATTTCTCCAATATGCGTAAGAATCTGGGGCCTGGCATGGATGGTTGGGCAATGTCCTTGAAGTCAATGATGAACATAGTGGTGGGGGTAGGGCTTGTCATATGTGCAATCTACTGGTGGGTAAATAAATATGTAGTGGATGATCCTTCACTTCCCAAGGGAGAAGTTCGTAAGAAGAAGGTATATCTATATACTAATTTCTTGCAGTTATTGAAATGTGTTCTGTTAAGTACATAAGTTTTGTTGGGTTCTATAATTTGACCTCTTGTAATGTTTACAGGAGAAACCGAAGATGGGAATGTTGGAGAGCTTTAAGTTCCTATTGACTTCAAGATATGTGAGAGACCTTGTAGATTAAGGCAGTAGGATATGTGCCTGACACAAGTTTTATCCTGAATGATGTAGAGGAAGAGTAGAAAGAAAAAATTCTTAGCCACCATATTAAGAAGCTGGCAATTGCATTTGGGCTTATCAACACAGACCCTGGTACTGTTATTCGAGTTACTAAAAACCTTCACATTTGTGGCTATTGTGATTCAGTTGCAAAGTTCATTGCCAAGATTGTTTCTAGATAAATAATTGTAAGGGAAACCAACCGTTGCCATCATTTCAAGGATGGACAATGTTCTTGTGGAGACTATTGGTGATACTAACTGGAAAAAATATACAGATATGATTAAAAAAATATTATGTGGAAATTTTTGTAATGGTTCAATGATGGGGACTTTATATTTTTTTAGCAGTGTCTGCTGAGAAAAATCAGAGGATTTTGTTCTTTCTGTCTGCAGCAAACTGACAGCTTTGGAACAAGGCTCTTCGAATAGATGCAGCACTCTGGTATAAATCCAAACCATGTCACTTTGCTTTGTGTCTTATCAGCATGTTTCCATGGTCGCTTACTGGATGAGGGTAGACAATTTTTTGATTCCATGATTCGATGCTATAAACTCACACTAGCAATGGAGCACTATAGTTGCATGGTGGACCTTCTTGGCCGCTCTGGGAACCTCAATGAAACAAAAGACTTAATCAAAAAGATGTTAATGAAACCTGATGCTAATGTATGGGGTTCTCTGCTTTTTTCATGTAGATTGCATGACAATGCAGATCTAGGAGAATGCATGGCAGATTTCCTTTCTGAATTGAACCCTCAAAATCACTGCCCTTATGTACTTCTTTCAAACATTTATGCTTCTTCTGGCAAGTGGAATGGCGTTCAAAGGGTGCGAAAAATGATGAAGGTCAAAAGGGTAAACAATACTCCTGGATATAGTTGGTTTGAGGTGAGTAAACATGTGCATTATTTTATTGTAGGAGACAGATTGCACCCTTGAAAAACGAAAATTTATGAGAATTTGAATGGATTATCTATGCAGATTAAGGTAGCAAAATATGTGCCTGACACAAGTTTTGTCCTGAATTATGCAGAGGAAGAGTAGAAAGAACTTCTTAGCCACCATAGTGAGAAGCTGGCAATTGCGTTTGGGCTTATCAACACAGACCCTGGTACTGTTATTCAAGTTACTAAAAACCTTCACATTTGTGGCTATTGTGATTCGGTTGCAAAGTTCATTGCCAAGATTGTTTCTAGATAAATAATTGTAAGGGAAACCAACCGTTGCCATCATTTCAAGGATGGGCAATGTTCTTGTCGAGACTATTGGTGATACTAACTGGAAAAAATATACAGAGATGATTAAAACAATATTATGTGGACAGTTTTGTAATGGTTCCATGATGGGGACTTTATATTTTTTTAGCACTGTCTGCTGAGAAAAATCAGAGAATTTTGTTAGTACAGATGATAAAGGAAACAAAGGATGTTTGAAAAATGAATATTGAAAAGGAAAAGTGAAACATATCAAGTCTGAACTTCCAGCCTAGAATCTGCATCTCACACAAAAATGGTGAAGTGAATGCCAATTCCAGCCTATAATCTGCATTTCTCACAAATTCAATTATGGGGGTGTGCCCTCTTAATCATATTATGCGCCTCATAATCATTTGATTGAACAGTGCACTTGGACATGCCATGAGACACATGGCATCCCTCAGTGAAAAATACTTCCACTGTCTGAGTGTGGTCCTCAAAACTCTTTTTTGGAAAATACTAAAGGGCTATGTTGCTTTTGGACTGATAAAAAAAGTAATGATATCATTCATTCTGCTGATAAGATTCGCAGATTCTCAGGGAATTTAAGCCCAAAGAAAAGCAGCATCATCATTGTCATTCTCCTCCTCATCATGACAGAATGAGAGATTCTTAGGCTATCTCCTCCACATCATCAGAATGAGAGATTCTGAGGCTTGTGAAAGCAAACTGTCATCCTTCACCAGTTGGGCTACAGCTCCGGCTTCCATGTTGAAAACACCATCATTATAGTAAAATACTAAAGATTGAAAATGTACCCACCGCATAGTGTCTGTTTATTCTATGTCATGGCAGTTATTTGGGGTAGCGTGGTGGTATCGGTGTTGTTTTGGGGATTTGCCAATCAGGTATTTATCTCAAGCAACACTAACCCTCTATCCCCTGTCTAATTTTTTCCTGCCGGGGTACGTTGATCTGTTCTATGCAGGTCAAATATGGTATATATTTTCTAGTAATATGTATATCTATCTTATCTAGTAGATTTGATTTTGGATTTCTTACAGATATCCACTCAAATATCAGTAGCATGGAAGGAAAAACTAGGTTTATCGTCAGAACAGAACCGTTTTTAACGCAAAAATATAGACATATCATGATATAGCACTATATGTGACTGTAATAATGTATGCATCTAAGCTTATAAAGAAGAGGAGTGCAAATTAGGCTTATTGCACGTTCTTTGCAAAGAAGTAGTTTTCCAATTCAAACTACTAGTAGGCTTTTGTTCAAAAAAGTGAAGGAAGTTATTCTGAAAAAATGGAATGAGTTTTTTTATGGATAGATTTACTACAGAGGATGATGGAAGTTGTCAGAGTAGTGTCCAATAAAAAGATAATCTAAAAATTTATTCTGGTCTGTAGATTGAGTTGCATTGTGGTAATTTCAACTCACTTCTATTGATGGATGCAGCATATATTTTGGATTTATATCTGAAATAAGTTATTTTAAAAATGAAAATGGATACAAATTGTACCAATATAAGGGATGAGTTGTTTGGGCTGATTGCAAATTACAACAATGGATGAAGCAAAGCAGTTCTACCCTCTGTTTGGCCTTGGAGCCAATATAGTCTTGGTTTTTTCAGGGCGAACATTTAAGTATTTCTCCAATATGCGTAAGAATCTGGGGCCTGGCGTGGATGGATGGGCAATGTCCTTGAAGGCAATGATGAACATAGTGGTGGGGTTAGGGCTTGTCATATGTGCAATCTACTGGTGGGTAAATTAATATGTAGTGGATGATCCTTCACTTCCCAAGGGAGAAGTTCGTAAGAAGAAGGTATATCTATATACTAATTTCTTGCAGTTATTGAAATGTGTTCTGTTAAGTGCATAAGTTTTGTTGGGTTCTATAATTTGACCTCTTGTAATGTTTACAGGAGAAATCGAAGATGGGAATGTTGGAGAGCTTTAAGTTCCTATTGACTTCAAGATATGTGAGAGACCTTGGAGATTAAGGCAGCAGGATATGTGCCTGACACAAGTTTTGTCCTGAATGATGTAGAGGAAGAGTAGAAAGAAAAACTTCTTAGCCACCATAGTGAGAAGCTGGCAATTGAATTTGGGCTTATCAACACAGACCCTGGTACTGTCATTCGAGTTACTAAAAACCTTCACATTTGTGGCTATTGCGATTCGGTTGCAAAGTTCATTGCCAAGATATAAATAATTGTAAGGGAAACCAACCTTTGCCATCATTTCAAGGATGGGCAATGTTCTTGTGGAGACTATTGGTGATACTAACTGGAAAAAATATACAGATATGATTAAAACAATATTATGTGGACATTTTTGTAATGGTTCCATGATGGGGAATTTATATTTTTTTAGCAGTGTCTGCTGAGAAAAATCAGAGAATTTTGTTCTTTCTGTCTGCAGCAAACTAGCAGCTTTGGAACAAGGCTCTTCGAATAGATGCAGCACTCTGGTATAAATCCAAACCATGTCACTTTTCTTTGTGTCTTATCAGCATGTTGCCATGGCCACTTACTGGATGAGGGCAGACAATTTTTTGATTCCATGATTCGATGCTATAAACTCACACTAGCAATGGAGCACTATAGTTGCATGGTGGACCTTCTTGGCCGCTCTGGGCACCTCAATGAAACAAAAGACTTAATCAAAATGATGTCAATGAAACCTGATGCTAATGTATGGGGTTCTCTGCTTTTTTCATGTAGATTTCATGACAAAGCAGATCTAGGAGAATGCATGGCAGATTTCCTTTTTGAATTGAACCCTCAAATTACTGCCCTTATATACTTCTTTCAAACATTTATGCTTCTTCTGGCAAGTGGAATGGCGTTCAAAGGGTGCGAAAAATGATGAAGGACAAAAGGGTAAACAATACTCCTGGATATAGTAGAAGGCCTTGCTCTTCATCACCATCCTCTTTGTTATGATGATTGCCACAGCTCATAGAAGGTGTTGGTAGAAGGCCTTGTGTTTCATCATCATCCTCTTTGTTATGGTGATTGCCACACCCCATCTGCAACTCGCCACTGATCTGCCCCCCTGTTAGCTTCATGGCCTTCGTTGCCTCATACTGCCAATCAGTCCTCAAAACAACAACTTACTGTCCACCTCTGACAACTATATTTTGTCATTTTTGGGCCCTTTGCATTCTTATATATGTTAGATATTCTCTTATATTTGACCCACAACTACATCAATTCCATTCTGTCTTGTAGAAGATTTTATTTTGGTTTTTCTATAGTTTCTATCCCTCCAACATTCTTTTAAACATTATCAGTTTTTGTTGTTTTGGCTATCTGTATCCTAATTCCTTTATATCTATTTTTGACAATCAATATCTTAATTTCTCTGTTTAACATCAAATTAATTACAATTGATTTCTTTCTAGCTTCTTCCTTACGACGTTTCCTTTGCAACATTAGGTGCAATTGCTAGTTTAGTTAGAGAAAATCTAGAAGGTAAGAGTGTCATGCTCAAGATGAACAAGCATCTACAAATTGAAAAGAAGCTAGAGATGCAAGTTAGTGTAGAGTGTGAAGTGAAAGTGATTGAGAAAAGGTGCACTACAAGGAATATATGAATAAGAAGAAATCTCAAATTACTCTCAAATTCTAATAAAAAGAAATCTAATCAAGACTAAAAGTTACAATTAAAAGATAAAATCAAGAGTAAAAATTTTCAAATTCTAATGAAAAAAAATCTCATCATACAACTAAGAAATATAATCAAGAGTAAAAATTACACTTATTTCATAGTATCTTCATAGTGCATCTCAACTTTCATCTAACTCTAAAACCCACCCAAACTAAACAAAAAAAATACTCTTATAAACCAACATTTTTATAATGTTGTTAAAAGGCTCCTGTCAAATCTAAATAGAAAGACCCGTTCCAGTCCATCTGTCAAATCTAAACAGAAAAAGGTGTTCCCAGTCCATGAGTGCTTCCTATTTAATAATCGTTGTAGAGGAGAAGGGACCAACAGATCATACTTTAGTTTGGTACAAAGTTTCAAGTAAACATGATTCAGAAATTTTTGGTGTGCAAAAGGGTTGCAAGGATTTTTTTTGTCAGATTAGAATTATTAATTTTTAAATAAATCAAAGAAAATGTTTATCTTACAATTTTAAATGTTCATCAAAATCTTAGTAGTTTTTGATTTAAAAGTATTTGAAACTTTCAAATATTATAAACTTAAGCGGCTACCTTCCCAGAAAAAGTTTCTCCAGTGGCAGCAACCTCCGTCTTACCAAGTTGGAAATCGTACCATATTTAGAATACCTAAGCTATTCAAACATTAAACTTCACTGTCACTGTACCATATTTAGAATCTGATCGACTAGTAGTTAGACTGAAGCCTAACTGACACTGCCAAGACTCATATACACAAACTAATAGAATCTCTAACGTGATAGCTGGCTTCGATTTAAAAAAGAGGAGCCTCCCTGTTTTCGTTTTAGTTAATGCCATGTCGGATTGCTTCACTACACACTATTGTAATTGAAAAGAGCACCACGAGTGTGGAGAAAATCCCATCAAAATATAATTTGACCGTTCTTGCTTTGTTAACATATGAAAAGATTCATTGAACTGTTGCATTCAACAAAACGTTGGGTAGCCTAGCTAGCTCAGCCCAGCTTGTACACCCTTGAAAGCTATATATGTAACCTACTGGTCCTTGTAACAATCAGGTACAAGTGAATTATTATCCTTTAATTTAATAAGTGGGCTATTCGTCTAGCTATGGACAGTCATATTCAGAAATATATTTTTTTATGGGGATACACAAATCTATACGGTGCAATTTGCAAATTCTAAAGCGGGCACACAAATCTGAAACACACCTTTCCGTCTAGCTATGTTTCTGAAGCTTTCTTCCCTCTTATTCTAAATCGTTGATTACGCTCGAGCTGAAGAGTGTGACATTAACTATAAATACAAATCAATACACACGCATCCAGTTAGCGAATCAATTAACAATACAAATTCACATGTAACGCATGACCAAGATTACCATTCAAAAATAAATGTGTCACAGCGTTACCAAGCATTAATCATAAATATGATAAAGAAGCATAGATGTGTTCGCTTCATTATCAGTTTCGTTTTTATATTCGTATGAGGCTGGTGGAATTGTTTGAGAGGCAAATGAAGCACGCTAATGGATTAATAGCGATTAAGGATGAATGTGTGGTACTCACTCTTTAAACGCAACGAATTCATGCACCTATTTGATGGAAAGTTCTATACAATTCAATTCTATACAAATATAGAATTCCGGTGGCATGTATCCTCGCAAGAATCAGACTCTTGGTTATTGTCACACTCTTTAGCTCGGCGCCACCTCGAGCAGGCTCCATCATTCTTGCTTTAGCTGGTCATACAGTATGACCGGCATAAGACTCGACCCGCTAGGGGTTAAGAAGTTCAATTCTCATTTACCGCAATGGTCTTGCTGCCTCCAGTAGAGCACTCGGATCTAGCTATATACGGAAAAGGGGTTAGCATTCCACGAAACCCAACTAACTTTAACTATCCTTATCATACAGAAAAGGTTGTTAGGAAGTTAGGGTTCTGGATAATCGTGGGTTGGGTTTGTAAAGATACTTGGGTTTGTAAAAAAAGGGTGTAAATGCTTACCTTCTCCGGTGTACAGCGAACTAAGGGGAGACCTAAATTCCTAAACTGATTGACACGACATTGAGCATTCCCAAACTGATTGACAGGGAAAACTTCAAAACCTGACTCTGATACATATTAGAATGAAACCACTTCAGGAAGTAAAATATATTTGTAAGATGCCGCAGATGGTTTCGTAGAACCGTTTATTGGAACACCCACAATATCCAACAAACGAAAGAGCCTAGAATACAATCCTCCAATTCAAATTATTTATATATCCACCTTGTCCGTCTACTCTACTGCTGGAATTTTTCTACAGAGTTCACCGGACCGGATTAGTAGATTGGTCAGGCTTGCTCCACCTTCTATTCCCAACAAGACTTGGTCAATTTATGAACTGGCATGAAAATCCAAAATATACAATCAATGAGATGTTATGAAGCCAGGTAAGGGGAAATGCAAATTCAGAGGAGGCAGATGCTTAGGGTTTGAGATGTGCACAGAGGGCGTAGTCTATGTTGTTTTGGAAGGCCCATAACCATTTTTTTTTATTTTTCTGACATCTCCGCGGAAATCATGTCCCACCTCGATGTCCTCTCGGCCAGCTCCTGTCACTCCAAACTCCGTTTCCTACTTAGGCTATTAGTCTGGCTATGTAGGGTATGTAGCTATTAGTTTGGCACCTTTTCTGCGCCCTAGGGTACTTAGGCTCTTAGTGAATAGAAAGGGTTGGGTCTAAGTCGGTTCCCTAGATCTAAAAAAAAAGGAAAAAGAAAGGGCTGGATCTAGATCTGGGTCTTTTGTAGGGTCTTGCCCTATGAAATGGCTGATGCACAATTGTTATGTTTAAATTAATTGAAAGGAGAGTTACCTTACCGTACCTTACTATGTGTAAATTAGCAAATTAATTGAAAAGAGAGTTACCAGACCGTACCTGGAATTCGATTTGGGATTCCCAATTAATGATTTAATTTCTTCAGTTTCTTCACCCAACTTCAAAAACAATCTCAATGACCTGTATCATTCAAAGAATTCTAATCTCAATGACCTGTATCATTCAAAGAATTCTTAGCAACATTAGCTGCCTGTAAAGGAATATTTTACAATCAAGAAAAATGCAGCGCAATGAAATAGACTTACTTACACAGAATATAAATGGAATTTCCATGGCTCTGTTGCATTCCATACTGAAAGAGGATTATTCAATGATTTCTATGAGTCCAAAAATTGCAAACCCTCCTCTATCTACCCAGACATAACTGACTGACTCAGACTCACACAGAGACCAACCCATACTCAAACGATAGCCAAACACAGACTCAAGCACAGACTCTGACTCAAAGCATAGCCAAGCACAGACTCAAGCATAGACTAGGACCCAAACCACACAGCCAAGCACAAGGATGCCAATCTGAAAATAGATAGACAGAGGAAGAAAATGCTGTAAAATGAGTTTCCAAAAACGTATATATAGATATACCGAATTCGTTCAACGACTATATATTCCAGCTCTTGCCTCATTGGAGCGGTTCATTGGATTTATGTAATTCAGGCGTGGTTTGAACCTTTGATCAAGTTTTCTTGCCTCATCTAGAACGGTTCATTGGATTTATGTATTTCAGGCGTGGTTTTGAACCTTTGAACCTTGGATTTATCTGACAACCCCGCGCCCACTACTTGGCGTCTACCTTCAAACCCGCGCCCACTACTTCATAATTACATGGTGACAAACTTCGTAATTTAATTTGATTTACTTGGTAATTTAATTTGAAGGAACAAGATAGCATGTAGTCGTTGTTGCTATGTTCACTGCATATTGATTCTAAAATATCTAAAGAAGGATGAAAAATACTCTACTAAGGAATGATGGAAGAGTATGGTGCCCGACATTACCGGTCATACTGGTAAAAATGGTTAAAACTTGGAAAGCCCGCCAAAATCGACATCACGTTGAACAATAGAATGATGCAATGGTCAGTGGAAGAGACCCGAACTTCCAAAACGCAATTGAAATAGCTAGTATTAAAATAATCGCTTACACATCTTCCAAACTTCCAAAACTAGTATTAAAATAATCGCTTACACATCTTCCAAACTTCCAAAATGCAATTGTAATAACTAAATAAATAAAAATATAGTATTAAAATATTTGTTTAAACGTTCCAAAATTTTTAAAATGATGGTTTTTATTTTTATTTTTTTACTGTATATGTAGTTATGTCTAGTAAATGGTAAAGTATATATTTTTGATTAATTAAAAAAATATTTTAATTTAATATAAATAATTTTTTTAAAATTTTAATAAAAAAATTATTATAATATTTTTTTTTGGTTAGGATGTAATGTTTTATTGAAAATATAAATTAAAAATAATATAAAATTAGTAAAAGTAATAATATAATGTAATTTATTTTATTTTAATATTTTAATATGATTATTTTAGCAATTTAAAGATAAATTATTGTAAGTATATCATATTACTTCTCTTTTTATGTATAGAACTTTGTTATTAAATGGTAGAGAAATAGATTTGGTGAAAACATAATTTATGCAAAATTTATGGAGAAACGAAATTTGTAATTTAACAATTTGAGATGAAAATAAATTTTATTAAAGGGTATTTTTAAATTAAACATTAATTAAAATCAAAAGTAATGCTTAAGTTATTTTTCAAAACATTTTCTATATTATTTTACACTATAGATGCTATATTAACACAAAAAATATAGTAAATAAATATATAAAAATATAAAATGATCAGCAATAACAAGATGAAGGTGGAGTGGGTTAAGAAGGGCCTTAATAGACGAATCCTCAAACCATTTGTTTTTTTGTAGGAGCTTCTTTCTTGGTTCATTCTCAATTATTATCAAGTTAGATTTTCTACCCTAAGAAAGTTCTGATGACTTCCAATCTACCTTCTTATTTACCTAATTCCCACTCACAAATGTTGAAACTATGTTTGAAAATGACTTTGCATAGTACTATGAACTTGGCTTCTAGTATTCTTAGTTTATTTGGCATTTCAAATAATGATTCTATTATTTCTCTAAAGTTGTAGCTATTAGGGTGTTGGTCAACTAATAAAATTCCATAGTATAGATGACATTCTTGACTTGACACTTAGAGAACCTCGAGTCTGGGACCTAATCCAAATATTTAGTTATAATTTGTTGTTTAGATGTCTATAAGTGCTTCTATTTGATAAATTCCACTAAATATTTGAATTTTCTATTGGATATTTGGTGGTCTTCTTTGATTGTGTAGTTGTTGAGCCTACTATGCCAATTATTTTTCACCTACAAAGTTAGGCAAAAGCATGCTTCACTCATTTTGTGACGTCCTAGCTTTCCCACTTCATATAAAACCTTGATGATTAGATTCTATGATTTCTAGTGGCATATTGTCTATCATATGTAGAGTCCAAATCCAGGGACATCAAAATAGATCTATGACCCACTCTAAACCATAAACATCCCACCATTTACAAACTTGTGATATCTCTATAATCATTGAACTGGTCATAATACATGATGAGAAACAACTCATTAATACGTGTTTATGGAGCAGAATAAATAGAGAATTTTTTTTTTTTGCTCCATGCACCTTGACAACCCACTTTTGGCACTTTAGAGGAAGCCGAAACCTACACATTGTTGACATCCTATCAACTTCAAACACCTTTACATAATTTAATGTAGTGTCTTCTCGGGGCATAAAATCCCCAAAGACCACTCATTATGTCAAGCTAGAACATATGCAAGAAAAAAAACTAACAAATATTAAATAAAAATGGGAAAGAAACAAAATGAACAACTTAGTATAATCAACCATACTAGGTCATAAAAGGATCAAGTCTTATGAAACTAGTGTGTCATCAACCACTTGGAGCACCTACAGGTAAAACCATCCAGACTGACAATATTCATCTTCATCCACTTCCATGACAGATCGAATAGTATTCATCTTCTTCCACTTCCATAATAAATCCAAAAGTATTCATCTTCTTCCACTTCCATAGCAAATAGAAATTATTCATATCTCTTGGGGTCCTAATGCTAAATTCATCAAGGGGTAAATAATTACACCTATGGTACTTACTTCATCAATGTTACTTATCTAGAACCAAACATATATTAATATGCCACAAATTTCCATAATTACAAATCTACACAACCAAAACTAATGAATAAGAGGTACAAGCGCAAGAATTTAATATTAGGCTTCTACACACTATAGTAAGCCTAATATGGTTCAAATTTTTTCATTTGGATTTGGAGCTAAAACTTGCAAGCATAGAGAAGGAGAAAGTTTGCATTGGTTCCTAAGTTATCCTTTCTTCCATATTACAAATTTGTCTAAGGAAATCATAGTAGTTTTTTTCTTAGTTTTTTCTTGATCATGGCACTAGGTCAGGGGAGATCCATTATGTCCACAAAAGGAATTTATCCATAAAAAAATCCTTCCACAAAGTCCCATAAATACTCCCCTATATTGAAATTCTCACACATTGTTCTCTCGACATATTTCGAAGGAGGATTATCACCTCATAGTTGTCAGGCCTTGCACCTAGTAATTGGGTAGAGAGGTACTTTATAGTTCAATATAAAAGATATGTTATCAATTTAATTAATGTTATATAAAATTAAGTTAAAAGTAATAAATAACATTATATTCCCAATTTCAGTTCATGCAAATAAAATGCTAAGTTTATAATTAGTATATCGATGCCATGACCGAGAGTTACATGATGATAGAAATCATTCCTTTCATAATAATAGTAATATCACTATCATTAAGTAATATGTGAATGTCTAGACATGTTTTTGGTTTTTATTGACCTCCTTCATTAAAAACTTCTTACTTAATTTCGGGCTTTGTTGGGAGGCCCTTTAGATTGCCTCCCCGTTTCCTTTTATATGGTTCAATATGGTAACAAGCCTCTTGTTATTTCTTGACACAACCACTCTTGGTTTGAGGAGGATGAATTTAAAAGTGTAGTTGAGGATTCTTGGGTCCATCTTATAGATCCTAATCCACTTTCCTTTTTAGCTTAAATGGTATAAAATATTTCTAGGCTCAAGGATGTTGTAAAAATTTGGTGTTTCCTTTATAGGGAGAAATAAAAATCTCATCTAAAGGTTGTGGAATAAGCTATAAATATTGTGTGTGATGTTAACCCTAGTGATGCTTTCTTTGAAAGGAAACATAACATGTCTTTGGTATATGGAACATCAAAGACAATATCTATTGGAAAATGAGGAAAATAAATGGGGGTTGAACACTATAACTACCTAGGTAAAGGAGTTGGATGATAACACCAAGCTTTTCCATCATTTATTTCCTTATAGGATGAACCAAAAAAATAATTTGGAAATTATAAGGGATGATGGTTCAATGACACACTATTTTAAATAGATTACACTATAAGAGGTCAGATATTTCAATTCTTTGTTTCAAGATCCTGCTTTATGTCCCTTTGAAGTAATCATGTAGGTGATCTCAAAATTTTCCTCTGTTTTGACTAGGAAATGAAGCGGCCTCTAGAGGAGGACATATACGAAATTGAGTTAAGGTGATAGGGGTGGATATCGGTGGCTACATACCTATTCCACCAAGACCCCCAATCAGTTTCATTAGTTTCCTTGTTTATAGCAGAATTTACTATTTTTAGGAGCTTTTCAAGTCGTGAACTTCTAGAGCAGTTTTGACCACCTAAACAACATTTTTTTGAGGTCTAAAGTAGGCTTGTTGATCTATGCATGGGCCAGTGGAAGATACTATAGTAATAAGAGAGATATTTACGATAATTCATCGTAAGCGCATAGGATAATATGACCAAGTTACGGCCTCGGGAAGTTGGCTACCCAACTAACCCCAACGAGGCCCAGAAAATCTTGAATTCCATCTCTTGGGGTTACAGTTTTGGTTGTTTATGGTTTTACCTTGTTGTTCAATAATAAAAAGGCCCTTTATTCTCATTGTAACAGAGCTCAGAGACAGGTAGTTTCCACATCTCTTCTCAAAGATAAGTTGTCATCGCCCAACCTAGTCTATTTCCATTTTGTATGTAAGCATACTTAAGTTCTTTGATATTAATGAAATGATATTTTATCTCTAATGCAGTTTTGTGTTTGTGTTTATATATGCATTCTATTGTGTTCATGGGTAAGTTCAAATCAATGGTATCATAGCAGTCTGCTCTTTCTCGAGTTTTCTTTACATGTCCCTAATGAGGATATGGTATAAGGAGTTAGTGCTCGATCTGGTTGAACATTTGCAAGGTCATTGTCACAAACCTTGACGATCTCTGATGGAGGAATAAAATAAAGATGATGAAGCAGGATATCCTTTCAAAATATTTTTTTAGGAGGCCCTCAAGAACAGGAGGAATGTGATGATGGATAACTTTTCCCAGATCCTTGGATGACTACCCACAGACGATATCTTCTTCTAGTAGCCACTATGGAGGTGCCACTCCTTTTAAGGTGCAATTAAAATTTGACATTCCCATATGAAAATGTCATATATAAATGCTCAAATCTGTTGGAAGGATATTTTTCAATTCATGACTTTTCCAACCAGGAAAATATTACTTTTTCACTCTTGAAAGTAGCCCCCCATGTCAAGGACTAGTGGGAAACCTAGTGTGAGAAAAATGATAAGGGGGAAACCTCATTCTTCTCAACCCCACCCACTTGGAATTATTTCTCAGATGCCACCAATGAATAGTATTACCCTATCATTAGTTATGAAGACAAATACATAAAGTTAACCATGCAGATGTAGGGAGTGGACCAAGATGTGTCGAAGCTCACAAATATTTTTAATGCCCTTCACATGAATTAGGGCATAAAGTATTCTGAGCAGCATTTGGTACTAAAGTAGCATGGTTGATTTCGTACGAACATCAAGGTTGAAATAGAGTTCCTCGACATCTCCTCACCTGGTGTTGCCCGTTGATATGTTGTAAAGATTGAGCAGAAGTTTAAACAGAAGAAGCAGAACTTTAGATCTGTGAATCCAAAGAAAGGTAAAGGAACCCCCAAAGCACACAAAAAAGGATAAAGCCAAGGAAAAATAAACAAATTTAAACAAAAACTATGAGACCATCTTCAAACAAAAAAAGTCCTCCTCAAGGGATTAGTTATCCTGTCACCCTTTTTGATTCCATGGTAGTATCCTTCTATCCCACACTACTATCAAACTGATGCTCCAAACTTGCTATGAAATATGATACAAAAGGAGTCTGCATGTCCTTAAAAACATCAATTCTATGATGCTCCTCATTCTCTTCAGCTCGTGTCATGATTTTTTGGAGATCTTCAATATGCAGACACATTAAATATGAGTGTTGTCCAATGGATCTACCAAACCACCCTTGCAACAAACTCACTGGATAATGAGACATTGTGCATCACTTCACCATTAATTCACCAACAAAATATACAATCCTTCTTCCTCCTTGAAATGACAGAATCTCTGTTTATCTGTTTTGAATTGAAATTGGGTGAGGGTGATAGCAATCATTCCTTCCATAGTAATAGTAATATGGATTTGATTAAGTAATATGTGAATGTCTAGACATTATTTTTGTTTTTATTGACCTCTTTAATTAAAAACTTCTTACTTATTTGTGGGCTTCATTGGGATGCCTTTTAGACCGCCTCCCTGTTTCCTTTTGTATGGTTCAAGATGGTAACAAAATTTCCGTGCTTTCTCGATACAACCAATTTTGGTTTCAGGAGGATGAATTTAAAAGTGTAGTTCAAGATTCTTGGGTCCATATTATAGATCCAAATCCACTTTCTTTTTAAGCTTAAATAGTAGAAAATTTTTCTAGGCTTAAGGATGTTGTAAAAACATGGTGTTTCCTTTATAGGGAGAAACAAAAATCTGATTTAAAGGTTTTGGAATAAGCTATAAATTCTATATGTGATGCTAACCCTATTGATGCTTTATTTGAAATGAAATGATGGATTCTCTATTTTTTCCATGACCTTAGTTAATTTCATGTATATATGCCTTTTGAGGCGATGGTCTTCGGATACATGAGGACGTCATGCATTGATAGCTTGCATTCCACTTCCCATCTATCCTGATTTCAATTTACTTTTACCTGCATCATCCCTCCATCAACAAATATGAAGAGGGCACTAAATTCTATACTGTTTGGCATTCTCTTACAGGATGGGCAGGTGGCCTCTAAACTTCCCACCGAGCTCACACCTTGCTTCGCCCAAAGTCACACTTCATTTTTCCATCTTATCGATGGTATTTTTGAGGATCCTAAGGATAGGATAAATCTCAAATTGTTCATTTTTTTTTAAACGAGTAGTGTATTCTTCCAACAATAGAATACTTTGCAGCATTTTTATGAGCATTGGAGGATGAAAACATTCCTATAACTAATAGGGAGTCCCATACCACTTTAATTTTATGTAATCTGATGGATATTGCTAAGTATAATTGTTTCCACGAGGCTAGAAATTTTTCTTTATTGTTAGTTGCCACTCCGAGTCCTCTTGCATACCTTATCTCAGCTTGTTAATCAGGGAAACAAAATACCCCTCCTGATCCCACCACATATTTGTTTTAATTTGATATCTAATGATAAGTGTCATGTTAATTTAATAACTCCTATAAATTTCATTTCTATAAAGAGTGTTAAGTCTATTATTCAAAATGAAAAAAGAAAAATTCTATTTATAACTAATATTTATGGAATGTAAATGATAAATAATATTTTAAATAAAATAAAAATTAAAGGAGCCCATGGATGTAGAGTAGATGGTGATGGGGTGTTACGTTAATAAATTTTGTGGTGTAAAAGTCACTCACGTGATTCGGGTCACATGTGATCACTAAGTGATTTTGATGGCTTAGAAGTTGCTATGTTGTGGTTGCTCAATCCACAAGTTAGGCATGCTAATTTTCTCAAGGCTCAAATAACCTAGAAAAATAAAATAAAATAAATGAATTTGATTATGAAAATATTTAAAAGAGAAAAAAGATTTTTTTTTAAAATAAAATAGTTAAAACCCCCAAACCACATCTCCTAAATTAATATATTAATAAAAAAGTTATAAAATTGTCATATACATGTCTTCATATTTGATTTTAATAAGTTAATAAACAAGTTAGAAAATTTTCATTTACATGTCTTGATATCAATTATGTCTGCAAAAGGAATTTATCCATAAAAAACTCTGTTAGTCATCAGTAATTTTTGCTGATATCAAAACATGACTAATTTATGATCCTAGATTTCTAGAAACAAGATTTCAGAAACATTGTAAGTTTTAGAAATCTCACTGCCTTCACTATCCTAAGTCAAAGTGCTTCACTAATCTTCTCCTCTCTCTGCCTCCTAAAAATTATACCCCATTTCTACAAAGGGGACTTCTTTATTGGGCCTGTTTGCTTCATTTCATCACTTCACTTTCACTCTCATCCATAACCCTCTTCCTGAAAAGCCCACTTTTTCCCTTCCTCAAAACCCTCTTCAAAACCCCTCATTTCATCAATTTTCTCTAACATATTAAGACAATGTGAAAAACTCCCTTTTTTACATTGTTTAAAGTTAGATTTTAGCCTATCGGGTGATTTGGAATATCCATTAAACCCTGTTTTTTATAAAATCCACCCATTTTTCTATAACAGACCTTGAGCTCTTCTTCTCTTAATCCGCAGCCCCCTTTTCTGACATAAGACCTTGGCCTCCGCTATCTCTTAAACCCTTCCCATTTGAAATATACCTCTGCCCCTTTCATTTTATTTAACCCCTAAAACCTTATTATAAATGCCCCCAAACCTTTGAAAAATTAGATGTGGGCCCCTCATTTCCATTGCGCCTACACCCTTGATCGACTCATCTACACCATCGATTTAAAGCCCTGGACCTCGATCTAACGGATGCCACTTCCCCAAACCTTGTGCCACCTTATTATGACCCCGCGCTATCCGAAAAAAGATCTCCACGTCACCTTGCGCCTGGGCCATGTTCCCCACTAAAAAACCCACTGACCAACCATTCCTTGACACCTGTCTTCCACTCCGCTCTGACCACCTACTCACTTCTCTCCCAAGTCATTTCGCATCGTCGATCTCATTCCTCGAGATCCGACGACCCAGGATGCATATCACATGTTTTATACTGTTGGGTTTAAAGTTTTATAACTCGTGTGAAATGGGTGGTTTTATTCGGCCATGTGTTTCTCCCTAAACTGTATCACGTTCGTTTGGTCCAAAACAATTTACCACCCATTTCGTGCTCGATAAACCACTTGTAGTTTTTGAAAACCACTTTTTCCGTCCACGCCATAATTCAAATTTCCCCACCCCCATTCGAATTTTTGCCTAGTTCCACCTTCGAAACCTTACCTCCTGCACCCTCTCCTCCTCTGCAATCACCTCCTGATAGTCCAAAACCCCAAAAAATGCAGTAAAACCCTCCCGTAGGTTTTAAATACTAATATTTTATGTTTTGTGCAGGTTTTTATGGTGGAAAAGCTCACCATGCCCTCCCACAGTCCAAAAAAGGATTAGATTATAACGCTGGGTGACATTCCTGTGGTTTTATTCCAAAATGAAAGGGACAGAGGCCCTGCAATCAAGATCGAACACTGATTAAACATGATCATCAATGGATCAAATGAAACATCCAGCCACAAAGAGCGGCCTCCCCTGCACATTGAATACACAAATAGTCATAGAAACAACAAAGGGAGAAAGAAAGAAGAGTGAAGGGGCTAATCATAATTAGAAGACAAAAAAAAAGGGTTAGCCAATTAAAATAGAATATTAAAGAAAAATCAGATTGATAAAGGTCAAAGAAAGAAAGAAAAAAGTGGAAAGACAAATAGATAAAAGTAAAGGATCAAATAAAATAAAATAAATAATCAAAGGAACACGACAGAAAGATCAAACAGATTAAAGAAAATAGGACAAAAACAGACAATAAATCATAAAGACAGAATTTAAGGCTTAAAAAACAAATAATAAAGATAAAACAAAGGACAAATTAAACCAAGACAAATTCGAATGACTCAACCTATGGCAGTTACTCCACTCAAAAGATATTTTTTCCACCAAGTGCTTTGTTTCCTTCAATAAAGCATTTAGGCAGTTATTAGGCTAAGTCAGAGATATTTTTATCTGTCAAACAGTTATTGTCAAAGTTATGAATAGGCCTTAAGGTCGAACATTTCACCTATTTTTCCTTAGCAGTTAAGATAGACGTTATTAAAAACAGAGAAGTAGCTACAGATATTCCTGACTTGAGCCTTGCATGGTCTTCAAGGTTAGGAATGCCTTAACACTGTAATACATGACAGTCAAACCCTATCTTCGGCTTCACCTCCTCATTTGCAGCATAAATACTGCATCTGAACTCATTATCTTGTTGGCATTTGATGACTCTTTGAAGTAATACATAGTCTCTTGGAAGTTGAAAGGAAATTGATGTCTTCGAACTTGTGGATGCCCTGATTTGTTTGCTAATGGAGGAGGCTAGATCACTGGATGCCCTAATTTGTTTGCTAATGATGTTGGTGAAGTGCTTCTAATCTAATATTTTTATTTTATGTTTCATTATGTTTCCATCTTTCTATATGCAATAGAGCAAAAGGTTTAGACTAAGAAATGACTTTTAAAAGCACCTTAGTTCTGTTTGTTCTTAACTGGTTTAATGTTTTCTTGTGCTAGGACATTTTAGAGAATTCTTAACTGCTCTCTAGACCTCCTAAGCTTATTTATTTCATAAATAGTTGAATACAATTGGTATCAAGTATGATTTATGGTAAGCCCTGCTTATTTGCTGCCACTAAAGCATTGTTTTTTTAAGTCTTTCTCTAAAGTACCATTCTTTAAAGTCTGCCAAAGAGGTTTTGTTTTGATCATACCATTTTTACTTTCTTAACTAATTGTTTTAGAGATCTTCATAGCTATGATCAAGTATGTTTAGGATTTCCCTCTTCCTTGATTACAGTTATATGTGTATCTTAAGTTTTTGCTGTCCTTGAAGGTAGAATCACTAGAAGTGAAATGAGTTTCTCGCCCTCTATATTTCATTGGAAAATTTTTTCTTGAATAATTATCAACTGTAGTTGGATCATAGAACTTATGGTTTTCCATGTCTATTAATTGCCCCTACATGCTTTGAGATGTGTTTAAGTCCCTTTGTTGAGAATTACATATGATAAAGGATTCTTAATTTCCCTTTATCCTACTTTTCATTATTACAATTAATGTCCATCTCATTACCCTAAAAAATTTGAGGATCCAATGGCCAAGTTAGATTTTCCCTATGGTACTCCCGATCCATTGATGAACTTATCATGACTTTCATTTGACTCCATTCCCCAATGACTTAGAGATTTCCTCATTCTACCTATGTTGTTTTGATCATCAATTCCCAACCAAAACAAACAAAAAAACTCCATACTTAATAACTAGACTAAAATCAACCCTTAAAAGCAAACAAGTTCATATATTTTTCAAACAAATAGAGAGATCCCTCTCCGAGTCAAGGAAGGCTAGGTCCTAGGACCCTAAATATTGGTTCTAATGTTGCCTTGTCATTTTGTTTACCAATTTTCCAAATCACATGATCACAACATAATGGCGATCATGGTGGGATAGAGTACATGATAGCCTAATAAGTCTTATAGAATCATTTTGACCCTCAGTTAAGCTTAAAAAAATCAACTGATAGCCAAGTGTAGGGTTCGCTTGTTTCACCATATTAGCTAGATGATGATTCAAGTATAGGACACTCCTACAAAACCTTAGGGCTACATAAAACTCAGAAAACCTGAAAAAACATTCTTAGATTGGTTTTTATTAAATTATTGGTGGTCGCCCATACACATTTTTTCTTCAAAACAACAAAAAACATCCACTTAGAAACTCCATTAGCCTCCAGTAGGCCTAGTAGTCCCAATAGTTCTCATAGAATCCCCTGTGAAAGCATTAAACAATCCCAATCATGCTGATGGTGGACAACAAAGTTGAAAATATTCCACCTGGTGACTCCACAACTCTCAATAGACATAAAGACTCCACTAGTAGATAACTCTAGACTGATTGAAAAGATACAGTGACCCCTTCTAATTTACAAACATGAATCCAAGCATACAACAAATATATGCCCTAATGAGTAGAGATCATATACCTTGATTCCCACACAAAATTCCTGAAATAAATTGATTAAAAAACCTACCTATCTTTCAAGATGAAAAAGTTGATGACCCCTTGTTACATCTCATAAAATTTCATATACACATATGAAGGTTAAAGGCTGAATGGCATGAGGACTGCCTCATGAAAATGTTTATGGTAACATTATAAGGTAAGGCAAGAAATTGGTATGAATGGTTAGAACCTAGCATCTTTTTTTCTTTAAATAATTTCCACAAGATATTTTATAAACACTATATAGGGTATTGTCCATCTCCACCATTAGCTGAAAATTGTTGTGATCAATCTCAGGATATCATACAATACCTTATAGATAGTAATGAATATTTGGAAAATTTTCATCCTAAAGACCTCTTAGAATCCATTCACCAATTCCATTCTCAATGTAGTTATCATAACAGCCTAGGAGAGTTAGTTGAGGAAGAACCAAATCAAGGAATAGAAGAAAACCCACAAGATCTCTCTGAAGGCACTAGTGATGATTCACCATCTCTTGTTGGTGAGGCTCAAGAAAACCTTCAGCCTCAAAATCAGCCTTCACAAGAAAAAAAGAATTGCTGCACTTCTATACAAAGAAAAATAAAAATGCCTCCTCTTTTGACTAAAGAAGAAATAAATTAGCTTCTAAACATACAGACAACCTATAAATCCTCATATGAATGAAACATTCCTGTTCATCCTTCTACTAATGCCATCTACCATAAATCAGAAAGTGAACCTGTAGATCAATTCAAAAAGGAGTAAGTTGTTAATCCAATATGTTTGATTGGTGAAATTATTTATGATGATTCTCCAAATTTTGATCAGTCTGATAATGTTGATGTTCTACAAATTAAAGCTAACCTTGCAGAGCCATGAACAGTTTATTTTTGGGATGAAGTTCACTATCATCAAATTGAAAGTAGTAATCAACCAAGACAGGTCACCTATGACACTGATGAGGAAAGTATTGAAAGTTTAAAAGCAAGCAAAGAGTATATGACTCTTTGCTCCAATTCACTTCATTCCATCAGAAATAGCTTTCACATAATTCAAAATGATCAGTGTTTCAGCTTTGATGATAAGAATGAGGAGGATGAGGAACTTCTTGAGCAAGTTGTCAATAAGAAGCCTTCACCTGAGAAGGTTGAGGAAATTAGTAGGAACATGGAATACTCCTTATATCCAAATTTACAGTCACCAAGCTCCATTGAATTACAAATTGCAAATGAAGGAATAGGGGTTGGTAATCACCTGAGAGTTGTTGCACTACCTTCCTGGGAAGATTTATTATTCGAGAGTGCTCTTGATCATCAATATAATGACTTGATAGAAGATAACATTGCAGTATATGATGAGTCTGACTGTACATATGTTGATCATGTGGAAGAGGTGGAATTTCTTTCCCAAAAGACTCCCAAGTTCAGCAAAGTGGAGGAAAAAGTAGTCTTGGATCAAGCCTATTTCCTAAATCCTCTAAACCAGGTGTTATTTCAAGATCCCTATGCTATTTTCTTAAAGGCAGTTGAAGAGGGAGTAAAATATGTCAAGGGCAGTTTAATGCAAGGTTTAAAGAAAATTTTAGACACTACAGATCAGACACAAGTAAGGTGGGGATGGTCTTTTAATTTTTTCAAAACACTCAAAGAGGTAAACTAAGATCCGTCATGGAATCATCTTCTTGATTGGATGTATTGGAAAAGAGAGTTCACCAACTGATTGGAAATCATGAATATGTTATATTAGAATACATAGTAATGTAAATAAGCTCAGCACTATGAGCATCTTTCTGGTTTTTAATCTTAGAATGATGTTCCAAAATGAAAAATATAAAAACAATTAAAAAAAAAAGGAAAAAGGGGGAAAATTCAAAAGAGGTACAACCCCATACCCAAAAAATAGTACTGCTAAAAGTGTGCAAGCCTACCTACCACTACTGATTCAAAATGATACCTTGTTTAGTCATCTAGCCTAATCATGGCTGAACATGCTTTAAATTCATGTTGACAAGTTAGTGAAAACAATGACTGTCAAGATTATTTCAAACTTGACTTATCAAGGAAGATAGATTATGTGATATAAGATATTGGTTCCAAATGCTCAAAACAGAACCAAAGAGAAAGATAAGGATGCATTACAAATGATAAATCACATCCTTATCTTTCTAAAGTTACTTGTTATGCAAAATAATTTTTGTGTGCAGTTTGTTCCAATGCCACAACCATGGTGAGTCATAATTCCTAATCCTGATTTGAACCATGCTTGAAATTTTATGTCAATAATTTAGAGAATCAATACTGCCAAACAGTTTAATCTTGGCAATCAAACAGTTTAGGTAGAGAATAAAAAGAGTTCACTAGTTTAATCTAAACTCTTAGAAGCAATAAGGATAGAACTAGATAGTTTATTTATGTTTTCAAAAATAAAATTCCAAGAGTTTTCCAATTCAAGTGCACTCAAAGAATAAAAAAGGTTACGACAAGTAGGATTGGGTAGGTAGAAATGTTGTTAAAAGAAATCGTATGTTGAAGATTGCTAAGATTATCACTTCAAAGAAATATCAGCAAGAGAAAAATAAGGGAAATCTTCCCAATGGAAAAACCACTGGTCTACTGAAACTGAGAGATTTGATAAACTGAAAGTTCTGGAAACCTCAAAAAGGAAGCTGCCCTCCCTAAGGGAAGCCACTGTTAGTCATCAGTAATTTTTGCTGATATCAAAAGATGACTAATTTATAACCTTAGATTTCTAGAAACAATAATTGAGAAACATTGCGAGTTCTAGAAATCTCACTGCCTTCATTATCCTAAGTCAAAGTGCTTCACTAATCTTCTCCTCTCTCTACCTCCTAAAAATTCTACCCCACTACTACAAAGAGGACTTCATTATTGGGCTTGTTTGTCTCATTTCATCACTTCACCTTCACTCTCATTCATAACCCTCTTCCTTTGAAAAGCCCACTTTTTGCTTCCTAAAAACCCTCTTAAAAACCCCTCATTTCATCATTTTTCTCTAACATATTAAAACAATGTAAAAAATCCCTTTTTTACATTGTTTAAAGTTATATTTTAGCCTATCGGGTCCTTCGGAATATGCATTAAACCCTATTTTTTATAAAATCTACCCCTTTTGCTATAACAGGCCTTAAGCCCTTCTTCTCTTAAGCCCCAGCCCCCTTTTCTCGCATAAGAACTCGGCCTCTGCTATCTCTTAGCCCCTTAGCATTTGAAAGATAACTCTGTCCCTTTCATTTTATTTAACCCCTCAAACCTTATTATAAATGCCACGAAACCTTTGAAAAATTAGACGCGGGCCCCCTCCTTTCCATTGCGCCCGCACCCTTGATCGACTCATCCACACTGTCGATCTAAAGCGATGGACCTTGATCTAACAGTTGTTGCTTCTCAAAACCTTGCCCCGCCTTATTATGACCCTGTGCTACCCATAAAAAGATCTCCACATCACCTTGCGCTCGAGCCCCGTTCTCCACTAAAAACCCCGCCGGCCAACGATTCCTTGACATCTGTCTTCCACTCTACTCCCACCACCTGCTCGCCACTCTCCCAAGTCATTCTGCACGTTTGATCTCATTCCCCGAGATCCGACGGCCTAGGATGTATATCGCATTTTTTATAGCGCCGGGTTTTGTAACCCGCGCAAAATGGATGTTTTTCTCCGGCCACGTGCCGCTCCCTAAACCGTATCGTGTCTATTTGGTCCAAAACAATTTACCACCCATTACATGCTCGATAAACCACTTGTGGTTTTTGAAAACCACTTTTTCCCTCTGCGCCATAATTCAAATTTCCCCTCCTCCATTTCAATTTCTACCTGGTTCCACCTTCGGAACCTTACCTCTTGCACCCTCTCCTCCTCTACAATCACCTCCCAACAGTCCAAAACCCTAAAAAATGTAGTAAAACCCTCCCACGGATTTTAAAGACTAATAGTTTTTTTTTTGTGCAGGTATTTATGGCGGAAAATTTCACCATGCCCTTCCACAGTCCAAAAAAGGATTGGATTATAACGCTAGGTGACGATCCTGTGGTTTTATTCCAAAATGAAAGGGACAGAGGCCCTGCAATAAAGACCGAACACTGATGAAACATGATCATCGGTGGATCGAATGAAACATCCAACTACAAAGAGCGGCCTCCCCTGCACACTGAAGACACAAACAATTAGATAAATAGCAAAGGAAGAAATCAAGAAGAGTTAAGGGGCTAATCCTAATTAGAAGACAAAAAAAAAGGGTTAGCCAATTAAAACAGAAGATTAAATAAAAAGCAGATTGATAAAGGTCAAAGAAAGAAAGAAGACAGTGTAAGGACAAAAAGATAAAAGCGAATGATCAAAAGAAATAAAATAAATAATGAAAGGAACATGACAGAAAGATCAAATAGATTTAGGAAAATAGGACAAAAATAGACAAAGCATAAAGAGAAAATTTAAGGCTTAAAAAACAGAGATTAAAGATAAAGTAAAGGACAGATTAAATCAAGACAAATTCGAATGACTCAACCTATGGCACTTACTCCCCTCAAAAGATATGTTTGCCACCTAGTGCTTTGTTTCCTTCAATAAAGCATTTAGGCAGTTATCAGGCCGAGTTAGAGATATTTTTATCTGTCAAATAGTTATTGTAAAACTTATGAATAGGCCTTAAAGTCAAACATTTCAACTATTTTTCCTTAGCAGTTAAGATAGAAATTATTAAAAATAGAGAAGTAGCTGCACATATTCCTGCCTTGAGCCTTGCATGGTCTTCAAGGTTAGGAATATCTTAACTCTTTAAGAAATGAAAATCAAACCCAACTCCTCATTATCAACATAAATATTGCATCTGAACTCATTACCTTATTTGCATTTGATGACTCTTTGAAGTAATACATAGTCTCTTGGAAGTTGAAAGGAAATTGATGTCTTGGAACTTGTAGATGCCCTGATTTGTTTGTTAATGGAGGAGACTAGATAAGTGGATCCCTTAGCTTGGTTGTTGGTGAAGTGCTTCTAATCTATTATTGTTATTTCCTATTTCACTATGTTTCCATCTTTCTATATGCAGTAGAGAAAAAGTTTTAGACTAAGAAATGACTTTTGAAATCACCTTAGTTCTATTTGTTCTGCACTTCCTCAATGTTTTCTTCTGCTAGGACATGTTAGATAATTCTTAACTTCTCTCTAGACCCCCTAAGCTTGTTTATTTGATAAATAGTTGAATACAGTTGGTATCAAGCATGACTTATGGTAAGCCCTGCTTATTTTCTACCACTAAAACACTGTTTTTTGAAGTCTCTCTCTAAAGTACCATTCTTTAAAGTCTGCCAAAGATGTTTTGTTTAGATCATGCCCTTTGTACTTGGTTAAATAATTGTTTTATAGATTTTCATAGCTATGATAGAGGATGTTTAGGAGTTCCCTCTTCCCAGATTATAGTTATATGTGTGTCTTAAGTGTTTTCTATCCTTGAAGGTGGAATCATTAGAAGTTAAATGAGTTTCTCGCCTTCTATATTTCATCGGAAAAGTTTGTCTTGAATAATTATCAACTGTATTTGGATCATAGAACTTATGGTTTGCCCTATCTATTGATTGGCCCTACATGCTTTGAGATTTTTTTAAGTCCCTTTGTTGAGAAGTACATATGATAAAGGATTATTAATTGCCCTTTATCCTACTTTTCATTGTAACAATTAATGTCCATCTCATTACCTTAAAAACTTTGAAGATCCACTGGCCAAGTTAGATTTTCCCTATGGTACTCCCCGATCCATTGATGAACTTATCATGACTTTCATTTGACTCCATTGCCCAATGAATTAAAGATTTCGTCATTCTACCTATGTTTTTTTTATCATCATGTAACGCCTCCAGCTTAGGAAATTTTTTTTTTTCTTTTTCCCTCGAATTATCTAATTCAGATGTATTCCCTATGACTCTTCGAGGATATTTTTATATCTACTCTCCTTGTATATAAACGTTTATATATTTCTACATAACATATATGTTCAATAGGAAATTATTAACCATCTCCATATAATTATATCCATCTAATTGACTCCATATTTTTATACCCATATAATTGCCTAGAAACATCTTTTATTAAGATATTGGAATCCCATTTATATTACACATAGAATTACCCTTATATACATATTATAAGCTATTGAACACATCATTATATGCCACATATAATTATGTATGTACCCATCTTATGAGATATTTGGACATATAATTAAATTCCACTTATAGTTATATATATACCTATCTTAAAAGATATTGGACACATAAAGGAATTCCACATATAAGTGTTTATGGTATATATGTGTAACCTATAGGTCGATACCTTTGAATAATCCCTACCTAGATTTCCCTTTTTAACACTATGGCAATTATGAATTTGTGTTATCGAATTTCATGAAATCGACCAATGTTTCTTTTTACAATATGACAATTATAACTTAGTGAGGTCGAATTTCATATAACCGGCCAAGGTACATGGTCATATACCCAACGACCGTTTAAATAATCAAAGATTTACACTCCTGTACCGATATAGCGTGGAATGGTTGTTATATGATTTTTTTAACCCTGCGTCGTACAGGAACACCGACCCAACCTTTCATGAATCCATATTGTATTTATATATGTATCAATGGCAGCTTTCACATTAAAAGGTGTTATCAGAAGTAATGATTTGGTGTTCGTTGTATGCCGGCTCTACGTTTCTCTTTCGCCTGGACTAAGACCGTCCATTGATCTATCGATCTCTGACGTTCTGAAAATGTAGAGTTTAACGATACTAGACTGATCAACGATTTTATAAACTCGATTGCATTGTACGTTTAACTTAACCAAGTGTCTTGGCGTATTGCACAGGGTTACCAGTGCGACAGCTTCACGCAAACAACTGGCGCGTCACACCATTGTTTTCCATGGCGTTTGGAATCCCCGTTCTACGCGTCGAACTTCTGGGGAGGCGGTACACCCTGCAATTACGGCTAGGGTGCTTACCAGCCGCCTAATTTACAGTGGTATTCGGCGGTTGCTGGTGTGAACCCTCGGATGTGAAATTTCCTGGTATTAACCTACTGCTGAGCGCATACGGCACCCAACTCTTTCCGGCGCCTCTTGCTGTTCACGGTACTTTTTGGCTACGTGTTGCCTATACTCAATTTGTTTTGGGATTTATTCCTCCTTCTCGGGCAGAGGGTTTAGGGTTACCACAGTACCTTACACTGAGGGCACTCCATCTGTCGATTCAGCAGGTTCCCTCCTCCTTCAGGTATGCTACCCCTCATCGTCTCATTTCTATAAGTTGCTGGTTATTTCAAACCCAGGGATGTTTGTTTACATCTCGATGGCACTGGATAGTTCCCATTGGGTCTGCGCCAAGAGGGTAACAGATCGCCGTCACCATCTATGAACTGGAGATCCGAGGGCGAGTCTGTTCTCTTGCGCATTTTTCTAAACCCTAGGGTTCCATCTTGCTGCAACTCTGCAATCTCATGCAGATGTAACCTATTCTTTGAGCTGTGCAGGTGTTAGGTTATTATGTTATCGTTCCGGTTTATTTGTTCAATGTTTCTTCAGTCTGGTATACGAGTTATATTCTCTGTGCCTACTTCCGTGAAGATCAATGGCTATGCCTTATCGGGTTCCTGTGAGGCTAATGGTACCGATTTTGCTATATCGGTGACCTACCTCCTCGAACGACATTTTTTTTTTTAACGTCGGTCGGGCTGCGGTTGCAAGGTGCTACTCTCCATGCGAGCACGGTTCATAATCCTCCGACGGGAGAAATTTTCCCCAGACCCTCATACGTTTATTTGCATAACATGCAGGTCTATTTACTTCCGCGATTGGTGGTAGAGTTCACCCTTTGCGTTGAATCAAATCCTGTCTATCTTATTCTTTTCAACTACTGCATTTACTTGTTCAGGGATATTGCGGCATAGTTAGGCATGTGTTCCAGAGAATTTACGTAGGGTGCACTTACTGTTTGAATGTCTATACTTGTGATGGTTCGGCAGTAGTTAACTGCAAAATTTATATGGCTGGTGGGCTCATGGGTCCGCCCAGCTCTCGCTCTACTAGCGATAATAGACTTTTATATATATATTCATATGATCTGCGAACTTCTCTACTTTTGTTCACCTGCAGATCGGGTTGTATTTTTATTTCAGTTGTGGTAGCGTCTGAGAAGACTCACTACCGTCGTAGTGATGAGTTTCTATGTCGTTCCAGCTTTTTAATTGCTAAATATTACTTTTATAGGCGACGAGAAATTTTATGTATAAATTTTTTTTTCTCAGACCTTCTAAATTTGCAGATTCGCCTTCTGTCAGCAACTAGGGTTACAGCTGTGTGATTCACATACCTATCTTGTCTTTGGCCGCACGTAATTCGTGTAAACAGATCGGCCTTATCTTTTTAATTTATTTTGGTTGACCGATATAGTCGATACACCCGAGAGGGTTGATATGACTTATATGGTTTCTGCATTTAAATATCAACAAAAATGTCTTTCGACATTAGTATTTACTAACTAAGGGGTCGACTTTTGGTTTATATGCACGTTTCCATATTAATTTGTGGATGTAATGATATATATCATAGCATAGATGGAATTTATGTTCATAGTAGTTCATTCAAGGTTCTTGTTACTCCTTTAACAAGTAATATACTTTTATTGTATAGTTTCTCTATATATATCTATACTTGCTACTATGTTAGTATAGTTGTGAATGCCATATGAGTTACAATTCGGTTACCATAATCTCCTAACATAAGTATAGGTACAAAATGTCACATGGTATTTGTATAGGAAGTGAATAATCATTAAGTGGTATAATGAACTTAGACCTTCATCTTGGACTATGATGCTCAGATCCAGGAGGGAAGATGGATTTCTTTTTGTTTACCTAGTGGCTCTCTATTTGCTATCAATATTGTGTTTCTCTGTAATATAGAATTTATTTCAAAGATTGAAAAGATTAACATGTAAACTCCTACATCTTTGGGTTATTTCTAGGATGTTTATAGAACAACTAATATAGTTTACAATTTCCTATGAACATAAAATTCCACAGGTGTACAATTATATAAGGTAGGAAATATTCATTTTTCTGACATAAGTTTAAGTGTCACTTAGTTATATTTCCTTCCAGAAATTGGTATTTATACCAGATATTTCTAGTATTTATGTGATATTCTTTTAGCAGATTCATAAGTATAAAATATCACAATTGTTCCTACCCTGAACCCACCATAATTTATCATCTATAGAGTGCAAGTAACTCCAGATTTGAACCAATCCTTGGTTTAGAGATTCTGGAGTTTCTACTCTAGAGAATTTCTGGTCTACAACTAAACAGATCTGGAAGGTGAATACCTAAGGATGGGTTCTGATAAATGTAGTACCAAGCTTTTGCAATGGAATAAAATAAAAGTGTATATGTAGCCAATTCATACTGTAAAAAGACAGAGCAACAAGAATTTCAGAACATACCACACAATCTGCAAAATGACCAACCTCCCAACCTTAGAATCCTCTTTATCTCCCAGGATTCACCCCCGAGCAGAGATCACCTCCTAGCACAGATCAACCTATGATCTGTCTAAGAGAAGCTTATTTAAGCTCATAATTCCCCAAAGCATGTTTCTAATTCTGCGTCCAGAATAGCAGGATGCTTTCTTTCCTGTTTAGCCTAGGCTTCCCATCTTGGGATTCTTTAAAGCTGCTTTAAGCTTTTCCTCAGCTTTT
The DNA here is from genome assembly GCA_034641835.2 of Pinus albicaulis. NCBI lineage: Eukaryota > Viridiplantae > Streptophyta > Pinopsida > Pinales > Pinaceae > Pinus > Pinus albicaulis. The sequence continues at coordinate 1,168,522,947 of CM076574.1, forward strand.
CCAGCTTTTTTTCTTACCTCTTCCCAACTACTCCTCTTCATTGGGGAAATTTAGATTCCTCCTCAAATCTAAATAATTTCTTTCAAGGATTTTTGAAAGATTTTTGGGGATTTGTTGCCTTATCCATCCTCATGGATTTGGCAAGTGATCTCAAATTCTCTTTTTGGTCAAATTGCACAATTATTTTATTTATTTCCTCAAATAAAATATGCAAATACATTCACACCATATTCATCCCTTGGGGTCCACCCCCTTAGGATTAGAGTTCAAATGTCTAACTTTAAAAAAATCAACACACAAATTGGGGGTGTTACATATTCCCCCTCTGAAAATAAACACCGTCGTCAGTGTTCTTATTCAACTCCTAGAGTTTATTTAAACAAAAATGGGTATTGCTCCATCATTTCAGCTTCCCTTTCCCAGGTGGCTTCTTCAGCAGTAAAGTGCTTCCACTGCACTTTTACTCTGGCCACTGTTCTGTTTCTCAATTCAATTTCTTCCCGCTCCAATATTTGAAGCGGTTCTGGCAGAAATTCCCCTTCTGGTTCCACCTGTACAACATTCCAATCAACTATGTGATAAGCATCATGCACATACCTTTTTAATAATGAAACATGAAATACATTATGCACTTTAACATGGGGTGGTAAGGCCAGCTTGTAAGCCACTGGTCCTACCCTTTCTAACACCTCAAAAGGCCCACAATATCTAGGAGCCAGTTTTGCACAACTTCCTGCATAAAGTGTGCTCTTTTTGGGTTTGATGCGCAAATACACATGATCCCCCACTTTGAATTCGCGGTGCACCCTTTTCTTATCAGCATAGCTCTTCTGTCGGTCTTGTGCCGTCTTTATATTTTTCTGTATTTGTTTAACAATTCTTTCCATTTCTTGTAGTGCATCTGGTCCCAATACCAGTTTATCCTCTGGTTGACTCCAGCTTAAGGGAGTACGGCACTTTCTCCCATACAGTGCCTCAAATGGACTCATCTTAATAGAAGATTGGTAGCTATTATTATAAGCAAACTCAGCTAAATTCAGATACTCTTCCCACTTTGATGGTCTATCCATCACATACATTCGCAGCATATCCTCCAAGACTTGATTCGTCCTTTCTGTCTACCCATCTGTTTGAGGGTGATAGGAAGTACTAAAGTTCAGTTTAGTGCCCATCCCTCCAAACAATCCCTTCCAAAACGCTGTTGTAAACTTAGCATCTCTATCTGAGACAATTACTTTGGGAACTCCATGAAGCCTTACTATCTCCTTCAGGAACACATTGGCTACTTGAGCTGTTCCAAAAGTAGATTTCACTGGTATGAAGTGAGCAGCTTTTGTGAGAGTGTCAACTACTACCATCACAGAATCATGTTGATATTTAGTCTTGGGTAATCCCGTGATAAAATCCATGGAAATTGTGTCCCATTTCCATTCTGCAATTGGCAGGGGATTTAGAAGCCCTGCTGGGTGTTGATGCTCAACCTTGACTAGTTGACACTCCATACATTTACTCAGATACTCTGCCACATCTCTCTTCATTCCTGGCCAGAACAGCTTCTTTTTCAAGGCTGTTAACATCTTCTGGTACCCTGGATGTCCTGCATAGGGTTGTTTGTGATATTCATCTAGTATTTCTCTTTTCAATGACTCTATATTTGGAATATACAACCTGTTTTTGTAATAGAGCAACCCTTTTTGGTTTTTAGTGTAATCTGTTTTTTCCCTTGTCTGTAATTTTACCAAAAGGGCTTCATAGTTGGGATCTTGAGTTGCTGCTTTTCTCACCAATTCCTCTATCTCCATCTGGGCACTACTCCCAATGTTGTTTAACTGTTGACAAGCATTTCGACTCAAGGCATCAGCAACTTTATTTTCTTTTCCCTTGATATGTTTTATGTCCATATCAAATTCACTTAGAAAAGACAGCCATCTGGCTTGTCTTGCATTCAAGTCAGTTTGAGAAAAGAAATATTTAAGACTAATATGATCAGTCATCAATGTGAACTTCTTCCCCAGTAGATAGTGCCTCCACATTTTTAAAGCATGAATAACAGCTGCAAATTCCAAATCATATGCATTATAATTCTGTTCATGAGTTTTCAATTTCCTAGACTCATAAGCAATAACTGAATTTTCTTGCAGTAGGACTCCTCCTAGCCCCTCTCTGCAAGCATCTGTACATACCACAAACTCTTTATCAGGATCATCAATTTTTAATATAGGAGCTGAAATAAGTTTCTGTTTCAATTGTTCAAAACTGTTTTCACATTTCTCAGTCCACACGAACTTAACACCCTTCCTTTGTAATGATGTTATGGGATTTGCTATAGCAGAAAATCTCTCCACAAATCTGCGATAATAGCCTGCCATTCCCATAAATGATCTTACTGCTGAGACATCAGTGGGAACTGGCCATTATTTAATGGCTTTTATCTTTTCAGGATCAACAGCAAGCCCTTTTTCGGAAATAATATGGCCTAAATATTGAATTTTATCTTTATAAAATTCACATTTACTGAACTTGGCATATAGCTGGTTTTATTTTAAAGTCTGCAACACTATTCTCAGATGTTCCTTGTGTTCCTCTTCGTTTTTAGAATAGACTAAGATATCATCTATGAACACAAGAACAAATTTGTCCAAATACTTATTCAACACACTGTTCATCAGACACATAAAGGTGGCAGGGGCATTCGTCAAACCAAAAGGTAGGACGACAAATTCGTAATGCCCATACCTGGTTCTAAATGTTGTTTTGCTGATGTCTTCTTCTTTTATTCTGAGCTGGTGATACCCAGTTCTGAGGTCTATTTTAGAGAAGACTGAAGCTCCTCTCACTTGATCAAAAAGATCATCAATTCTAGGAAGTGGATACCTATTCTTAATGGTCAATTTGTTTAATTGACGATAGTCAATACACATCCTAAAAGTTCCATCCTTCTTTTTCACGAATAAAACTGGGGCTCCCCAAGGAGACACACTTGGTATTATATACCCTTTATCTAAGAATTCCTGTAATTGCATTTTCAGTTCCATTAGTTCAGGAGGGCTCATTCGGTAAGGTGCTCAGGAAACAGGTGTTGCTCCTGGTACCAGATCGATTGAAAAATCAATCTCTCTTTTGGGGGGAAGATGAGGGATTTCCTTGGGAAAAATTTCCTTAAATTCTCTGATGACTGGTAGAGCATCCAGTAACTCTTCCTCAGTTTGTTGTTCTATTTCTTCTACCTGCACTGCATAGACTTGGTACCCTTTTCTAGCTATTCTTTTCAATTGTAAGGCTGATATTTGTCTTACTACAATGGGTTTTGGTTTCCCTTTTAGTGTAAAAGGTTTCCCCTCCTCATCTACACAATGCAGGGTTTTATCCCAGCAGTTCATTAAGGCTTTCTTCTTTTCCAGCCAATCCATTCCTATCAGCAGATCATAGGATCCTAATGGAAATATGTTTAGATTTACTTCTGTTGGGAACCCATCTAATTCTATTGCTGTTTTGGGCAACTTATGTGTGACTTTTCTCTTAGTTCCGGTGGCTAGCTGTACCAACCATGACTGCTGAAATTTTTCAGGTTTGATTTTACATTTTTTTACAATTCCAGGACTAACATAACTCAAAGAAGCACCTGGATCAATCAAAACAGTAACAGGTAGGTCAGAAATCTTACCCTCCATTTCCACCATGGTTGCTTGATGTTCTGCCTGTCGATTTTCTAGGGCTGCACTGATGGTTGGTATGTTTCTAGCTATGTCGTTGAATGTCGTTGCCTCTCGCTCTCTGCTGATCATATGAATATTTCGATGGGGGCAGTCCCTCATCATATGGGGTTCTCCACAGCCCCAACATTTCAGAGGTTCCTTCATTCTGACTGTCCCTTCCTTTCTATTGTTCCCTTCTACTGGTTTTGAAGCCACTTGGGACTGAGCATTTTGACTTTCTTTTGGTTTGCTGAACTTTTTCCTTTGATGATCTCTACCAAAATTCCTTAAATATGCTGGTTTTGGTCTCTTTCCTTTGAACTCACCCTTATTCATCCAGCTCTTCCCTTGTTCAGCTTTTCCTTTAAACTGTTGATAGCATAATCTTGCTTTTCTAACAACTTCATCCATGGTCTTTGGGTTGTCAAACTCAATTTTCTCCTTGTACACAGTAGGCAGAAAATTTAAAAACCTTTGCACTTTTTCCTTTTCTTCCCTAATGTAAGGGACATACCTCAGTAGATTAGTAAACTTAGTGACAAACTCATAAATAGTGAGCTGCCCGAGCCTAAGCTCATGGAATTCTTTTGCTTTATCATCATAATAACGTTCATTCAAATAACGACTCTTGAACTTTGTCTGAAAATCTTCCCAAGTAACTGTTTTTTCATCAATAGCATGCACCATTTTTGTCTCTTCCCACCACAGTGTGGCTTTTCCTTGTAGCTGGTACACAGCTAATCTAGCCTTCAGATTACTCTCATATTCATAGACTTGGAAATACTTGATCATGTTCAGCAACCAAGCTTCAGCATCCTCCTCTTTCTCCCCATCATAGGAGGGAGGCTTGATCTTTCTAAATTCTCCCTGTAATTCTCTTTTCTGTTTATGCTGCTGTCTAGCAGCCTCATCATCATCAGACTAATCCATCTTTCTCTTTCCGGAACCTTCGCCTTCCTGGCTGTTCCGGGAAGTTAGTTCTCTGATGAGCTTTTCCTGTTCTTTACTGGCTGATGACAACATGTCATTCTGGCTTCTTAGTTCAGCCAAGTCTCGTTGCAGCCTGTGCAACATAGCCAATACCGGGGCATTGGGATCCGGAGTCGCAAACTCATTATGCAGATCCACATAAAGCCCTTCACCTTCAGCCATTTCAACTGTACACACTTACAACACAGATTAGCAAAGTTTGTAAACTTCATAAAAACAAAATATGTAATAAGCAGTGAGCACAAAATGACAGCCCAATTTGTTGTAACTAGGGCTCCGATACCATTTGTAACGCCTCCAGCTTAGGAAATTTTTTTTTTTCTTTTTCCCTCGAATTATCTAATTCAGATGTATTCCCTATGACTCTTCGAGGATATTTTTATATCTACTCTCCTTGTATATAAACGTTTATATATTTCTACATAACATATATATTCAATAGGCAATTATTAACCATCTCCATATAATTATATCCATCTAATTGACTCCATATTTTTATACCCATATAATTGCCTAGAAACATCTTTTATTAAGATATTGGAATCCCATTTATATTACACATAGAATTACCCTTATATACATATTATAAGCTATTGAACACATCATTATATGCCACATAGTGTATGTACCCATCCTATGAGATATTTCGACATATAATTAAATTCCACTTATAATTATATATATACCTATCTTAAAGATATTGATACATAAAGAATTCCACATATAATTGTTTATAGGTATATATGTGTAACCTATATGTCGATCCTTTTTAATAACCCTACCTAGATTCCCCTTTTTAACACTATGACAGTTATGAATCAGTGATATCGAATTTCATGTATTCGACAAAAGTATATGGTCATATACCTTACGACCGTGTTCAATAATAAAAGGATTGTCACGCCTATACCGATACAGTGTGGAATTGTTGATATATGATTTTGTTAAACCCTCCGTCGAACAGGAGCACCGACCCAACCTTTCATGAATCCATATTGTATTTATATATGTATCAATGGCAGCTTTCACATTAAAAGGTGTTATCAGAAGTAATGATTTGGTGTTCGTTGTATGCCGGCTCTACGTTTCTCTTTCGCCTGGACTAAGATCGTCCATTGATCTATCGATCTCTGACGTTCTGAAAATGTAGAGTTTAACGATACTAGACTGATCAACGATTTTATAAACTCGATTGCATTGTACGTTTAACTTAACCAAGTGTCTTGGCGTATTGCACAGGGTTACCAGTGCGGCAGCTTCACGCAAACAACTGGCGCGTCACACCATTGTTTTCCATGGCGTTTGGAATCCCTGTTCTACGCGTCGAACTTCTGGGGAGGGGGTACACCCTGCAATTACGGCTAGGGTGCTTACCAGCCGCCTAATTTACAGTGGTATTCGGCGGTTGCTGGTGTGAACCCTCGGATGTGAAATTTCCTGGTATTAACCTACTGCTGAGCGCATACGACACCCAACTCTTTCCGGCGCCTCTTGCTGTTCACGGTACTTTTTGGCTACGTGTTGCCTATACTCAATTTTTTTTGGGATTTCTTCCTCCTTCTCGGGCAGAGGGTTTAGGGTTACCATAGTACCTTACACTGAGGGCACTCCATCTGTCGATTCAGCAGGTTCCCTCCTCCTTCAGGTATGCTACCCCTCATCGTCTCATTTCTATAAGTTGCTGGTTATTTCAAACGCAGGGATGTTTGTTTACATCTCGATGGCACTGGATAGTTCCCATTGGGTCTGCGCCAGGAGGGTAACAAATCGCCGTCTCCATCTATGAACTGGAGATCCGAAGGTGAGTCTGTTCTCTTGCGCATTTTTCTAAATCTTAGGGTTCCATCTTGCTGCAACTCTGCAATCTCATGCGGATGTAACCTATTCTTTGAGCTGTGCAGGTGTTAGGTTATTATGTTATCGTTCCGGTTTATTTGTTCAATGTTTCTTCAGTCTGGTATACGAGTTATATTCTCTGTGCCTACTTCCGTGAAGATCAATGGCTATGCCTTATCGGGTTCCTGTGAGGCTAATGGTACCGATTTTGCTATATCGGTGACCTAACTCCTCGAACGACATTTTTTTTTTAACGTCGGTCGGGCTGCGGTTGCAAGGTGCTACTCTCCATGCGAGCACGGTTCATAATCCTCCGACGGGAGAAATTTTCCCCAGACCCTCATACGTTTATTTGCATAACATGCAGGTCTATTTACTTCCGCGATTGATGAGTGAGTTCACCCTTTCGTTGAATCAAATCACCGTCTATCTTATTCTTTTCAACTACGCATTTTTTTCCTTGGGGATATCACGGCATGGTTCTTCATGTGTTCAGGAGAATTTACGTAGGGTGCACTTGCTTGTTTTTTGAATGTCTATACTTGTGATGGTTCGGCGGTAAGTTAAGCGCAGAAATTTATATGGCTGGTGGGCTCATGGGTCCGCCCAGCTCTCACTCTGCTAGCGATAATAGACTTTTATATATATATTCATATGATGCGCGAACTTCTCTACTTTCGTTCACCTGCAGATCGGGTTGTATTTTTATTTCAGTTGTGGTAGCGTCTGAGAAGACTCACTACCGTCGTAGTGATGAGTTTCTATGTCGTTCCAGCTTTTTTAATTGCTAAATATTACTTTTACAGGCGACGAGAAATTTTATGTATAATTTTATTGCTCTGACCTTCTAAATTTGCAGATTCGCCTTCTGTCAGCAACTAGGGTTACAGCTATGTGATTCGCATACCTATCTTGTCTTTGGCCGCACGTAATTCCTGTAAACAGATCGGCCTTATCTTTTTAATTTATTTTGGTTGACCGATATAGTCGATACACCCGAGATGGTTGATATGACTTATATAGTTTATGCATTTAAATATCAACAAAAAGGTCTTTCGACATTGGTATTTACGAATTAAGGGGGGTCGACTTCTGGTTTATATGCACGTATCCATATTAATTTGTGTATGTAATGATATATCATAGCATAGATGGAATTTATATTTATAGTGTTTCATTCAAGGTTCTTGTTACTCCTTTAACAAGTAATATACTTTTATCGTATAGTTTCTCTATATATATATATACTTGCTACTATGTTAGTATAATTGTGAATACCATATGAATTTCAATTTGGTTACCATAATCTCCTAACATAAGTATAGGTACATAATGTAACATGGTATTTGTATATGAAGTGAATAATCATTAAGTTGTATAAATGAACTTATACCTTCATCTTTGACTATGAGGCTCAGATCAGGGAGGGAAAATGGATTTCTTTTTGTTTACCTAGTGGCTCTCTATTTGCTATCAATAGTGTGTTTCTTCTGTAGTATAGAATTTCTTTCAAAGATTGAAAAGATTAACATGTACACTCCTACATCTTTGGTTTATTTCTAGGATGTTTATAGAGCAACTAATATAGTTTCCAATTTACTATGAACATAAAGTTTCACAGTTGTACAATTATATATGGTAGGAAATCTTCATTTTTCTGACATAAGTTTAAGTGTCAAACTTAGTTATATTTACTTCCAGTAATTGGTATTTATACCAGATATTTCTAGTATTGATGTGATATTCTTTTAGCAGATTCATAAGTATAAAATATCACAATTGTTCCTACCCTGACCCAACCATAATTTATCATCTATAGAGTGCAAGTAACTCCAGATTTAAACCAATCCTTGGTTTAGAGATTCTGGAGTTTCTACTCTAGAGAATTTCTGGTCTGCAACTAAACAGATCTGGAAGGTGAATACTGAATGATTGTGGTAAATATGATATAGCTTTTATGATGTAATAAAATGGTTATATACCTTGTCAATTCATCTTTTGTAAAAAATAGAAACCTTGAAATTTCAGAACATACCACAATACGAAAAAATGACCAACCTCAGCATGATCTTTATCTCCAGGGATTACTTGGCAGAGATCTTCCTCTGCTTGGGATCGACCTGCGGTACGGCAGGAGCAGCTTATTTAAGCTCATATTTCCCCAAAGCATGTTTCTAATTCTGCGTCCAGAATAGCAGGATGCTTTCTTTTCTGTTTAGCCTAGGCTTCCCATTTTGGGACTCTTTAAAGCTGTTTTATGCTTTTCCTCAGCTTTTCCAGCTTTTCTTACCTCTTCCCAACTACTTCCTCTTCATTGGGGAAATTTAGATTCCTCCTCCAAATCTAAATTAATTTCTTTCAAGGATTTTTGAAAGATTTTGGGGATTTGTTGCCTTATCCATCCTCATGGATTTGGCAAGTGATCTCTAATTCTCATCTTGGTCAAAGTGCACAATTATTTTATTTATTTCCTCAAATAAAATATGCAAAACTGTTCACTATATTCCGTGCATGGGTCCCACCGCAGGATTAAAGGTTAAATGTCTAGGTAAAAATCATACACAAATTGGAGGTGTTACTGTTTACAAGGAGAAAATTGAATTTGACAATCCAAAGACGATGGATGAGGCTGTTAGAAAAGCAAGACTATGCTATCAGCAGTTTAAAGGTAAAACTGAACAAGGGAAGAGCTGGCTGAACAAGGGTAAGTTCAAAGGTAAAAGACCAAAACCAGCATATTTAAGAAATTTTGGTAGAGATCATCAGCGGAAAAAATTCAGTAAACCAAAAGAAAGTCAAACTGCTCAGTCCCAAGTGGTTTCAAAACCAGTAGAAGGGAACAATAGAAAGGAAGGGACAGTCAGAATGAAGGAACCTCTGAAATGTTGGGGCTGTGGAGAACCCCATATGATGAAATTTGTCCTTGAAATATTCATATGATCGACAGAGAGCAAGAAACGCCACTGATCAAGCAACATGGCTTTGGCATGCCAACTATCGATGCTGACATTGGAAAATCTTCAAAGAACATCAACTGACCATGGTGGAAGACTAGCCAGGGTTCGACCTCTCTCATCTGTTTTTGATTGATCCAGTGCTTCTTTGAGAATTTATTAATGATATGAAAATTGCAGCATCTGTAAAATTAAACAGAAGAAAAATTTCAACGGTCATAGTTTGAGTGCAGTTTGACCACCGGAACTAAGAGAGAGGTACTGGAATTTGCCAAAAACGACAATAAATTAGATGGGTTTAACTGATAAATCTAAACATATTTGCCATTAGGATCCTATGATCTGCTGATAGGAATGGATTGGCTAGAAAAGAAGAAAGCCCTGATGAACTGCTGGGATAAAACCCTGCATTGTGTAGATGAGGAAGGGAAACCTTTTACATTAAAAGGGAAACCAAAACCAATTGTAGTAAGACAAATATCAGCATTACAATTGAAAAGAACAGCTAGAAAAGGATACCAATTCTATGCAGTGCAGATAGAAGAAATAGAACAGCAAACTGAGGAAGAGTTATTGGATGCTATACCAGTCATCAGAGAATTTAAGGAAGTTTTTCCCAAGGAAATCCCTCATCTTCCCCCCAAAAGAGAGATTGACTTTTCTATAGATTTGGTGCCAGGAGCTACACCTATCTCCCGAGCTCCTTATCGGATGAGCCCGCCAGAAATGATGGAGCTGAAGATGCAGTTGCAAGAATTATTGGATAAGGGGTACATTAGACCAAGTGTGTCTCCATGGGGAGCACCGGTCTTATTCGTTAAAAAGAAGGATGGAACTTTTAGGATGTGCATTGACTATCGTCAACTGAACAAGTTGACCATTAAAAATAGATATCCACTTCCTAGAATTGATGATCTTTTTGATCAAGTGAGAGGAGCTTCAATCTTCTCCAAGATATACCTAAGGACTGGGTATCACCAGCTCCGAATTAAAGAAGAAGACATCAGCAAAATAGCATTTCGAACCAGGTATGGGCATTACGAATTTGTAGTCCTACCTTTTGGTTTGACAAATGCCCCTGCCACATTTATGTGTCTGATGAACAGTGTGTTGAATAAGTATTTGGACAAATTTGTTCTGGTGTTCATAGATGATATCTTAGTTTATTCCAAAAATAAGGAAGAACACAAGGAACACCTGAGAATAGTGTTGCAAACTTTGAAAGAAAATAAGCTATATGCCAAGTTCAGTAAATGTGAATTTTATAAAGATAAAATTCAATATTTGGGGCACATAATTTCTGAAAGAGGGTTGGCAGTTGACCCTGAAAAGATAAAATCCATTAAAGAATGGCCAGTTCCCACTGATGTCTCAGCAGTAAGATCATTTATGGGAATGGCAGGCTATTATCGCAGATTTGTGGAGAGATTTTCTGCTATAGCAAATCCCATAACCTCATTACAAAGGAAGGGTGTCAAGTTTGTGTGGACTGAAAAATGTCAAAACAGTTTCGAACAATTGAAACAGAAACTTATTTCAGCTCCTATATTAAAAATTGTTGATCCTGATAAAGAGTTTGTGGTATGTACAGATGCTTGCAGAGAGGGGCTAGGAGGAGTCCTATTGCAAGAAAATTCAGTGATTGCCTATGAGTCTAGGAAATTGAAAACTCATGAAGAGAATTATAGTGCATATGATTTAGAATTTGCAGCTGTTATTCATGCTTTAAAAATGTGGAGGCACTATCTACTGGGGAAGAAGTTCACATTGATGACTGATGATATTAGCCTTAAATATTTCTTTTCCCAAACTGACCTGAATGCAAGACAAGTCAGATGGATGTCTTTTCTAAGCGAATTTGATATGGACATAAAACATATCAAGGGAAAAGAAAATAAAGTTGCTGATGCCTTAAGTAGGAATGCTTGTCAACATTTAAACAACATTGGGAGTAGTGCCCGGATGGAGATGAAGAATTGGTGGAAGGCAACAAATCAAGATCCCAGCTATGGAACCTCTTGGAAACTACGGAAAAGGATAAAGAAATGCAGTTTTAACAAAACAACACAAAGAGTTTTCTATTGTAAAAACAGTTGTACCAATATAGAGTCATTAAAGAAAATACTAGATGAATATCACAAACGACCTAATAAGGACATCCGAAGTGCAGAAGATGTTGCTGGCTAGAAACTTTATTGGCAGAATGTGAAGAAATGGCGGTATCTAAGTAAATGTATGGAGTGTCAACTGGTCAAAGTTGAGCATCAACACCCAGCAGGGCTTTTAAATCCCCTGCCAATTGCAGAATGGAAATGGGATACAGTTTCCATGGATTTTATAACAGGATTACCCAAAACCAAATACCAACATGATTAAGTAATGGTAGTAGTAGATACTCTCACAAAAGCTACTCACTTTATACCAGTGAAATCAACTTTCGGAACAACTCAGGTAGCAAATGTTTTCCTGAAGGAGATAGTAAGGCTTCATGGGGTGCCCAAAGTAATTGTCTCAGATCGAGATGCTAAGTTTACAGCAGCGTTTTGGAAAGGATTGTTTGGAGGGATGGGTACTAAGTTGAATTTTAGTACTGCCTATCACCCTCAAACTGATGGGCAAACAGAAAGAACAAATCAAATTTTAGAGGATATGCTGAGAATGTACGTGATGGATAGGCCATCAAAATGGGAAGAGTATCTGCATTTAGCTGAGTTTGCCTATAATAATAGCTACCAATCCTCTATTAAGATGAGTTCGTTTGAGGCACTTTATGGGAGAAAGTGCCGCACTCCCTTGAGTTGGAGTCAACCAGAGGATAAACTGGTATTGGGACCAGATGCACTACAAGAGATGGAAAAAATTGTCAAGCAAATACAAAGGAATATCAAGAGAACACAAGATCGACAGAAGAGCTATGCTGATAAGAAAAGAGTGCATCAAGAATTCAAAGTAGGGGATCATGTGTATTTGCGCATCAAACCCAAAAAGAGCACACTTTATGCAGGAAGTTGTGCAAAACTGGCTCCTAGATATTGTGGGCCTTTTGAAGTTTTAGAAAGGGTGGGACCAGTGGCTTACAAGCTGGCCTTACCCCCCCATGTTAGAGTGCATAATGTGTTTCATATTTCATTATTAAAAAGATATGTGCATGATGCTTCTCACATAGTTGATTGGAATGTTGTACAGGTGGAACCAAAAGGGGAGTTTCTGCCAGAACCGCTTCAAATATTGGAGCGGGAAGAAATTGAATTAAGAAACAGAACAGTGGCCAGAGTAAAAGTGCAGTGGAAGCACTTTACTGCTGAAGAAGCCACCTGGGAAAGGGAAGCTGAAATGATGGAGCAATATCCATTTTTGTTTAAATGAACTCTAGTAGTTGAATAAGAACACCGAGGACGGTGTTTATTTTCAGAGGGGGAATATGTAACACCCCCAATTTGTGTGTTGAATTTTTAAAGTTAGACATTTGAACTTTAATCCTAAGGGGGTGGACCCCAAGGGATGAGTATGGTGTGAATGTATTTGAATATTTTATTTGAGGAAATAAATAAAATGATTGTGCATTTTGACCAAAAAGAGAATTAGAGATCACTTGCCAAATCCATGAGGATGGATAAGGCAACAAATCCCCAAAAATCTTTCAAAAATCCTTGAAAGAAATTTATTTAGATTTGAGGAGGAATCTAAAGTTTCCTCAATGAAGAGGAGTAGTTGGGAAGAGGTGAGAAAAAGCTGGAAAAGCTGAGGAAAATCTTAAAGCAGCTTTAAAGAATCCCAAGATGGGAAGCCTAGGCTAAACAAGAAAGAAAGCATCCTGCTATTCTGGACGCAGAATTAGAAACATGCTTTGGGGAATTATGAGCTTAAATAAGCTGCTCCTAGGCAGATCAGAGGTTGATCTGTTCTAGGAGGTGATCTCTGCTCGGGGGTGAATCCTGGGAGATAAAGAGGATTCTAAGGTTGGGAGGTTGGTCATCTTGCAGATTGTGTGGTATGTTCTGAAATTTTGTATTATGTTTTATTACAGTATGAATTGGCTACATATAAAATTCTATTTTATGACCATGAGAAAAATTGGTACTACATTTAACAGAATCTATCATTAGGCTCTCACCTTCCAGATTTGTTTAGTTGTAGACCAGAAATCTATAGAGTAGAAACTTCAGAAACTCTAAACCAAGGTCGGTTCAAATCTTAAGTTACTTGGTATCTATAGATGATTAATTTTTATTATGTTCCCTGTAGAAGAAAAAAATTTGATATGACATGATTATGTGTATGCTAGGGAAACATGATAACAGCATTGAAATATACCTGGTATGTAACAAAAAGGAAAAAACACCAGATAGTAGCCTATAAATTGCAGATATGAGTATTCTAACATTTACCACATATGTAGAAGGCATATAAGAGCAGTATCACCATTAAAATAGTGTTGGAAAGGAAAACACAAAAGTATTTCTATTTCATGCTTATTAGTATCACAGTTATAAGTGTAAATATTTTCTTTTCCAAGTATACCATTGACCTTGAAAACAAATATGGTATAAAAGGATTTACTAACACTTAAAGTTTTCAAGTTAAATACTATTGATTGTTTATAAGAGTACATAGCGAGAAATATAGAGTGAAGAACAAGGATATTCGAATACGTATTCCTATTAAACCAAAGAGTAAAGTTATACCCTAGAAGTGTTATAACATCCATATTAAATATATGGTATCTTGCCTTTCGAATTCATCTCTCAAATTTAACTAAATATCATTAACTTGAAACAAATGTTATGGATTTGGATCTAATCTATGCTCAAAGTATACTACCCAATGGACTATTATTTCATGAACCGAAAATAGCCATATGTTCATAAATAACGATAGAGTCATTTTACCTATACTAAACATGAACTATATATCTAACTACGAACTATATATATATGAAAAAAAAAAAAGATAAGACGTATTTGGACACCTGTAAAGCTATATAGGTTTACAATAATAACTGTAAACACAGAATCATGATGTGAACTATGTATGAAAACAAATTTTAGCGCCAAAACAAGTGGCAGATGTGTTGACGGTCTGTGACAGCGGTAAAGCATGTAATCAACACAAACTGACATGTACAGTTCGACCCATGACACAACAATCAAATGCTTGTAGTGTCAATCATGCAACGACGTGAAAGAATAATGGTTCTAAATGTAACTACGAAGATACCTACGAGTAGATTTTCCAGTTAGCGAGGAAACCAACAAAAAAAATATATACAATGATTTAACGATACATAAAACCACTGTGTGAGTGGGGTCGATGCCAAATAGGGAACGTACTGATTTTTACAGTAAGAGATAGGGTTTAAACCTCTGCAGGAGACGGAGATTGATCTCCGTTCGTGAAAAAAAA